>OY992877.1:217590838-217960838 GCA_963921405.1 Cepaea hortensis | reverse complement strand
CTCTCTCTCTCTCTCTCTCTCTCTCTCTCTCTCTCACACACACACACACACACACACACACACACACACACACACATGTACACACACACACCCCACACAACATACACACGCAAATACACACATATACCCATGCATATACACACACCTACACACATCCATATACTTACGCACACGTACTCACATAACACCCGAATATACACTCCCTCGCAAACACTGCATGCATGCACACTTACACACACAAAGATATACAATACATACACGAGCACACACATACACACTCATCCATAGACTCATATACACACGCAGATGCATATAAACGCATATAAACACATGAACGCACACATTAACACACGTACAGACATACACACAGAGGCACACACAGATACATACATGTACACACACACATATACACCCATACACACATCCAGACATGCACACACATACATCACACTTTCTAGATAGACAGACAGACAGACAGATAGATAGATAGATAGATAGATAGATAGATAGATAGATAGATAGATAGATAGATAGATAGATAGATAGATAGATAGATAGATAGATAGATAGATAGATAGATAGATAGATAGATAGATAGATAGACAGATACATACATGTACACACACACATATACACCCATACACACATCCAGACATGCACACACATACATCACACTTTCTAGATAGACAGACAGACAGACAGACAGACAGACAGACAGACAGACAGACAGACAGACAGACAGACAGACAGACAGATAGATAGATAGATAGATAGATAGATAGATAGATAGATAGATAGATAGATAGATAGATAGATAGATAGATAGATAGATAGTGTGTGTGGGTAGATAGGTAGGTAGATAACCAAGTGACTTGCTATCTGACGTGTGAGATTACGCAACTCATTTACCCCCATCAAAATTAAATTCTCTGTACATACTCCCACATGTTGGCCTTCACTTCCTGCAGCGCACCGGCTCCAGCATGTACACGTTAACGAGTGCGTCTGTGACATCTAGCGCATCGAGAAACAACATTCGTGTACTGGGCAACAACTTTACGAGGTTGGGTAGCCACCTCCCTTTCTGTGTGAATGATCTTCAATGGTACAGCTCTGTTATCATATTTATTATAACTTTATAAAATATACACAATGTATGTAACTGTCAGAAATGCATGGGCGCTGCCGCCAAGTTGAGTACTATCACGAGCGATCCACCACATTTATTTGTCTCCGTGGCGAAGGGTTTAAGGACGCGGAATGTTGGTCCTTGATGCGCATACCCGCGTTCGAAACACAGCTGCGCCAGATTTGGCAGCAGACAGCGATGCGCTGTTTTTTTTAATTACGAAATGGTATGGGTGCCGGTAGTTCAGAAAGTAATGACAAATTACTAAACATAATTTTGCCAAGACATCAACAACAGCCAAAAATGCTGGTGTTGACTGCAAACGTCCTGTAAAGGTTATGCAATTAACTCGGGTGAATTACCTTCCCGAACGTTGCCGGGTGAGGACCCACTTTTTCTTCAAGTGACTATGTCTGACATTGAACGGGCAATCAATTTGTCAGACGATTAAAGTGATTCCAGACTTTCCGTCCAATATGTCAGAAGTAACTGTTTCTCACGCTGGTGATTAGTCCTGGGGTAGGTTCAGATTCCTTACCCTCCAAATCCGCGAGAGAAACTCGGGACAAAATCGATATGGCTGAAATAAAGAGTAAGCCCCTGGATACTCAAGAGTACAGCTGAGAATGGCTCGTTACGATGATTAATTAGCTGATCTTGGTATAATCAAGGAGTGGGAAAGAGAAGGATGATGCCTAGGTTTAAGTCTACTACTGGACTACTAGGCAGGGCAAGTTTCCCCCCTGATAATATTCCCCTTCATTGGTTGTAATGAATCTTCTATCAAAGTAAGCAAGGCGGTTGCTTCCCTTGAAAAAAAAATATATAATGATTGCACGATGAGTTAAAATAAACTACAATGACTTAATTTACTATCAATATGAAAACATAAACTGTTTATTTGCAGGATGATGATAATAACGAATAATGTACGAGGGCGAATCAATAAGTACGTCACACAGTTCTGTGGGATGGCAGGTAAATGTAGTTGGTATTTTCTACAGGTGTCATTAGGTGACAGCAACATCAAACTTTATATTCCCGTTCGTCAGGTGGCGCTAGATATCTCATGCGCATGCACAGCGCATAAACAAAATGGCGACTGTACTAACAAAGTGTATAACCAAAGAGCAATGTGTTGTTGTGCGTTTATTTTTGTGGGCAAGAGGACTGCCTGCAAAGGACATTCAGGAGGAAATGCTTCCTGTTGATCCTGACAAATGTTTGACCCGTAAAGCGGTGCATAGCTGGGTAGAAAATTTTTTTCAAGGACGTAAAATTGTTGATGAAATCCGATCAAGGTTACGCCATTAGCAGGGAAGGTTATGCTGACAGTGTTCTGGGATTACCAAGGAATGCTTTCAACCAATTTCAAGAAGAAAGGTGACAATGTGAATTTTGAATCATACTGTGAAGTTATATCGATGCTTCATGATGCAATTCGAAGAAAACTTCCAGGACTGCTGACTAGAGGAGTGTTGCTTCTTCATGACAATGCCAGACCACATACGGTTCGATTAACTCAGGAGAAAATTAACCAACTAAGGTGAGAAGTTCTGGAACATCCACCTTACAGCCCCGACTTAGCCCCTAGCGATTTCCACCTTTTTGGTCCACTTAAAATCCACCTTGGCGGGATAATTTCGCGAATGACACCGAAGTTGAATGTGAAGTGAAAACTTGGTTTAGAAAACAGAGCACGCTGTTCTATGCAGTCGGTTTGGGAGGACTAATAAAGCGATGCGACAAGTGCATCTATGTTGGTGGAAATTATGTTGAAAAATAAAGGGACAATGTATCTATAAAAATAAACTTGTTTCAAGTTTTTATCATATTTAGTTATTCTTCTACAGTATTTGTGACTTACTTATTGACTTCTTCTCGTAAATATACATCACTGTCGTGTAATACTGAGAGTTAATGATTCCCAGATGGACGACTGCATACACCAACTGCCCAGGTGGGAGAAGGGTTAATGAAACAGAAGGATAACCACAAAGGATTGACCATCGCATGTGTATGTAGGTCAAGTCGGGTGAGTCGACTACAACACAGGTAACTGTCGAGTGGAAAATTTGGTTTGCGACAAAGACAGACAACATCAGGGACCAGCCTATTGCGTTCTGGAGGTAGGAATATACGGAAAAGGTCGAGATCAGAAATTTTCCACTGACAAGGGATAAAGAAGTCTGAATTTGCTTTGTCCAGCAATGTCAAGGACGATGGGACAAAGATGATCTAAAGAGAGTGGCCACTTCTTTGTGCGAGTTGAGTGTGTGTTCCCCAACTGGACGGAAAGATAGAATTATGTGTCCTGTAATGAAAAGAAATATCCTCCCTTATAATGGGATAAAGTGCTTGGCTGCGGATTAATTTCAATTCGTGGATCTACATTAATTCTATAAAGGAACATAGATGCCTAAATAAGGTTTCCATACCAGTGCTGGACTTATCAACTAAGAGATTACACAGATGGCTGTGGTCAAGATCACCCAGTGTTGATAACCCACGAGAAAGCACTTTAAAGTCATAACGCACGACACTTGTGCATAAGAAAGGAAGGAAAAGAAGTGTCATCTTAATAAGTCAGGAGGACAGAGAATGGAAAATAGAGATCATACAAACTAAAGGAAAAAGACCCAAATTACTCAGTATCAAAGAGTTGCAAAGTGCGTACCAAGTGCATATATCAATTACAAAATATCAAGTGTAGAACGTTTTACAGAACACTAATAGAACATTCTAGAAAGTCGATGTGTTTTCCAGAATGGATTAAAGAACGCTATAAGAAAGCAACGAACATTCATTTTAAGCGGACAGCAAATAGTGAGCAGGTTAAGTACATTTGATACAGTGGTGAACATTTTCATTACAAAGAACGGATTTATCTACCGACTCAAGCAGACGGAGCTGTCAGGGTGAGACCGTTCTGTATCTATGTCATGTCCTGTACTCTAGCTGAGAGAAGAGACGAGAGAAACCACGGAGACTATCTATCAACATCTTATCTGGCAGCCACACTAGAAGAACATACAAACTACATAGACAATATCCATACATACACCAGACATAGTTTTTTATAATAAATCTTTTATCTTATCGTTGAAAGGAACTGTTGTCGGAGTATGTGTTGAGGGAATAATCGAGAGAGTAAAAGAAATAGATATATGGAAGGGAAGACAGAAGAGAAGAGTGTAGACGAAAAGTCAGTCAATAATCCCAACAGATAATCAGTTTAAAGATGTGCATGTTGATCCCAATCTCTTCTCGGGGAAACAACATCACATAAATGGTGGAGCAGCGGGGTACGTACATACATTATACCCATATGACCTGCATATTGGCACAGGCATAGCGGAGTACATGCATGTTGGGACATACTGATTGGAATAAAAAGAAGTATATATTGATGACTTTTAATGGAAGGACGTCCATTGGATATATGGTGCCATTACATGGATAGTAGAAACATTTCATTAAGGCTGGTGACTTTACAGTGAGAACGTTCCAGACAGAGTGAATGTGGATAGGTGGTAAGACACATTACATACCTAGTCACACAGTCACACGTCTACATAAGTCTTTATCCTATATCGCCTTTTGTGGATGAGAGAGTGGTTGTGATGTACTGTGTGGTGTTGTAGATTTATTATATTAAATAGACATAGATTAAGGATATAGGTTCTAGGTAGATTATCTGTTTATAGTAGTATTCTTTTCTGCCTTGGGGTGTCTTTACTCAACGTGCTGACTTATCTGCTGTAACTATGGCAACTCCTAAAGTAACTACAGCCGAACTGAAGGCCAACGGGGAGGAAATTGGGTTAGCTGGTTCAGAGCTAACTGATTACATACAAGAACGAGAGAGAGAGATTCGTCAAGCGGAAAGAGAAGACCGTAAGACTGAGTTGGAATTGAAACGAATGGAACTGGAACAGGACAACAAGAGGTTGCAAGCAGAGGAAGCCAACAAGATCAGAGAACATGAATATCGCATGAAAGAGCTAGAACTCAAGACACAAACTAAGGGAGAAATAGATGGAGCGGAAGGAAATTCTTCTTCACCGGGTGCAACCCATATGAGTGGACATGGTTACCATGCCATGAAGTTTCCCTTAGCTGTCTACGATCAGTCTAAAGAAAGATTTGATCAATACGCATCTCGTTTCGAAGCAATGTCAATCGCTATGGGGCTGGATCGGACCAGATGGGCTCTTAAACTATCACAGGGATTAGTCGGTTCGGGATTTGAAGTGTACACACGCTTACCACCAGGACAGGAAAATAATTACCAGGAATTAAAAGCCGCTTTGATGAAACATTTTGACATCACAGCACAAACGTATAGGAAGAAGTTTAGATCGGCTAGACGAGAGCCGGGAGAACTATTCGCCGCATACAGTCTAAGGCTGAAATCCTATCTCCAGAAATGGATGGACTTGGCAGAATTCAAGAGGGATTATGAGAGTCTCGAAGAGATGATGGTGGTCGACCAGATGCGAAAGCAAATGTCGAAACCTCTCAGAACCTTCTTGGGAGAACAAGGGGCGGAACGGATTGATGTTGTGAATAAGCTGGCGGAACGATTCGTGGAAGTACATGGTGAAACTGAGGAACTAAGTACACAAACCAAAAGTCAGGAGAAACCAGAAAAAAAGAAACCTAAAAACTGGGAAGGAGAAAAAGTGGAACCTTATATAAAGCACACAGAGGAGAGTTCCGAGAAGGTGAAGGAAGGAACCAAGAACACCTCGAATTCTCCAGCGAAACGACCGTGGTCCGAGAAATGGTGTTCGTTTTGTAGGGCGGCCTCCCACAACACAAAAGACTGCAGATCGAAACCTAAAAGTTCTTACTTCGCAGCATGCAAAGTGATTCCTACATCGGTGATCACAGACAAGGCTGAGGTCGGCGAAGGAGAAAGGAACAAAAAGGACACACGGAAACCTAGGAAAGGAACAGGATGCACACAATGCCAGTCGATAACACATAATACTGTGGACTGCAGATGCAAGGCAAAACACGCCAATTGCATAACCAACCTCGAGGAATCAAAAGAGGAAGGGAAGGAAAAGGTCAAGGAGATGAAAGACACTCAGGACCAAGAGAGACCACCTGTGGTGGAACTGATTGAGGTGAATGGACAACCAGTCCAATGTTTATACGATACAGGATTGGATGGGGAAGCGGTGGTGGACGCCAGCTTAGTAAGCCCAGACCAACTTACAGGGGAGACCATAGAGCTAAAGCCGGCAATGAGGAGTGCGGTTACCATGACGCTGCCAATCGCCAAGGTGGAGATTAAATCCAGGTACGTCACGGGCATTATTCCTGCGGCTGTATTAGCTGACTCCCTATTCCCAATGATCATTGGCACGAAATATGTCTTTTTGGGGATGCCCAAACAGCCAACCCACAAGGGAACAGTAGTCAGTAGATCTCAAGGGAAGGAAAAAGAGGCAGAGACACTATGCGACAACTCAGGGATAAGAGAATTGCATACTGCCCAGAGGAAGGATACTACGTTGCATCCTTGCTACAGGAAGCTGCAAAGGAGTGCTGAGCTACCAGAACGGGGACAGTACTTTCTGAAGAATCAACTACTCTATCGGAGAGCTGGGAGGGGAGATAACCTGCATGAGCAGTGGGTGGTTCCAGAGACCCACCGTCCTCACATTCTTCAGAGTGGACACATCATAGGCGAGAATCGACATATGGGTGTCAGAGAGACCTTGCAGCAAATATCCGGCCATTATTGCTGGCCAGGAATGACCGGAGATGTACGCCGGTGGGTGAAGTCTTGTTCGGAGTGCCAGAAAGCACCACCCAACAAGCGAATTAAGAGGAAACTAGCTCTTAAAGTGGAAGACAAAGTGGAAGTGTGGAGTCCAGCAGAGACCAATATACTCCAAGTAGGATGGAAAGGACCTTATCCTGTGGAAAAGGTGGTGTCCAAGAACATCTACAAAATACGGATCGGGGAAGAGAAGAAAAATCTCCCTAGACATCTCATTAGGAAATATGAAGAGAGATCCGGGAGCAAAGCTTCGCACTTTATGGTGATGGCAGCCATTGGGACAAAGGTTACCAGTCCAGACGAAGACCAGAGATCGCCAGTACAACATAGGAGGACCTATGGGACAGTACGTGATAGGTCAGATTTACCCAACGACAGGAGGAGGGAAATCACAAGTCAGGGAAAGGACAAGAGTGAAAGTTTCACCGGTAACCAAGTTCAGAAGGGGCAGGTAACGTCGGGAAAGGCAAGAATTACCCAGGACTCAAACCGAAGATTGGCTGACCAGATACAATATCGCCCAAGATGGTCCTGGAAGCAAAAGTCCAGGAGATTTGGGAAAGACGACTCGGTCCGACGAGGACGAGGCGGAACATCCCCAGAGGAAAAACCGGGGGAAACCAAGAGGACATGGAAGCAGTGTTACAATCAGGATGGGACAATCCGTCTGTATTGTTAGCCGTCGCTGACGCAAGTCGAAAGGAGGTCGACTGAACGTACAGGAGCGAGGAGCCAACACTAGTTTCAGTCGTTAGTAGTATAGTAGGGTGTCAATTAGAGCGCCTACTGGATAATGAGATGAGCCATGTGAGGATCCAATCATATCATCAACACGTGATGTTAATAGCGACTTAGCAGAAGCTCAACGCACGGTGGATGTGATGGACGTTGTTGCTACAACTGGACTTCACAATGGAATACATCCTTGGAAAGGAGAATGTAGGAGCAGATTTCTTATCCAGACATCCAGCTCCGGAGGAAGTAGATTAGGGTTGTGGATCATGGGAATCAAACCTACAGTGAGAAAGATTCGACGCGGTCTAATCTCTTAAGAGGGGGCCTATGTCGTGTAATACTGAGAGTTAATGATTCCCAGATGGACGACTGCATACACCAACTGCCCAGGTGGGAGAAGGGTTAATGAAACAGAAGGATAACCACAAAGGATTGACCATCGCATGTGTATGTAGGTCAAGTCGGGTGAGTCGACTACAACACAGGTAACTGTCGAGTGGAAAATTTGGTTTGCGACAAAGACAGACAACATCAGGGACCAGCCTATTGCGTTCTGGAGGTAGGAATATACGGAAAAGGTCGAGATCAGAAATTTTCCACTGACAAGGGATAAAGAAGTCTGAATTTGCTTTGTCCAGCAATGTCAAGGACGATGGGACAAAGATGATCTAAAGAGAGTGGCCACTTCTTTGTGCGAGTTGAGTGTGTGTTCCCCAACTGGACGGAAAGATAGAATTATGTGTCCTGTAATGAAAAGAAATATCCTCCCTTATAATGGGATAAAGTGCTTGGCTGCGGATTAATTTCAATTCGTGGATCTACATTAATTCTATAAAGGAACATAGATGCCTAAATAAGGTTTCCATACCAGTGCTGGACTTATCAACTAAGAGATTACACAGATGGCTGTGGTCAAGATCACCCAGTGTTGATAACCCACGAGAAAGCACTTTAAAGTCATAACGCACGACACTTGTGCATAAGAAAGGAAGGAAAAGAAGTGTCATCTTAATAAGTCAGGAGGACAGAGAATGGAAAATAGAGATCATACAAACTAAAGGAAAAAGACCCAAATTACTCAGTATCAAAGAGTTGCAAAGTGCGTACCAAGTGCATATATCAATTACAAAATATCAAGTGTAGAACGTTTTACAGAACACTAATAGAACATTCTAGAAAGTCGATGTGTTTTCCAGAATGGATTAAAGAACGCTATAAGAAAGCAACGAACATTCATTTTAAGCGGACAGCAAATAGTGAGCAGGTTAAGTACATTTGATACAGTGGTGAACATTTTCATTACAAAGAACGGATTTATCTACCGACTCAAGCAGACGGAGCTGTCAGGGTGAGACCGTTCTGTATCTATGTCATGTCCTGTACTCTAGCTGAGAGAAGAGACGAGAGAAACCACGGAGACTATCTATCAACATCTTATCTGGCAGCCACACTAGAAGAACATACAAACTACATAGACAATATCCATACATACACCAGACATAGTTTTTTATAATAAATCTTTTATCTTATCGTTGAAAGGAACTGTTGTCGGAGTATGTGTTGAGGGAATAATCGAGAGAGTAAAAGAAATAGATATATGGAAGGGAAGACAGAAGAGAAGAGTGTAGACGAAAAGTCAGTCAATAATCCCAACAGATAATCAGTTTAAAGATGTGCATGTTGATCCCAATCTCTTCTCGGGGAAACAACATCACAATCACCAATGTAATAAAACACATAACTGTTGTTGATGGTTGTGGGATGACATCGTACTACAGGTGAGATGATGCTTCAATAGGCACTCGCTATACGGAGCCACTGTCCCGTCTTAAATCAACACGGTCTCTCCTCGTTGTCAGTGAACGAGATCTCTAGAAAACCTGGTACTCTTGATAAGAGCTAGGAATACACTTTCAAGAATATGTAGTTCTAAAGCCTACCCATTTACAATCCTATATCTTATATAACTATTATACACATTCACACACAATAGGATGGTCTCTCTTCCAGCTTTTACCGCGTTTACTTTCCTTTTTCTCTCTATCTTTCTCACGCTCTGTCGAGTCGGGAGAACTTTTCCAGTAGTCGAACACGCCTGTAGTTACATATCCTACCTTCCCTTTTACAGGTCCCCCTCATGAGAAATGAAATGTCCTAAATCCATGTCACCCTATCAGACATCTGGTTCTGTGCAGCCGCTCGGTCAAAAGTTGTTTCACCATATCAAATGTCAGTGGTGTTATTACACGAGTGTCTGATCGTCAGGCTTAAGTGCCGGTGATCAGTCTCTGTGCCATGCCTAAGTGAGTTACGATGAACGGTCGTTCACCACGCACCATATACTCGTTACATATTGTGGGTAATGTCTACACCACTACACCTATACTCCATACACAACACGATAGTGTCATATAACATTCACTCTAGGGTAACCTTGTACATGTGAAGCATATTACAACCTTCGGCAATTTGTACGGAGAATGCCACTTATAATGCACAACATACATACACTCGAGTGTGATACATTACAATAGGAGCATATTACATTCATTCATTCATTCATTCATTCATTCAGTGGCATGTCCTTTGCAGAACCTCGCTCACATAACAACCTTCCGGAAACCTCTCGATCATAAGCAAGATGCCCCGCGTCCGATACACCCATCTGGAGATCATCCTCCACATCCTGCACCCATCTTCTCTTTCATAGTTGTTATGGTTTCTTGGCAAGTTTTGCAGAAGGTAGTTTGCCATTGCTTTCCTTCTGGGCAGTGACTGTACTAGTCGGTGGCCATAGCCATTGTCTCTACTGATGAGATCATCTGTCTATCGCCGCAAAGTGTAAGACCACAACCAACAACAATCTGTCGGCTGCTCTCACATTCCATCCACCACCTGCTTCCATGGCTTCACGTAAACCTGATCGGGGAGCTAAACGGGTACTCCACCTTGCCCAAGGGTGTCCCGAAGACTAACGGAGGAAAGGAGGCGTCTTACATCTCCTTTGATGGGGGATACGCCTACACCTCTAACCGTACCTATCTATGATAGTACAAAGAAAATACCAACCGCTTATGTATTTGACAAAATCATGTGTCATCATGAAATAAATTATGAAAAAGGGGAAAAAGAAAATAGGAGGAGGAGGAGGGAGCGTGGTGTCACTCAGAGGTGTGATCACTAAACCCTCTTCTCCGAGATGGAATTTATTCAAGAATCTGATTGAGTGTGACCAGTATACCTGCTTAGGGATCAACATTAGCTTACTACAGCGATAGAAAATATGCCTTTGGCCATTGCGTGTAATAACAAAATAGCACAACCCACTATTCATCCTCGTGTGTTACCATATGGCATTCAATATCTCAAGCATATTATAAACACTATGAATGTACACGTGAAAATCTGCACCAAAAATTGGCATATAATGATATTCATAATAACAGAATAACGAATTAAATAGTAATACTATTACATACGGAGACAAATGAGAAATAAAAGTTCTCAGTCAAGTAACATGAGCCATTGAGAATTCTAAATGAAATAGACAACAACAGACCGACACATAAATGCCCCAAATTTACGGGCTGTCGATAGGGGCAAGAAACTAACCTTTCTAAACCCTTCGAACCACATGAAAATAGAATTTATGAAATGTATAATATAAACATCGTTTTCTATTTACCTGATCCCAGAATAGGCAAATCTGTTGAGACAGAACACATTATATGATACCGGACATATACCTTCTGAATTATGTAATTCTGAATTTATTGCAATCCCAAAGACATCAGGAGCCTTGGAATGTGATCAACATAGAACAATTAGTATAATGAGTCACATCACAAAGATTTTGCTACGAATTATCATGCAAAGAGTGAGGAAGAAAATACAACCTGAAACAGGGGAAGAACAATGTGGGTTTGTAGAAGGAAAGGGTACAGTAAATGCTGTCTATATGCTCCGTTCAGTTATTTAACGTTCTATAGAAGTAAACAAAGATATACATCTTTGCTTTATTGACTACACAAAGGCTTTCAATATAGTAAGACAGGTCAACGTGGTAGATATGCTTGCAGATCTGCAAATTGATGGGAAAGACATTAAATGTTTTGCGTATCCTTTTACAGGACTTAGCTGTCAACAGCAGCATCTTTCAGCTGTCTGTTGATCTCTTGGCAAGATTACGCTCAGTAGTTTGCCATTGCTTTCTGAGCGGCCGGCTCAGTATCCGCAAGTCACGAGCGGGGGTCGAACCACCTCAGTTCTCGCTCCGCTGCGAGACTCTGCGTGATAAACGGGATTACAGAGAGAAAGTGTTGTAACCCCACAGCCAGAGAGACCGGCGGGAAAGACATTAGACTTATAAAAAACATATATTGGAAACAACAAGCTGCCATAAGGATTGATAATGAAGTGGGACAATACCAGCCTATTAAGAGAGGTGTTAGGCGGGGATGTGTAATGTCTCCAGATCTTTTTTCCCTATACAGTTAACCTATTTTCAGAAATGTAGAAGATATAAATGGAATCAGCATTGGAGGACGAAACATCAATAACATTAGATATGCAGATGATTCTGTATTGATTGCAGACAATGAGCAGGATCTGCAACAATTAGTAGATGCGTTTGTTGCACACAGTGAACAACTGGGGTTAGAATTAAATTGTAAAAAGACACAGATTATGGTCGTCACTAGGAAGAACGAAATACCACAATGAAATACACAAGTAAATGGGAATATTCTTCAACAAGTGAATCGGTACAATTATCTCGGAACAGTCATACCATCTGATAGGAGATGCCTTGTAGAGATTAGAACAAAAATCGTCATGGCGAAAGCAGCCTTTAGCAAGATGAAAAATATACTGACCAATAAAAAGATGTCAATTGAAACGAGAAAAAGATTGTTGAGGTGCTACATAGAGCCTGTTCTTTTGTATGGATGTGAAACTTGGACAATGTGCAGTCAAGCTGAAAAACAGCATCTGATCTCATGTCATCATAATCCTCTTGTACCTTGCGGTGTCGAGGTGAAGTATAAACATCGTGAGAGTGCCCGATTATGGGCTTCATGTATCGATATTCCCATGGACTCTGATATTCCCTCCGTCCAATATTAACGTGGTCGGCCTCTTCCTCTGTTTCCATCTGGTCTGTACATCATTGCTCGTTGTGGTATGCTGTTGACTGATAACCTACTTGCGTGGCCAAACCATTTTACTTGCTGCTTTCTAATAAAATCTAGTGCTGCTTTAACCCCCACTTTAGTCCTGATTTCTTCATTTCTGATTTTATCTCTTCTAGAAACGTTGAGTATTCTTCTCAGGAAACTCATTTCTGTTGTTATGATTTTTCTTTTCTCTTTTTCTGTCATTGTCCAGGTTTGGCATTGGTAGCATAGAGTTGGTAGGAAGATTGTATTGTAAAGTGCTTTCTTAGTAGTTATTGATACATGTTTGTTCTTTAGTATTGGTGCCATTTGTCCAATGAGTTGGTTTGCCTTATTGCTTCTATTTTCGATATCATCTTCTGATCTGCCATTTGATGATATTATACTTCCTAGGTACTTGAAACTCTTTACTTGTTTCAAGGGACGTTCGTTTACGTGAATTGTTGTTTTTTCTTCTTTAGTTATAGTCATTACCTCTGTTTTGGTTGTGCTAATTTTCATGTTATGTTCCCTACACATTTCGTTTAGACTATTCATGTGGTCTTGTAAATCAGCTTCTGATTTCGTTATTAGTGCTTGGTCGTCCGCAAACAGGAGTTCTCTAATGGTTAGATATGCAGAACATCTGATGGCTACAGAAATGTGATTTCTGAGGAAAATGCAAAGAGTACCATGGACAGACAGAAAAACCAATGACCAAGTCCTACAAGAAACAAATGAAAATCGTACACTGATTAGAGAAATTAGACGTAGACAGTCAAAAATATTTGGACATGTTATGAGAAGAAATGGATTGGAGAACTTAGTAACAACTGGCAAGATCGAAGGAAACAGACCAAGAGGAAGACCGAGAAGTAAATACCTGTATGGCTTGACCACATGGCATGGTCGAGACAGAAACACTGAGCTGATCAGCCACCAGAGTCAGGTAAAGACACCATAGTCAGATGAGACCCCCATAGTCAGATCAAGACACCATAGTCAGAGAAGAAAATCATAGTCATATCACGACACCATAGTCAGATGAGAACACCATAGTCAGATGAGAACACCATACTTACATCAAAACAACTTAGTCCAATCAAGACACCATAGTCCGTTAAAGATACCATAGTCGGATTAAAACACCAGAGTCAGATGAGAACACCAAAATCATGTCAAGACACCATGGTCAGATAAAGAAACCATAGTGAGATAAGAATACAATGGCCAGATCAAGAACCATAGTTAGACGAGAGCACCATAGTCAGATGAAAACATCATGGTCAGAACAAGACACCAGAGCCAGAACAAAACAGAGCCAAATTAAGGCATCACAGATCAAGACACCATAGTCAGACTAACACAATATAACTAAATCGAGACACCATAATTAAATAAAGACACAATAGCTAGACCATTACACTATAGCTAGATCACGACACCATGACTAGATTAAGACGTCATGGATAGATCAAGGCGCAATTTCTAGATCAAGACACCATGGATAGATCTAGGCGCCATTTCTAGATCATGACACCATGGCTAGAACAAGGCAAAATACTAGACCAAGGTGTCATGACTAGATTAAAGAGGCGTGGCTAGATCAAGACACCATGGCTAGATTAAGACGTCATGGATAGATCAAGGCGCAATTTCTAGATCAAGACACCATGGATAGATCTAGGCGCCATTTCTAGATCATGACACCATGGCTAGAACAAGGCAAAATACTAGACCAAGGTGTCATGACTAGATTAAAGAGGCGTGGCTAGATCACGACACCATGACTAGATTAAGACGTCATGGATAGATCAAGGCGCAATTTCTAGATCAAGACACCATGGATAGATCTAGGCGCCATTTCTAGATCATGACACCATGGCTAGAACAAGGCAAAATACTAGACCAAGGTGTCATGACTAGATTAAAGAGGCGTGGCTAGATCAAGACACCATGGCTAGATCACGACACCATGACTAGATTAAGACGTCATGGATAGATCAAGACGCAATTTCTAGATCAAGACACCATGGATAGATCTAGGCGCCATTTCTAGATCAAGACACCATGGCTAGAACAAGGCAAAATACTAGACCAAGGTGTCATGACTGTCGTGTCCTCCTTTACAGTGTCGTCCCTGGAGTGAAGAGAGTCGACACCCACATTATAATATTTTTTTCCTCTCAATATTCTGGAGAATCCACCAGCTTCCGTCCAACACACTCCATCAGCCTATGGACACCTTTTCCTATCACTCTCTCACTGTCGTACTATGCCCCCTTCTCATACTTCCCCAACGCAACATACTCAACAACTCTTGCTTCTAGAAATAAATAAAGATTAATTTATTAAAAGAAAAGTGTAACGTGTATGAGACGTGTATGCGAAGAAAATGTGTGACGTGTTCTATAAAGTGTGTAGAATCGGACTCTCAGACAACAACGCAGTCAGCTGATCCCAGCAAGGATAGACCACAGCACGTTACGTCAGAACATGTACTTCTCACCCAGCGCCGAAACCATCCTGCTGGATACTGATTTGCCTCTGTAGACCTCTGGTAATCCCATTTCATGAACATCCGAAATAGACACCGGTGGTATAAACAGTTAATCATGGACCGGTTGCACCCTACACACTGTCCGTTCCTATCGTTCATAAAAAAATGCACAAGTCCTTTGTAGTGTGTACACAGATTAATGTTAATTGTTACTGTACTGGATCCTCCCTCGTGTCTATCTAGCCTCAAGTATCAAGTCTTGTGTTCTATTACACGAGATTATATCACACTATGTAATTATTAGACTTAATGTTTTCAGTTCGTTACTACTGTCTGATGCTGTGTGGTGCATCAGTACGCATCACTCTCTTTGGTGAATCAACTTCCTTCTAGCTTTAGTTACGTTCTGTATGCAACTTTATTGATTGTTGAACTGGTGTTCTTCCGAATGGGATTGGATTCTTTCCCAAAAACTTGTTGAGTTTCCTTGGATCTGGTAGGGAACCTAGGATAGAAACAACACATCTGGTGATAGTACTAGTCACTGATCCTTTCGGCTGAGTGTAAGCCTATCGCCTTGCTTAATGATCTTTAGCTAACTAGACTTAGTCATAGAGCAGATTAGCTACCCACCTAGAGCCGAATCAGGCTATGACAAAGAAAAAATCAGCAAACAGAATGCGGAACCCCGCCCACCAGGGACACCTACGGGAAGATCCCAATTATCCCTCATTACTCAATTCTCAACTAGTAAAGCTTATCAACACTTCACTAATCTATTCTTAACTAGCAGAGTTAATATCACTATTCTTACTCTAACTAGTTTCCACTAACAGTGCTAATCATCACACTATAGTTTAACAAGGCCACAGTCTATATTAATTAGAACTAATATTATAATAGGTTATACCTTAAATGGCACTACTGCAGTCCTATCAATCATATCTACATCTGCCATTATAGGCACGTGTAAAATTAAGTCACTAATTAACACACGGTAGATATTATTTCCACTAAGACTTGACAGATGCACTGTTACTTCCATGCTAAGTACTTCCGTTTTCCCTCTGATATGTTTATGACTTGTCAAAGTGATATATGATTCAGCGCACTCACTTCCTCCTCACTCACCACCAAATGTGTATATGGGCTGACCTGATGTATCCCGTGCAGCTGTGTTTACTCTGTTAGTACGACTGTTGTGGCCTAGAAAATATACGCCAAGCAAACGTCGATATTATTATCTGGTTAACTCATGGCGAGCTCGTGACATAGGCCCCCTCTTAAGAGAGTAGTCCATCTCACTCTTCTCCACCATGAGTTAAATCCAGATGATTCATTCCTCTTCTTCAGGAGCTGGGTGTCTTGACAAGAAGTCCGCTCCAACATTTTCCTTCCCAGGAATGTACTCTACTGTGAAATTATACGGTTGAAGTAACAACGACCACCGCATCAAACGTGCGTTGAGCTTCTGAGAAGTAGCCAGGAACATCAGGGGCTGATGATCCGACTGGACCCGAAACTTAACTCCATACAAATATGGCTGAAATCTTTGCACTGCCCATACAAGGGACAAGCACTCTCTCTCGACGGTTGAATAATTCCTCTCCGCCTGTAGAAGTTTCTTACTTGCGTATGCCACAGGTTTCAAAACCGAAGCATCGTCTTTTCCTTCCTGTAACAAAGCGGCTCCAATTCCAATCGCACTCGCATCTGTTCTCAACAAAAATTGTTTGGAAAGGTCAGGGAGCTGTAATACAGGTTTGCTGACTAAGGCCTCCTTTAACTGACTATAGGCATTCTCACATTCTGGTGTCCAAATGATTTGGTCCGGGAATCCCTTTTTCAAGGTTTCCGTCAACGGAGCTCCCAGTTCAGTGAAATGTGGGATAAATTTGTGATAGAACCCACACAACGAGAGAAAAGATCGCACATCCTTCTTCGTTTTAGGTCTTGGTGCATTTCTGATTTTCTCCAGGTTCTTCTCTTCTGGAACAATGTGTCCTGGAGTGATGGTGTGACCTAGAAATTCCAGAGTCTGGTAACCAATCATGCACTTGGTTGGACGAGCAGTAAGCCCTGCTTCCTTGAGCCTATTAAACACTCTCTCCAAGGATTGTAAGTGGTCATCCAGGCTGTCACTGGAAATCAGAATATCATCCATGAATGAGATGATGGACGGATCCTGTAACGGATCTAGTAAAGTCCTCATCATGCGTGTAAACACACTAGGTGCATTGCTGAGTCCAAAGGGCATGACCTTGAATTCGTAGTGTCCACTGGGTGTACTGAAAGCTAACCGTGGTCGAATCTCCGGTTTGACTGGTATCTGATAGTACCCCCGACTCAGATCCACCTTCGAAAAGTACCGAGCCTTATGGAGCCTAGCGAATAACTGAGTTGGATTCGGCAAAGGTTCCACCTGAAATTGTGTGTGACTGTTCAGAAGTCGGTAGTCTATACACAACCTGTGTTCTCCACTTGGTTTGCGTAACAAAACTACCCCCGCATTGTATGGGGATGTGGATGGTGCAATCACGTCATCCTCCAGCAATTTTTGTATTTCCTCCTCCAGGGCCTTTTCTTTAGAGAATGGCACTGGGTAAACCTTTTGGCGAACAGGCTTCTGTGTGGTCAAAGTCATCTCGAACTCAACCAACCTCGTTCGTCCTGGTTTATCAGTCAGTATCTCCTTATGAGACTTGAGAACCTGGGTTATCCTTTCCCTCTCCTGGGAGGTCAGATCAGGGTTCACTTGCACATCCCTATAGGTTTCCTGGTGTACTAAGGGATATTCCCTGCCCTCGCTGGTTCCCACTTCTGTCTCCACTGCAACTGCCATTGCCATGAGGTGAGCTGCCTTGTCTCCGGGTCTCTCTTCGTATTTCCGCAAGAGATTGATATGGAAAATCTTCGACTTTTCCCGGATCCGGATTTGATAGTTGGTTCTGGATATCACCCTTTCCACGGGAAATGGTCCTTGCCAACCTATCTCCAGTTTGTTGTTTCCCGTTGGGAGTAGCAACAAGACTTTATCTCCCACCTCTAGAGATCTTTCTTTAGACCTACGGTTGTAGTAAGCCGCATGTCTTTTCCTGGCCTTTTTCAAGTTTTGATTGGCCAGAGTCCATCCCTTGTGGAGTTTTTCTTTCAGTTCCTCCACGTATTGATAGGATGAGATCACTTCTTCTGACGTCCCCTCTTCAGTCCAACTCCTCAACATGGCTTCCAACGGTCCTTTGATTGGACGACCAAACAGCAACGTAGCGGGTGGTAGTCCTGTTGAGCCATGAGGAACTTCCCGATAGGCAAAGAGTGCTGCTGGGATATATTCATCCCACCTATCAGGTTTTTCCTGCGCTAATTTCCTGAGCATTGTCATCAACGTGCCGTTGAAACGCTCTACTTGTCCATTGGCTTGAGGGTGGTAAGAGCTGGTATGCATGTGGTTAGAGTGAAACACCCTAAATACCTCCTCCATGAGTTTTCCACAAAACTGAGATCCATTGTCCGTCAGAATTTGATCCGGAAAGCCTAATCTGGTAAAGGCCTCCATCAGTGCGTCCGCCACTCTTTTCGAGTCAATCGTGGTCAACGGTATGGCTTCACCCCACATTGTACAGAAATCCACCATTGTGAGTATATACATGTTCCTCTTCCTAGTCCGGGGAAGTGGACCCACGATATCGATGGCTACCCTCTCGAAAGGAGAGTTCATGATGGGCATCTCACCCAACACCACCGGTGCTGTCCAGTGTTTTGGTGCCACCCTCTGGCACTCAGGGCATGACTTCACATACCGACGCACATCATCTGTCATTCCCGGCCAATAGTAGTGGCAGGAAATCCGCTGCATGGTGGCGGCTATACCCATGTGTCCACTAAAGGAGATGGTATGCCCCATATGAAGAATCTGGGACCTGTGAGCTTTTGGGACGACCAACTGACCGTATAGGTTGTCTCCCCTTCCTGCTCTCCTGTAGAGTATCCTATTCTTCATGTAGTACTGCCCCCGTCCTGGTGGATCAGCACTTTTCTGCAGCTTTTTGTAGCAAGGACGTAAAGTATCATCCTCACTCTGGGCAGTTCGTAGCTCCCCCGGCATTGGGTTAGTCACAATTGCTTCTGCCTCTTCCGGTCTCGTCTGAGAGCGAGTCTGCATTGCTCCCATATGGATTGGCTCCCTGGGCATTCCCAGAAAGACATACCGGCAACCTAGGATGACTGGAAAAATGGGATCGGTCAATACAGCGGCCTTGATGGTGCCGGTGACGTACCTTGACCGAATCTCCACATTAGCAATAGGCAACTTCATGGTTACAGCACTCTTCTGTGCAGGCTGTATATCCAAGGTTTCACCTGTGAATTGTTCTGGATGTACCAGATCCGCAGAAATCACGGCCTCCCCGTCCAGTCCTGTGTCGTATAAACACTCCACGTGACGACCGTTAACCTCTACCAATTCCACTACAGGTGGTTTTTCCTGGTCTGGAGTCTCTTCCTCGGCCTCGACCTGTTCGGTGGGCTCCACCTTAGGTTTCCCGGGGCACACGACGAATTGAGTGTCTCCTGACTTTCCCCTGCAGTCAATAGCATTGTGCGTGTTTGACTTGCATTGGTTGCACCATTTCCCTGTCCTAGATTTTCTATTGTCGGACTTGAGTGAGCTCTCCTGGTGGCGAGCTTCCTTGTTGACCTTGGCATTTTCCGTGACAACCTCCTTGGAAGTCACGTGACATGCTGAGAAGTGAGGGTTCTTAGCCTTCGATTTGCAGTCCCTCGTATTGTGAGAGGGTGACTTACAAATTGAACACCACTTCTCCGACCACGGTCGTTTTGGTGTAGAGCTTGAAGTGCTCTTGCTTCCCTCCTTCTTCTTCTCTGAACTATCCTCTGATTTTTGCACATAAGGTTCCCACTTTTTTGTTCCTGAGTTTTTGGTTTTCTTCTTGTCATGTTTCTCTTGACTTTTGGAGTTGGTGGAAAGGTTCTCCCCTGCCTCCCCATGTACCTCAACGAACCGTTCTGCTAATTTAGTCACGAGGTCAATACGTTCCGCTCCTTGTTCTCCCAGGAACGTCCTGAGAGGTTTAGACATTTGCTTCTTCAGCTGGTCGACCACCATGAGCTCTTCCAAACTCTCATAGTCATGTGCGAACCCAGCCAAATCCATCCACTTGTGGAGATAAGATTTTAGACGCAAACTGTAGGCGGCAAACAACTCCCCCGGTTCTCGTTTCGCTGCTCGAAATTTTTTCCGGTAGGTATGTGACGTAACCTCGAATCGTTTCAGCAGAGCCGTCTTTAACTCATCATAATTGTTCTCATGTCCTGGTGGCAGGCGAGTATAAACCTCGTATCTGGTCCCGCGTAAACCCTGGGATAGCTTAAGATTCCATTTGTTACGCTCCAGACCCATAGCAACTGACATAGCCTCGAAGCGTTGAAGGTACTGGTCAATCTTCTCTTTGTCCTCCTCGTAGACCGCTAAAGGAAACTTCATAGCCTGGTACCCATGTCCACCTACTGGTGTTGATCCTGGGATGGAGGAACCTCCAACTGCTCCCTCAGTTTCTCCATTAGATTGACTCTTGAGCTCGAGTTCCCGCATCCGGTACTCGTGCTCCCTCTTCTGTGCTTCTTGTTCAGCTTCAAATTTCCTAGCTGCTTGTTCAGCTTCAAATTTCCTAGCTGCTTGCTCAGCTTCCAATTTCCTAGCTGCTTGCTCAGCTTCCAATTTCTTAGCTGCTTGCTCAGCTTCCAATTTCTTAGCTGCTTGCTCAGCTTCCAATTTCTTAGCTGCTTGTTCCAACTCCATCCTTCTCAATTCCAGCTCGGCCTTTCGATCTTCCCTTTCTGCTTGACGATACTCTCTCTCCACTTCCTGTATGTAATCCGTTAGAGCAGAACCCCCCAATCCCATTTCTTCCCCTTTTGCCTTTAATTCTAACGTGGTTAGTTTAGGGGTGGCCATTATACAGAGAGGTAAGCTAGCAGGTCTAGTACAATATAACTGCAAATTACTATACAGATATATGAACAAGTACTATAAATCTAGATATTACTACACACAGCACATTCACTCAGTGACAAGAGTAGAATCAGGACCACAGACCTATGCAGACGTGTGAAGTGTGAACAGGTAAGATATTTGTCCTAACCCCTATCCACATTCACTCTAGCTGGATTCTCCAAAATGATATCTCCCTCTTATAACTAGGGATCCCGTGTCAAAAGACCCCGTTGTCAGAAGATCCCACTGTCAAAGGTTCCTGTTTGCAGGAGATCTCGCTGTCCAAAGATCCCGTTTACGAGAGATCCCGCTGTCCAAAGATCACGTTTATGAGAGATCCCGCTGTCCAAAGATCCCGTTTACGAGAGATCCCGCTGTCCAAAGATACCGTTATCGAGCCCCCTTTACAGTGTCGTCCCTGGAGTGAAGAGAGTCGACACCCACATTATAATATTTTTTTTCCTCTCAATATTCTGGAGAATCCACCAGCTTCCGTCCAACACACTCCATCAGCCTATGGACACCTTTTCCTATCACTCTCTCACTGTCGTACTATGCCCCCTTCTCATACTTCCCCAATGCAACATACTCAACAACTCTTGCTTCTAGAAATAAATAAAGATTAATTTATTAAAAGAAAAGTGTAACGTGTATGAGACGTGTATGCGAAGAAAATGTGTGACGTGTTCTATAAAGTGTGTAGAATCGGACTCTCAGACAACAACGCAGTCAGCTGATCCCAGCAAGGATAGACCACAGCACGTTACGTCAGAACATGTACTTCTCACCCAGCGCCGAAACCATCCTGCTGGATACTGATTTGCCTCTGTAGACCTCTGGTAATCCCATTTCATGAACATCCGAAATAGACACCGGTGGTATAAACAGTTAATCATGGACCGGTTGCACCCTACACACTGTCCGTTCCTATCGTTCATAAAAAAATGCACAAGTCCTTTGTAGTGTGTACACAGATTAATGTTAATTGTTACTGTACTGGATCCTCCCTCGTGTCTATCTAGCCTCAAGTATCAAGTCTTGTGTTCTATTACACGAGATTATATCACACTATGTAATTATTAGACTTAATGTTTTCAGTTCGTTACTACTGTCTGATGCTGTGTGGTGCATCAGTACGCATCACTCTCTTTGGTGAATCAACTTCCTTCTAGCTTTAGTTACGTTCTGTATGCAACTTTATTGATTGTTGAACTGGTGTTCTTCCGAATGGGATTGGATTCTTTCCCAAAAACTTGTTTAGTTTCCTTGGATCTGGTAGGGAACCTAGGATAGAAACAACACATCTGGTGATAGTACTAGTCACTGATCCTTTCGGCTGAGTGTAAGCCTATCGCCTTGCTTAATGATCTTTAGCTAACTAGACTTAGTCATAGAGCAGATTAGCTACCCACCTAGAGCCGAATCAGGCTATGACAAAGAAAAAATCAGCAAACAGAATGCGGAACCCCGCCCACCAGGGACACCTACCGGAAGATCCCAATTATCCCTCATTACTCAATTCTCAACTAGTAAAGCTTATCAACACTTCATTAATCTATTCTTAACTAGCAGAGTTAATATCACTATTCTTACTCTAACTAGTTTCCACTAACAGTGCTAATCATCACACTATAGTTTAACAAGGCCACAGTCTATATTAATTAGAACTAATATTATAATAGGTTATACCTTAAATGGCACTACTGCAGTCCTATCAATCATATCTACATCTGCCATTATAGGCACGTGTAAAATTAAGTCACTAATTAACACACGGTAGATATTATTTCCACTAAGCACTGCAGTGCCTTTCACTCCGACTAGAGCCACATTTTCAAGTCCCCCTAGTTGGCCCCAACTCGGGTTTATATGGCAACCTACCAAAGTTGGCCCCGTGACGTTCTCCTTTATGCCCCCACACAGGTGGCACAGTGGCCGATCATCCCCTGTCAGGGATCCATCCTCCCTGGCTCCATTAATGTTAGATTTGTCATCACTGGTTGAGACATCCAAAACACGCCAGCGAGTTCCTGTATACTCCCAACACAGTTGCCAGTAACCAGCCGTCAATCTTCTTGATGTTCCGGAACTAAGACTTGACAGATGCACTGTTACTTCCATGCTAAGTACTTCCGTTTTCCCTCTGATATGTTTATGACTTGTCAAAGTGATATATGATTCAGCGCACTCACTTCCTCCTCACTCACCACCAAATGTGTATATGGGCTGACCTGATGTATCCCGTGCAGCTGTGTTTACTCTGTTAGTACGACTGTTGTGGCCTAGAAAATATACGCCAAGCAAACGTCGATGTTATTATCTGGTTAACTCATGGCGAGCTCGTGACAATGACTAGATTAAAGAGGCGTGGCTAGATCAAGACACCATGGCTAGATCGATAAACCACGGCTAGATCAAGACGCCATAGTTAGATCAAGACACAATAATTATATCAAGACTTAATGGCTAGTTCAAGACACCTTTACTAGATCAAGACACGATGTTAGAGCAAGAAATCATATCTAGATCAAGACACGATGGCTAGATCAAGACACTATGACTACATCAAGACACCATAACTAGATCAAGACACCATGATTAGATTAAGACACCATAACTAGGTCAAGACACCATAACTAGATCAAGACATAATGGGTAGACCAAGACACCATAACTATATCAAGACACCTTGGCTAGGCCGAGACATCACAGCTAGATCAAGACACCATGGCTAAATCAAGATACCGTAGCTAGATCAATACACCATGGCTAGATCAAGACACTATAACCAGATCAAGACACCATAACCAAATCAAGACACCATAACCAAATCAAGACACCATCATCACAAAATGCCTTGCCAACTGGCGCAGGTGTTCATGTCTGTAAACATATCTAGGTCATTGTTATCCTGGATCAACTGCGGATGATATCCCCCCCCCCCCCCCCCCATGCCATCGTCTCAGTCTGTCCAGCATAATTTCTCTTGGTCTGCCTCTGCTCCTCTTGCCCTCGATCTTTCCAATGGTCGAGATTGTTTATCTCCCACGACTTGATATTCTCTAGATCTAGTTGTGTGAATAGGGGGCAATCATGTGGCAGCATTAGACAGAAGAGAAACTGAGCTAAACTTGATGTTTTGTGGATCCAGTTATGTGAATTGATGATAACTAAGGGAGACTTTGAAATATGTTAGAAAAGTACCTGTAGGGACAGTAAAGTGCCTGTAAGGACAGTAAAATACTAATAAGGTCAGTAAAGTATCTGTAAGATCAGTAAAGTACCCGTGAGGACAGTAAAGTACCAGTTTGATCAGTCAAGTACCTGTAAGGTCAGTAAAATACCTGTAAGGTGAGTATGGTATCAGTAAGGTCTGTAAAGTTCTAGTAACGTCAGTGAAGTATCTATAAGATCAGTGAAGTACATGTAAGGTCAGTAAACTACCTGTAAGGTCAGTAAAGTGCTTGTAGTTACGTAAACCATATGTAAGTTCAGTAAAGTACCTGTAAGGTCAGTAAAGTGCTTGTAGTTACGTAAACCATATGTAAGTTCAGTAAAGTACCTGTAAGGTCAGTAACCCAGCTTTAAGATAAGTAAAGTACCGTTAAGGTCAGTACACCACCTGTAAGGTTATTAAAGTACCTGTAAGTTCAGTAAAGTACTTGTAAGGTCAGTAAACCACATGTAAGGTAAGTAAACTACGTGTAAGGTTAGTAAACCAGCTGTAAGGTCAGTAAAGTAAAGATACCTTTCACATGCTCTAGGGCAGTGGTTTTCAACCGGTGGGGAATTATTCCCCCCAGGGGGGAAATTTAGGGTTTCCAGGGGGAATTAAGATTATTTCAAGATCGCGTTAATACAAGAACCGATTACTTGATATTGATTTTCCTTTCATACTGAACGGTTCTGTACGTCTAACCCTTTTAAAATTCAATTTATAAAGTAAGTAGACCCACAAATCATGTTTTATGTGGATGTCAAGACTTGTTTTAGTATGTGCTATTAAATTTAGCTTCCATTATTACGTATACTGTGTAGGGGCGGGGCTGGATATTTAGGTAGGAAATACGAAAGGGGGAAATGACGTTCTGAAAATATGGTGAAGGGGGCACGGGCCAAAAAAGGTTGAGAACCACTGCTCTAGGGGGTTCTGGCTACATGGTGCAGGTCCCATTTTTCTGGTTGCCAACCGGTACTGGATGACTGGTGTGACAGCTACCACGCAGGAAGCCTTTACTTGCAAGAAATATTCTGGTATCAACGTCAAGCTGGATTCGCCTGGGAGCCTGACCGCCTTTAAAAAAAATCCGCCACCATGGGGATTCGAACATCTGATCACCAGGCTGGCAGGCATCCGCCGGGGTGCTCAGGTCAGGACAGAGAACATGAATATGACACCAAGACTCAACATCATTGTACGGGGATCAGTCTCACATGCACGTGCCCCCTTCTACAGCAGCTAGCGGGGAGAACTTCCGCCTGCACGCACGAAACGTCTGACGTATAAATAATGTGTTTGGAAACATCACACAAATTCTGAACAACACAATGTGTGTGAAACATCAAGAACGTCAAACATGCAACGGGTGAACATCTTAAACGACTTAATAACAATACGAAGCAAAGATGGAGATTCGTCAATTGTACATGTCACAATAAGTGCTCTTGCAGGTCAGTCAAAGCTTCTTTAATGAGAAAGCCAAACAAACATACACATTAGAGTCCACACACCAGCACCAAGCAGATTTTCCCCACCAACACTTCATTTGAAGGGAAATATTTTACACTTCTCTAAACATTAGTTCTTTACATTTCTCTAAACATTAGTTCCTTACATTTCTCTAAACATTAGTTCTTCACATTTATCTAAACATTAGTTCCTTACATTTCTCTAAACAATAGTTCCACACACTTCTCTAAACATTAGTTTTACACTTTTCTCCAAACATTAGTTTCACACCCTTCTCTAAACATTAGTTCCAAACACTTCACTAAACATTATGTTCTCTATCTTGTTGCCATGTTCATCAGCACCACACGCAGAATGGATTATATTTCTGTGTGCGTGTCTCTAGCCCCTAATTTTAAGACGCATCTTTGGACCCATTAGGGATACACATAGTGGGGAGTGGAAAAGAAGACATAACAAAGACATTTATGATCTGTTTAAGTCCCCACTAATCACTGGTATAATGAAAGCTAATAGACTACAATGGCTGGGGCATATAGAAAGAATGGAAGATAATAGGGAAACAAAACTCGCTTACACTCAGGAAATAAATGGCCGTAGACCCCGAGGTAGACCAAGAAGGCGATGGAGAGATAATACATGTACAGACCTACAAGCACTTGGAATCAACGACTGGCAAGAGAAGGTCCACCAGAGAGACGAATGGAGACGGATTGTATTTGCAGCAAAGAACCTCAATGGCTCGGAACGCTGAAGAAGAAGAAGTGTCTCTAGCCCCCCCCCCCCCCTCCCTCCCCCAACCATGTCGCACGCCTGTCTGCCATCTGCACTTCCTGGGCGCTGTGATGGAGTTCGTTGACCAGGCAACACCTATATCACGTGGATGAAACACAGCTAACCTTGGCCGAACTCTAACCTGTCCATCTATGATGAGCTCAATCATGAACCGGTTACATCCGAATATGCCTTTTCGCTGATGTGAAGCACCAGTACCACATGTGTACATCTCGCTGATTCCCGAACTTGGAGAGTGGGAGGACAGTACACATTTCCCGCGGACATGGCAGTTCCGTATTATAGTATGTCCACATTTGTTTGCCTTCATTCACGATCAATTATTTTGAAAACTGTCTGTTGCATCGTTATGAAATTTTTCCAGCCGTCTTATATTTACCCCCACCCAAGGAAAATGTCTTTGATAGGTCCAAAAACAACTTAAATCATTGAAAGAGGCGACATTCCTTTAACAAAGTTATTTTTACGGTAATGGGAGACCTGTCAATTCTGATGACACACAAAGGCGTATCCGGATTCGTATGGGAGTGGGTGCAATGAAAGAACTAGCTTAAAATCGACAGGGTCGGCTGCATTGCACCGGGTTTTTAATCCCATATGGCACGAACTCCGTAGTTCCAGCGACGACCCTCGGGAGTCTCCGAAAAAATGCACTCGTGAAATGAAGGACGCGGCCCGGAATCGAACATACAACCTTCGGAGCCCGAGTCAGACGCACTGACCAGGGGAGGGTGTTTCTACACTTCGGTACCGGGGCAGTGCGTTTCTACACTTTGGCACAGCGGGAGGGTGTTTCTACACTTTGGCACCGGAGGAGGGTGTTTCTACACTTCGGCACCGTGGGAGGATGTTTCTACACTTCGGCACCGTGGGAGGATGTTTCTACACTTCGGCACCGTGGGAGGATGTTTCTACACTTCGGCACCGTGGGAGGATGTTTCTACACTTCGGCACCGTGGGAGGATGTTTCTACACTTCGGCACCGTGGGAGGATGTTTCTACACTTCGGCACCGTGGGAGGATGTTTCTACACTTCGGCACCGTGGGAGGGTGTTTCTACACTTCGGCACCGGGGGAGGATGGTTCTACACTTTGGCACCGGGGGAGGGTGTTTCTACACTTTGACACCGGGGCAGGGTGTTTCTACACTTTGGTACCGGGGCAGTGCGTTTGTACATTTTGGCACCGGGGCAGTGCGTTTCTACACTTTGGCACCGGGACAGTGCATTTCTACACTTTGGCACCGGGACAGTGCGTTTCTACACCTTGGCACCTGAGCTGTGCGTTTCTACACTTTGGCACCGGGGGAGGGTGTTTCTACACTTTGGCACCGGGGGAGGGTGTTTCTACACTTTGGCACCGGGGGAGGGTGTTTCTACACTTTGGCACCGGGGCAGGGTGTTTCTACACTTTGGAACCGGGGCAGTGCGTTTCTACACTTTGGCACCGGGGGAGGGTTTTTCTACACTTTGGCACCGGGGGAGTGTGTTTCTACACTTTGGCACCGGGACAGGGTGTTTCTACACTTTGGAACCGGGGCAGTGCGTTTCTACACTTTGGCACCGGGGGATGGTGTTTCTACACTTTGGCACCGGGGGAGGGTGTTTCTACACTTCGGCACCGGGGGAGGATGTTTCTACACTTCGGCACCGGGGGAGGGTGTTTCTACACTTTGGCACCGGGGGAGGGTGTTTCTACACGTTGGCACCGGGGCAGTGCGTTTCTACACTTTGGCACCGGGGGAGGGTGTTTCTATACTTCGGCACCGTGGGAGGATGTTTATATTCTTCGGCACCGGGGGAGGATGGTTCTACACTTTGGCACCCGGGGAGGGTGTTTCTACACTTTGGCACCGTTGGAGGATGGTTCTACACTTTGGCACCCGGGGAGGGTGTTTCTACACTTCGGCACCGGGAGAGGATGGTTCTACATTTTGGCACCAGGGCAGTGCGTTTCCACACTTTGGCACCGGGGGAGGGTGTTTCTACACTTTGGCATCGGGGGAGGGTGTTTCTACACTTCGGCACCGTGGGAGGATGTTTCTACTCTTCGGCACCGGGGGAGGGTGTTTCTACACTTTGGCACCGGGGAAGGGTGTTACTACACTCTGGCACCGGGGCAGTGCGTTTCTACACTTGGCACCAGGGGAGGGTGTTTCTACACTTCGGCACCGGGGCAGTGTGTTTCTACACTTTGGCACAGCGGGAGGGTGTTTCTACACTTTGGCACCAGGGGAGGGTGTTTCTACACTTCGGCACCGTGTGAGGATGTTTCTACACTTCGGCACCGTGGGAGGATGTTTCTACACTTCGGCACCGTGGGAGGATGTTTCTACACTTCGGCACCGTGGGAGGATGTTTCTACACTTCGGCACCGTGGGAGGGTGTTTCTACACTTCGGCACCGGGGGAGGATGGTTCTACACTTTGGCACCGGGGGAGGGTGTTTCTACACTTTGACACCGGGGCAGGGTGTTTCTACACTTTGGTACCGGGGCAGTGCGTTTGTACATTTTGGCACCGGGGCAGTGCGTTTCTACACTTTGGCACCGGGACAGTGCATTTCTACACTTTGGCACCGGGACAGTGCGTTTCTACACCTTGGCACCTGAGCAGTGCGTTTCTACACTTTGGCACCGGGGGAGGGTGTTTCTACACTTTGGCACCGGGGGAGGGTGTTTCTACACTTTGGCACCGGGGGAGGGTGTTTCTACACTTTGGCACCGGGGCAGGGTGTTTCTACACTTTGGAACCGGGGCAGTGCGTTTCTACACTTTGGCACCGGGGGAGGGTTTTTCCACACTTTGGCACCGGGGGAGTGTGTTTCTACACTTTGGCACCGGGACAGGGTGTTTCTACACTTTGGAACCGGGGCAGTGCGTTTCTACACTTTGGCACCGGGGGATGGTGTTTCTACACTTTGGCACCGGGGGAGGGTGTTTCTACACTTCGGCACCGGGGGAGGATGTTTCTACACTTCGGCACCGGGGGAGGGTGTTTCTACACTTTGGCACCGGGGGAGGGTGTTTCTACACGTTGGCACCGGGGCAGTGCGTTTCTACACTTTGGCACCGGGGGAGGGTGTTTCTATACTTCGGCACCGTGGGAGGATGTTTATATTCTTCGGCACCGGGGGAGGATGGTTCTACACTTTGGCACCCGGGGAGGGTGTTTCTACACTTTGGCACCGTTGGAGGATGGTTCTACACTTTGGCACCCGGGGAGGGTGTTTCTACACTTCGGCACCGGGAGAGGATGGTTCTACATTTTGGCACCAGGGGAGGGTGTTTCTACACTTTGGCACCGGGGAAGGGTGTTTCTACACTTCGGCACCGTGGGAGGATGTTTCTACACTTCGGCACCGGGGGAGGGTGTTTCTACACTTTGGCACCGGGGGAGGGTGTTTCTACACTTTGGCACCGGGGCAGTGCGTTTCCACACTTTGGCACCGGGGGAGGGTGTTTCTACACTTTGGCATCGGGGGAGGGTGTTTCTACACTTCGGCACCGTGGGAGGATGTTTCTACTCTTCGGCACCGGGGGAGGGTGTTTCTACACTTTGGCACCGGGGAAGGGTGTTACTACACTCTGGCACCGGGGCAGTGCGTTTCTACACTTGGCACCAGGGGAGGGTGTTTCTACAAGTCGGCACCGTGGGAGGATGTTTCTACTCTTCGGCACCGGGGGAGGGTGTTTCTACACTTTGGCACCGGGGGAGGGTGTTACTACACTTTGGCACCGGGGCAGTGCGTTTCTACACTTGGCACCAGGGGAGTGTGTTTCTACACTTCGGCACCGGGGCAGTGCGTTTCTACACTTTCGCACAGCGGGAGGGTGTTTCTACACTTTGGCACCGCGGGAGGGTGTTTCTACACTTTGGCACCGATGGAGGATGTTTCTACACTTCGGCACCGTGGGAGGATGTTTCTACACTTCGGCACCGTGGGAGGATGTTTCTACACTTCGGCACCGGGGGAGGGTGTTTCTACAATTTGGCACCGGGGAAGGGTGTTTCTACACTTCGGCACCGTGGGAGGATGTTTCTACACTTTTGCACCGGGGGAGGGTGTTTCTACACTTTGGCACCAGGGGAGGGTGTGTCAACACTTTGGCACCAGGGGAGGGTGTTTCTACACTTTGGCACCGGGGCAGTGCGTTTCTACACTTTGGCACCGGGGCAGTGAGTTTCTACACTTTGGCACCGGGAGAGGGTGTTTCTACACTTTGGCACCGGGGGAGGGTGTTTCTACATTTCGGCACCGTGGGAGGATGTTTCTACTCTTCGGCACCGGGGGAGGGTGTTTCTACACTTTGGCACCGGGGGAGGGTGTTACTACACTTTGGCACCGGGGCAGTGCGTTTCTACACTTGGCACCAGGGGAGTGTGTTTCTACACTTCGGCACCGGGGCAGTGCGTTTCTACACTTTCGCACAGCGGGAGGGTGTTTCTACACTTTGGCACCGCGGGAGGGTGTTTCTACACTTTGGCACCGATGGAGGATGTTTCTACACTTCGGCACCGTGGGAGGATGTTTCTACACTTCGGCACCGTGGGAGGATGTTTCTACACTTCGGCACCGGGGGAGGGTGTTTCTACAATTTGGCACCGGGGAAGGGTGTTTCTACACTTCGGCACCGTGGGAGGATGTTTCTACACTTTTGCACCGGGGGAGGGTGTTTCTACACTTTGGCACCGGGGGAGGGTGTGTCAACACTTTGGCACCAGGGGAGGGTGTTTCTACACTTTGGCACCGGGGCAGTGCGTTTCTACACTTTGGCACCGGGGCAGTGAGTTTCTACTCTTTGGCACCGGGGCAGTGCGTTTCTACACTTTGGCACCGGGGGAGAGTTTTTCTACACTTTGGCACCGGGGGAGGGTGTTTCTACACTTTGGCACTGGGGCAGGGTGTTTCTACACTTTGGAACCGGGGCACTTTGGGAGGGGGGGGGGGTGTTTCTACACTTCGGCACCGGGGGAGGATGTTTCTTCACTTCGGCACTGGTAGAGGGTATTTCTACGCTGACCTCGTGCCCAAAGTGTGCATCAACCCTTCCCATGCATCACACCACATGAGTGGTAGAGCATCGGACCTCAGAGTGAAGTCTTAGTCTTCCAGCGGATTCTCAACCAACTAACCGACCGACCAATCATCTGACGGACCAACCAACTAGGTAACCAAGCAACCAATCATCTGACGGGCCAACCAACTAGTTAACTAATCAATCCAACGGACCGAACGACCAAGCAACCATCTAATCAATCACCCAACTAACTGACTGATCAACTAACCGACTAAAAAGACGCAAAACAACGAAAAAACACAATGCTTTTTTTTTTATTTTTAAAGCAAGCAAAACTTACAAATCAAAACATTATGTGTGACAATCTTGCTACATTACCCACAAGTAAATCACGGATTTCGGCACGTTGTGTGTGACAGCTGGTCACATTACCCACAAGTAAATCACTGGTTTCCTCACACCTAGGACGTGTTGTTCCTTGGCGCGATGGGTGGAAGTGGCTGTCTGCTCCGGCGAGTCAAGTTGATGATCTCCAAGTTGAGAGAGTTGAGAATATCCCACTGGTCCGACACCAGCTGCGATGGTCGGGAAATCAACATATTATCCTCATAATGGAGTAGTGCCTACATATTTACTGTAATTAATAAAAAAACGTCGTGTCTATCTATGGTGTTCATATGTGCATGCCCGGCAACCATCACTGCTGTCCATAGTTCCTCTACAGACTACCAGACGACCAGAGACCCATCAAGGCTGCCGGATGTCGATACCTGGTAGACAGGACCAGAGGTCACTACCCGGTAGAGAGGACCAGATGTCACTTCCCGGTAGAGAGGACCAGATGTCTCTAGCCGGTAGAGTGGACCAGATGTCACTATCCTGTACAGAGGACCAGATGTCTCTACCCGGTAGATAGGACCCGGCGTCACTACTCGATAGAGAGGACCAGATGTCTCTAACCGGTGGAGTGGACCAGATGTCACTATCCTGTACAGAGGACCAGATGTCTCTAGCCGGTAGAGAGGACCAGAGGTCACTACCCGGTAGAGAGGACCAGAGATCCTACCCGGTAGAGAGGACCTGAGGTCACTACCCGGTAGAGAGGACCAGAGGTCACTACCCGGTAGAGAGGACCAGAGGTCACTACCCGGCAGAGAGGACAAGACGTCACTACCCGACAGAGAGGACCAGACGTCACTATCCGTTAGAGAGGACCAGACGTCACTACCCGGTAGAGAGGACCAGAGGTCACTACCCGGTAGAGAGGACCAGAGGTCACTACCCGGCAGAGAGGACAAGACGTCACTACCCGACAGAGAGGACCAGACGTCACTATCCGTTAGAGAGGACCAGACGTCACTACCCGGTAGAGAGGACCTGAGGTCACTACCCGGTAAAGAGGACCAGAGGTCACTACCCGGCAGAGAGGACAAGACGTCACTACCCGACAGAGAGGACCAGACGTCACTATCCGTTAGAGAGGACCAGACGTCACTACCCGGTAGAGAGGACCAGAGGTCACTACCCGGTAGAGAGGACCAGAGGTCACTACCCGGCAGAGAGGATCAGACGTGACTACCCGATAGAGAGGACCAGACGTCATTATCCGTTAGAGAGGACCAGAGGTCACTACCCGGTAGAGAGGACCAGAGGTCACTACCCGGTAGAGAGGACCAGAGGTCACTACCCGGCAGAGAGGACCTGAGGTCACTACCCGGTAGAGAGGACCAGACGTCACTACCCGGTAGAGAGGACCAGAGGTCACTACCCGGCAGAGAGGACCTGAGGTCACTACCCGGTAGAGAGGACCAGAGGTCACTACCCGGTAGAGAGGACCAGAGGTCACTACCCGGCAGAGAGGACCTGAGGTCACTACCCGGTAGAGAGGACCAGAGGTCACTACCCGGTAGAGAGGACCAGACGTCATTATCCGTTAGAGAGGACCAGAGGTCACTACCCGGTAGAGAGGACCAGAGGTCACTACCCGGTAGAGAGGACCAGAGGTCACTACCCGGCAGAGAGGACCTGAGGTCACTACCCGGTAGAGAGGACCAGAGGTCACTACCCGGTAGAGAGGACCAGAGGTCACTACCCGGCAGAGAGGACCTGAGGTCACTACCCGGTAGAGAGGACCAGAGGTCACTACCCGGTAGAGAGGACCAGAGGTCACTACCCGGCAGAGAGGACCTGAGGTCACTACCCGGTAGAGAGGACCAGAGGTCACTACCCGGTAGAGAGGACCAGAGGTCACTACCCGGCAGAGAGGACCAGACGTCACTACCCGGTAGAGAGGACCAGAGGTCACTACCCGGTAGAGAGGACCAGAGGTCACTACCCGGTAGAGAGGATAATAGTTGTGAGGGTGATAATATTGAGAATGGTTAGTTAGTTAGTTAATTAGTTAGTTAGTTAGTTAGTTAGTTAGTTAGTTAGTTAGTTAGTTGGTTAGTCAGTCGACAGATCATCCTTATTGCACATCGAACCATTCAGTCCACAATTGCTCGGATCCCCTCAGCAAATCCGCAGCGTGTAGCGGCTCACGACACCAGTTCTGTGTTGGTTTATTACTCTTCTTTTGCTTCCTGCGTAGTGTTCTTGTTTGGCCACACCTCTTTTAACTTGCTGTTCTTGCAGCCTGACCATGGTTGTAGATTCACAGTCATTACTCGGTTCTCGTAAAAGTCTTACTTCTTGTAGAGCATTCAGAATGTCAATATTGTAGCATACGGTCATGTTATTTTGTGACCGTTCTTTTTTTCGCGTAGGAGATGGATTTTTTCATCTGCTGCGTGTAATTTGCGTTCCAGGATTAAAACAGGAGTTTCTTCTCAAGATCTGCGCCGATGCTACGGAGTTCGTGCATTGAGCGAAGCAATCCTGGAGTGAATTTTCGCAGCTTGTGTTTTTCTGTGGTGTTCGGTTTTTCAATATTGAGAATAATTGTTGTGAATGTGGTCAGATTGAGGATAATGGTTTGAGGGTGCTAAGATTAAGGATAGTGATTGTGAGGGTGATAATACTGAGGACAATTGTTGTGAGTGTGTTAAGATTGAGAATAATAGTTGTGAGTATGATAAGATTGAGGATAATAGTTGTAATGGTGATATAATTGAGGATATTAGTTGCGAATGTGACACGATTGAGGATAATAGTTGTAAGGGTGATATAATTGAGGATAATAGTTGTAAGGGTGATAAGATTGAGGATAATAGTTGTATGGGTGATAAGATTGTGGATATTAGTTGTGAATATGATGCGACTGAGGATAATAGTTGTGAGGGTGATAAGATTGAGGATGGTGATTGTGAGTGTGACCAAAATCCAAATGCTTGCCTTTCTGAGGTACCTGGCCTCTGAGCGACTGGACACATCCTCGTACTCGGAAGGCAGTCGCTTCATGTCGTCGTCCATGACCTGTTTCATCTTGCCGATCTGTTTGATGAGCTCTGTCATGGTGAAGTACTTGGTGGTCTGCTGAGACGTCTCCCGCAGCCTCCTGTCCATCACGGCCTGCTGCTTGTACTGTAGCGCCCCTAGCTCGCTGGCGTTCTGTGTCTGAGCGGGTGGAATGCAACAAAACAGGTCAAGAACAAGTGTCTGACAGCGGCCAGGGCAAACAGTCTGTGTCTGGGCGGGTGGAATGCAACAAAACAGGTCAAGAACAAGTGTCTGACAGCGGCCAGGGCAAACAGTCTGTGTCTGGGCGGGTGGAATGCAACAAAACAGGTCAAGAACAAGTGTCTGACAGCGGCCAGGGCAAACAGTCTGTGTCTGGGCGGGTGGAATGCAACAAAACATATCAAGAACAAGTGTCTGACAGCGGCCAGGGCAAACAGTCTGTGTCTGAGCGGGTGGAATGCAACAAAACAGGTCAAGAACAAGTGTCTGACAGCGGCCAGGGCAAACAGTCTGTGTCTGAGCGGGTGGAATGCAACAAAACAGGTCAAGAACAAGTGTCTGACAGCGGCCAGGGCAAACAGTCTGTGTCTGGGCGGGTGGAATGCAACAAAACAGGTCAAGAACAAGTGTCTGACAGCGGCCAGGGCAAACAGTCTGTGTCTGAGCGGGTGGAATGCAACAAAACAGGTCAAGAACAAGTGTCTGACAGCGGCCAGGGCAAACAGTCTGTGTCTGAGCGGGTGGAATGCAACAAAACAGGTCAAGAACAAGTGTCTGACAGCGGCCAGGGCAAACAGTCTGTGTCTGAGCGGGTGGAATGCAACAAAACAGGTCAAGAACAAGTGTCTGACAGCGGCCAGGGCAAACAGTCTGTGTCTGGGCGGGTGGAATGCAACAAAACAGGTCAAGAACAAGTGTCTGACAGCGGCCAGGGCAAACAGTCTGTGTCTGGGCGGGTGGAATGCAACAAAACAGGTCAAGAACAAGTGTCTGACAGCGGCCAGGGCAAACAGTCTGTGTCTGAGCGGGTGGAATGCAACAAAACAGGTCAAGAACAAGTGTCTGACAGCGGCCAGGGCAAACAGTCTGTGTCTGAGCGGGTGGAATGCAACAAAACAGGTCAAGAACAAGTGTCTGACAGCGGCCAGGGCAAACAGTCTGTGTCTGAGCGGGTGGAATGCAACAAAACAGGTCAAGAACAAGTGTCTGACAGCGGCCAGGGCAAACAGTCTGTGTCTGGGCGGGTGGAATGCAACAAAACAGGTCAAGAACAAGTGTCTGACAGCGGCCAGGGCAAACAGTCTGTGTCTGGGCGGGTGGAATGCAACAAAACAGGTCAAGAACAAGTGTCTGACAGCGGCCAGGGCAAACAGTCTGTGTCTGAGCGGGTGGAATGCAACAAAACAGGTCAAGAACAAGTGTCTGACAGCGGCCAGGGCAAACAGTCTGTGTCTGAGCGGGTGGAATGCAACAAAACAGGTCAAGAACAAGTGTCTGACAGCGGCCAGGGCAAACAGTCTGTGTCTGAGCGGGTGGAATGCAACAAAACAGGTCAAGAACAAGTGTCTGACAGCGGCCAGGGCAAACAGTCTGTGCCTGAGCGGGTGGAATGCAACAAAACAGGTCAAGAACAAGTGTCTGACAGCGGCCAGGGCAAACAGTCTGTGTCTGGGCGGGTGGAATGCAACAAAACAGGTCAAGAACAAGTGTCTGACAGCGGCCAGGGCAAACAGTCTGTGTCTGAGCGGGTGGAATGCAACAAAACAGGTCAAGAACAGGTGTCTGACAGCGGCCAGGGCAAATGTAACGAAGTCAACTCAACTGATAACTCATAACATGAGTGGAGTCTGGTGGATGATCTTTACAAATATACTTTATTCATGTTGATGACCGCTGGAATTAGTGTGGCACCCTTTCTGCTCGGTATCTTGATGGTAACTGCCCTTTGACAACAAACCACGTCACGAATTGAGCATCTCTCCTCTCATTCGACCCCGATGCTCAATCGTGCTGTAGTATTTCCCACCTAAACACTACCAAAACCCCTTCCTCTGTTACACCTCCCTATGTTTACTAAAGAATTTTTCCTCTAAAGGAAAAATTCTTTATCCCCAACTCTCTTACTCTATTCCTTCTTTTCCTTTAACTCCCAGATTTCCTCTAATCTTCCCCAAACCAACTCAAATTTGGAGCAAATATTATATCATTTAACCCTTCTCCCTGTCGTATTTTCAATCTAGTACCCTACTATAAACTCTTCATAACATAATAACTCATATCAACTACATAATAACATTGAAAACTCAACTTAACAAGTATATACAATACGTCATAACACATATGGTTGAAATAACCCCTCCTCCTCTTCATAAGAGATCTGCTTAAAAACTCAAACACTGTACCTTTCTGGTACCAACTCCCATTTGTCTTCAAGAACACTACCAACTCTCTACTTTCAATCGACCTGAAGAAAAAACTCGCACACGATAGAAAGACAAAGAATCGGTGGCCACCGGTATTTAAAAGAAGCAGTAGAACTCTTCCACACAAAGACCACACTCAGCTAAATCACACACCCCCTTTACCAAACCACACTCCTTTACCCTCCTATGTCATTTGAGACTTTATGTAATAAAGTCTAAAACAATTATATCTCTCACAGTCTTATGGTAACGGTTTACGCTGCTATCTACAGCATCAAATACCAACCAACAACTTCCAATTGTCTATATATTACAGACACTACTACTTTTATGGCTCTGAACCTTACTTTTAACCTCTCATTGTAATGTCAACCACAAAACATATCCCGAGGACACAATTTAAAAAAATCTATTATCCGTTAAGACCTCTTCCAACATTATACACATCACCTCACATAACTAATCTTCTCCTATACCTCTCAAAATCTCGCCGAAAATTTCAGCGACCCCTTTCTGTCCATTTCTTATGGGCATATCTACTAAAACCTCCCTTCATGCCGTTATCAACAGCAACAATATCCTACCCCTGCCTTTAACTTTATCCCAGTCCATATATTACGGACTCTCAAACACCCCATGTCATTATGTCTCGACTACACACTTACACCCCTTTATTATTGTACTGTTATCCACAGTGTCTAATCAAACATGGATTCAATTCATGTTTAATTATTTGTCTGGGTCAACCCGTTACCCACTTCTTCTTCTTCAATCCCATGGCTCTTTTAAACCCCATGGAGGCTATGTTCAAAACTTGTATATTAACCCCGTCACCTAAGTATGGCCTATGTTTCCACAACTTAACCTCTCAACGCTGATTATCACAGCAACCTTGCTAGTAGCATATACATCAACTTGTTATTTACAAGGAGAATATGTCTCTCTTTTAGTCCCCAGTAGTTTATTACTATTTTCTGAACGAAGGATCCCAAATAAATGTCTCTCTTCTAGTCCCCAGTAGTTTATTACTATTTTCTGAACGAAGGACTAAAATAAAGCCCCATGTATTTTCTTTATTCTAGACAAAACCCTGTAGATTAAACTTAACCTAACTAATTTCCAATATGTATTTTCAAACATACAAGACAATTCACTTACATTATGAGTTAAGCGAAATAAAATCAAAACAGAACATCATACCCCCCCCCCCCCAAAAAAAAAAAAAAAAAAACTTTTTACATCATTTATGTTTCCCCACATATTAATTAAAGGTGATGGTGATGAAGATGGTGATGATGATGGTGATGAAGATGGTTAAAATAATACAACATACATCCTAATCTATTGTTACCTAATACTACTGGTCTCTTTTACGGACCAATAGTTTGTACGTAAAAGTCTACGAACACAATAATCCTATTCTAAAATAATAACAATCATTTTACAGGACCAAATCGATCAAGAAAAAAAAACATATTATATATGAGGCATTAAAACTCAAAGTCCATAAAACAATTGTCTTCTCTCTAAAGAGAAGATTTTCAAAAAAATACAACTCCCTTCAAATTACTACATACAGTGGCCCATCAACCTTGGCCTCCCATACGACTTAACGTAACACACATCTATTTATACAGTATTTTTATAACCGAGAAAACGAAACACTTCACTGCTACGTATGTATATCTGTTAACTACAGACTAACTTCTTTAATTTAGAACAATATTTGTTCTCCTCAACCACAATCACCACTCCACAATTGACCGTTCCATTTTCTGGAAGTCAAACATTGATTATCTCCCCTCACAATATTTTACAAAACTAATTCCTTACACATCACATTATTTGGAATTCAATCACTGTAAACTACAGGTCAACTCATTTCACCTATTATTATCTCAATGTTATCTCAAAGTACCAGTGGTCATCTATCTAGTAATAAAACCTGTGACTTGGCACACCAATTGTTTCCCTTGGATTTATTCCAAGCATCACTACACTTGTTAATCATTATTACCGTTAACTACGGTATCTCCAGCCTCTTACGTCCAACAAAACTTTGTCTCTCACCAATACAACCAACTCTACTTTTTAAGTTTCTCGTCTATCCGACGCAATTAACTAAACACATCATTATCTTCCAACTTCTCACCACGACTACTCTAAGCTATCCTCAGGTCTCTCCTAGCATTCTTGTATCGTGACGATAATCAAACTGGTCACCCTTATCGGAACACATTCTCCAACATTCATTTAACCAACCTTGTTTACCTCTGTACCTTTCACTCCTTTTCCTATTTATCGGGACTCTTCCAGAACAGCAACCCACTCCACTTATAACTGACAGCAGAGCTCACTCTTCTCATTTCTCAGTGTTAGGCATTCTTGCTTCGATGCATCCCTGTCAACAATACTAAACATATTTTATGAAACATCATTCAGAATGTTAACACTGTTTCCGTCAACTTGTCACACAACTTCCCTAACTTTTTTTTCAACGTCAGACATTTTAACGAAACGACATCCCAATTCTCTAATCATGTTCTCTCTATCTCTCAATTTTCGCATACTCTATTTTCCTCTTTTTATCAACGCCATTTATCAACCAGTCTTCGTATATACACACGGACAATGATACACAACCTCTCTCTCCTCTCACTACTAGTCTCGCATCACGACAACCTAACGTGTCTATACTATTACTTCAAACAAAATTACTTTAGACGCCAATTCAACATTCCAGCAATCACTCACCACAATCTAAGCGTATCGACCTTCTCTACACACCTTGACACAAGATATATCAGCGCACTATTACATTTTATCTATGTACTTCGCTCAGGCGACATCACCAAACCTCACTCCTACTTCACTCATCGCGACGAACACCTGTTTGTCTAGAACTATACTCACGTACGAACTAAACACCTCGTACATGCATGCTGTACTTAACACCTGCCAACAGCCTATCCATACTCGACGCACATATGTTTGTCTACATTTTTATCGCTACAAGAACAACTGATTATCAGACAAACTACTTCAACACTCAACAGGACTTTCACAATTCACTTGTTTACTTATTTCTACTTTTCTCACTCATCCTCTTATAGGCAATTTCACTCCGACGAGCCACTAACCTCGTAACTATCATTCTATACTTCTCCACACAACAAGTTTCTCATATTTAATCAGCTCTTCCTTCTCCGCTAGCATGACGTAATTACTTCATCCGTCTCACCAAGAACTCGTATTCTTCAATCATCAACTTCTACAGTCTTTTACTCTTAATATTCTCACGTTCAACTGACTATTTCACACATAATATCTAACTCCTCCTCAATCTGTATCTCTTCACTATACACTCTCGGCCCAGCCGTAAACAACACCACACCTACTTCTCAATCTACCAAACAAAACTATCTCAGACTTCATGTCACAGCTCTGAGTCGAACCATCCATTCTTATTTTATCCCTCTCTCTACTAATTAAATGCTGAATCTATTCTACTTTAACTACTCCATTTATACATCACTCAACGTGACTAACTCTCTGTCGTTGAATAAATTCCCGTTATCTGTCTACTATTATTTTTTTTCTTAAATGAATTCTTTCCTTTATTTCTTTCATTTGCGTCGGTCTGCTCACTGTTTCTTGTCAACCTTACGTAGCGTTTGCACCTTCCCATCTCGTCTTCAGATGACACACTGATAATAGTTCCTTCATCAGACTCATAATAATTCTCATAACGATTTACTGCAGATACGTCGACCCTATTCCCATTGTAGCGGAGTGTTTCGGGTTCACCTTGGGTAGTGAGAGTGAACCACACCCGAGGTGTCTCTAGCACTCCCGTGTATTCTAGCCCCAGGGGTTGGACGAGCAGATACACTTGTTTTTTTCTCTGTGGTTGATCTCAGGTTATTTAGTTACGTCTACACACCCCTCCAGATTCTAGACCCCTACTAACTACCTACACCTGTTGAACAATGAACATTTAGGCATCGTCCGAGACCACACTCAATCATTATACAAAGAGCAAGTCAACTTACATAAAGTTTATTCTACCCTTGAGAATATAGAACTGAAATGAACATCCTGATAGAAGAATCTATTTACACAAATAGAAGATAGAGTAGAGAAAGACTTAGAGATGTAGGTGTCTTCATCGAGGTGAGAAGTAGAGTGGATGCAGATGTCCCGTCCAGTCGGTCCGCCACTCACCCGGCTTCCTTCCAGTGAGATGACTAGAACCTTGGAGACCACTCCGTCTCCCGAACGTGGAACCACAACAATAGAGTCACTGCTGGACCACACTTCACTGGACCAACTGCATCTATAACACTCCCACGGAGTCACTGGTAATACAGTTCTCGAACACAACCGAGTTGGAGACAATCTTCCTGGACTTGGCTCCAAGTATTGGTTACTTCGATGAACTAAATAGTCCCTACCCAATCGAATGGTCTGTCACTCATAGCACAGTCCCACTGCGGAACCGATATGGCATTGGCCAATTCAATGGTCTCTTACAGTCACACTTTGTAGGATCAGATATGGCTACTGAAAAGTTACTGAGTCCTTCTAGAACACAGTTGATAATCTGGATACGGAAACAGTACATGAATAGAATCAGACATCTATTTTACGGAAACAATTCAGGTTGGACTATAATCCCATAGTCCCTTCCACCGTGTTACACTTGACACACGTCAATGCTGGTGTAGTTCTTCTCAAGACCTGCCACTCGAGCTGTCCAAAGAACCATTCAAGTGTCTGAAGATTAGTTCCTTCTGCGTTTAGGCAGAACCCCCGTCAAACCAGACGGACCGGTGTTCCCTGTCGAGCCTGATTACTCAACATGCTGAAATGTTCCTGGCAAAAACAGAGTATCTTCTATTTTAAACGATCACAAACCATCACTTCGCACACGTGCACCTTCAGGGCAGTTGTATGTCTTGAAGCAACCTTCACGCATGGTGAATCACCTTGGGTACCTGGTGTGATGGAGTCTGGCGTGATAAGTAAAGAACTGAACCCTTCGCTCTGTCACACGAAGTGGTTTCCTGCCAACAACAATTATAGTTGACTGGTTCCTCAACAGGCAAACTCCTGAAAAGGAAGAGCGACCGGTGAGGGTATACTGGCCCAAACATTAGTTCACATGCATCCTACCAAAACTACTCAACTCTCAGTCATGCTAGTTAGTTATTCATATAACCAAAGCATTATCTCTATATGGAGAGTAGTCAAGCATGGGTTCACAAATGTCAGCTGGCCTCACAGAACAGCCCGTCAAACAGAGCTAGACATCAGAATGACGAGTCTGATCATTGGTCTCACCTATCCCTAATCATCTACCAGTCGTCGCTAACGTCAGTAATGATACAAGGCTGTTATTGTTCTAATTTAATCGAACTAAACAAATAGGTAAAGAGTCCCTAGACTCATTCCTAACATCATCAATGTACATTAAGAAACATAAACTTGATCAATATACCATCCCTCGGGATATAGGAATAGTACATGATCACATCCCATATGTACACAATCCTGTTTGCTGGTGGGACCACCTGCCCACGCCACCGCAAACTCTTCTTATCAGACTCTGCCTTAGAGTCAAGAAGCCTTCTTGAGAATACATGTTCCCCACATGTTCCAAGGGTACTGTTCCAGTTCTGTCCTCCCAAGTGGTTTAGCCTTGGCCTGGACTGAACTTCATCGTTGGCTTGGTCTACCAACACATACTTTCATAACTTGCTTTCACATCCCCCATATTCGATATTTCCCCAGTCTCATACAGCCTCCTGCATCCTTCCATACTTCCAGCACCTTAGCATTCACTCGCACTAGCGCCAGTATGAAAGAAACAGGATAGCTTAGACAAGATTTCAGAACGCATATTTACATCGCGACGGCACGCAGTGTTATCACGCGTCGATCTATTCGGCGTTCGGAATTACCCCAGGAAGTATCACATGCCATGACCTAATATATATACCCAATGCCACATCATATATATATAGATATAGCACCAAAGCCACTTACCTTTCCACAGAAATCCGCTGTTCCACTCAGTGAATTCACTATTAAGTTATTACACAATAGTTACCTCATTCCTGGTGGCACAGAACTAAGTTCTTCCTTTACTTAGTAACTAAGCACAATTTTGTCTGAATCTCCACCTACCAACTTACCTGGTTTTCTAACCGTTCTTCTGGCTTCAGCAACCGACTGACATAATCTAAGTTTCCATCCGGCACAAGTAACTAGGTTTTATTCTAACACAGCAACCTAATAGATGCAACGATTGGCAATATATGGTACATATTTTTGGAACCCAAATCGCTCACATCACATTACGGCGTTCCTAACAGCTGATTCGCGAGCACACGGTAAACAAACACACGCTTAATTGTCACCGGCGTTATCGATCGGTTTGCTAATTAGTATGCGAGGACATCCGCATAGGTAATGCGGTTAGAACAATGGCGTGTGGAACACACGTACAAAGTTAGATGATTTAAACAAATATCTACCTGGATGGTGAAACCAGCTCTCCAGTCAGCTTCCGAACTGTTCAAGGGCTTCTCAGCTTCCTTTTCATAACAGTCAGCCGAATCATGGTTGAGATGAGACGCAACACAAAAATGGCTCACATTCAGGCCAGCGTCTGTTCTCTTCGAACAAAAGTAAGTGAATGGCTGGTTTAGCCAATTTCCCGCTTCGTGCCAACTCGATGCGCACAAGAAGCGAGTGCTTCTTGAGAAAAGATACTTTCTCGGGAAAACGTCATTCCCCGCTTAGAGTTTCTAGATCTCTCTGCACGGGAATTTAGAGCGATACCCAACATCACGGGTTACTCGAATTCCAGTGTTTCGAGACGATTCTAGATAATAAGTCCTCCATCGGCTTCCCTCAGTCTATTTTTAGCTGGGAAAGTCCCCGATGACGCGCCAAAATAGTGCGGGAACTTGACGACCCAAGACAGATAAACGCGTTTCGTCACATAGGCCCCCACTTTAAGAGGATCGACCCCGTCGTTCCACTTCTACGCAGAAGCTGTCTATGTCGTTCGTTCTTCTTTCTAAGAGACCGGATGGCGGGTGAGGAAGTCTAACCCGTCAATATTGTATAGAATACTTTTACCACATTCGGTGGGGTGACAAGCTATTCAGTATCACGGGTGATCAACGCCTACTCCGCTACTGCGATCGGGCATCTCGCAGTATCTTGCGGACCAGAGCTCCCGTCTCGACCTGATTTAACGATCGTTCCTGCCAGAGTTTACTGGACTTCTGCAACTCCAGCTTCCCCTTTCGAGGACCCAGCTGGACTGCAGTCGGTCGGATTGAGGGACCAAGGGTATGTGTCCGTTCCGACCCAACCCACCTCTTTCGACCACGGTTCTCAGTGTAGTTAGCACTGCGGGTGTTCCTTTGGCCGGTCATGTTCCCCCGAGCACCGGGCTGAACCGAAGAAGGTACCTGCACATACATATAGGACTTCCTATGGTGTGACAGGCTTTCCGCTACCTGACCTGAACCCCGAACCGTTCTTTCAGCGAATCTCGGCGCCCTTGGGCTGGTGGACTTATCATCGGGCTTCCCCTCATAGCGCATGAGGAGACTGGAATGGAAAGTAGTAGACTTTCCCAGGATCACCACTCCATAGTGCTTGTGGAGCCCCACTTTATCCACTAGGAATGGGCCCTGCCACCCGATTTCGAATTCGTTCCCCTCGATTGGGAGGAGTACTAGAACTCGGTCTCCAACCTCTAAGGATATCTTCGTCTTCGTCCGTTTCTCAGGTGTGCATTTACGGCACTCCGGACAAGACCTAATATACCTGCGCACGTCGCCTGTCATTCCCGGCCACCAATAGTACCGGGATAGACATTTACTGGTTGTCCCTACAGTCAGATGTCCGGTTGGGGACCTGACATGTACCGTTCGCAGCAGATTAGCTCTGAAGCTCTCAGGAACCAACTTACGTTCCCTCTGCCTTTTCTCTGTTCCAGTCTGAATTAACGCTGACTGGTTATCAGAGTTGAACTTACCCTGAGTTAACGGGTTTTCATTGTTGGGCAACCATTCCGAACAAGGACACTCCGTCGCATCCTTGCTCCGAGCATTACTCATTCTATCCGGGTGAGGATTTCGGAGACTTACCTTTTTGAGACCCTCTTCCTCTGTATCTCTGACCTGCCTAGACTTATGGATGCTAGGGTGTTCTGGTTCGCCCAGAAACACGTACTTCCGGCCTAGAATTAGGGGATAGAGAGGATCCGGTACAACTGCCGCCTGAATGCGTCCAGTAACGTACTTGCTCCGAATCTCCACATTGGCAATCGGGCAACGTAACGCCACAGCACTCCTACTGGCTGGCTGTATCTCCGTCATCTCCCCGGTGAGTTGCTCTGGGCCTGTCAGGTGGGATGCAATTACAGCTGAAAATTGCAATCCTGTGTCGTAGAGGCACGACACCTGTTGCCCATTCACTTCTACTTTCTCAACCACTGGAGGTCGTCTAGTTTCTCCATTCCCATCAACCGACTTCACTTTCCTGCAAGATCTATCCCTAACCTCTGCAAGACAAGCAAAGTGAAAGTCCTTGGGCTTACTCTTACACTCACTCGTATTGTGAGTGCTGGACTTGCAGAATTTGCACCATCGTTCACTCCACTTCCTCTTTGGAGAACTAGGTGGGCTATTCTTACCTTGGTTGACGTTAGAGATCTTCTCTAAAGAGCCTACCTGTTTCTTGGGTTCATCAGAACCTTGGGTCTTCTTTGACTTCTTCTTTGACTTACCTTGATCCGGATCTTTCGATCTCGGATCTGGTGGACTGGTGTCCCCAGTCTCGCCATAGACTTCAACGTATCTTTCGGCTAACTTGGTGACTATATCCAATCTCTCAGCCCCATTCTCACCTAAGAAGTTTCGCAAGGGTTTAGACATTTGCATTCGCATCTGATCTACAACCATCAACTCACGCAAACTTTCATACTCCTCCTTAAATCCGGCCAAGGCCATCCATTTAAGAAGGTATGAGTTCAATCTCACACTGTATGCTGAAAACAGTTCACCAGGTTCTCGCTTCGCCGTTCGAAACTTCCTTCGGTATGAGTGCGCTGTGATCTCGAATCTCTTCAAGAGAGCCGCTTTCAAGGCCGGGTAATCATTCTGTAACCCCGGTGGTAAGCGTGCATACACCTCATAACCTTCGGCACGGAGTCCCTGGGAGAGTTTCAAACACCATTTCTGTTTGTCTAGACCCATTGCAATAGACATGGCTTCATACTTCTCTAAGTATTGGTCTATCCGCTCCTTCTCGGGTTCGAACGGCTGCAAAGGCCATTTCATAGCCTGGTAGTCACGTCTACTGGTTGACTCTGAGCCAGGAGGTACACCTCCTCCCATAGCTCCATCAGTTACACCTGTAGCAGGCACTTGTGCCTCAAGTAGCTTCATTCGATACTCATGGTCACGTTTTTCTTTCTCGGCTTCCAACTCAAGCCGTTTCATTTCAGTATCAGCCGCTATCCTCTTTTCCTCCAGAGCCACTTTACTGGCTTCCAGTTCTCTTTCTGCTCTCCTCCTCTCTCTTTCCTCTTGGCGAAAATTTCTTTCCACCTCTTGGACATAGGATTTCAACGCATCTCCTTCAAGACCCGACTTACGTCCAGTTTCCTGAACTTTGTCCAAGTCTATCTCTTGGGTAGACATGTTGACTATGATAGGTGGGTACTCAAGTATGTGTGGGTGAAGCAATACAATGAATCAATAATCAATAGTACTAACTAATCACCACAACACAAATGTCCGTCAGACAGTTAGGAGATAGGTAGAAGTAGTAGAATCTTATGTAGACTGAAGTAGAGGATAAAGACAAAGTCCCTATCCCTATGTGAGAGGTCTACAACACACAAAGATCTTGGAATAATCCCGGACGAGCCCCCACTCTGTAACGGAGTGTTTCGGGTTCACCTTGGGTAGTGAGAGTGAACCACACCCGAGGTGTCTCTAGCACTCCCGTGTATTCTAGCCCCAGGGGTTGGACGAGCAGATACACTTGTTTTTTTCTCTGTGGTTGATCTCAGGTTATTTAGTTACGTCTACACACCCCTCCAGATTCTAGACCCCTACTAACTACCTACACCTGTTGAACAATGAACATTTAGGCATCGTCCGAGACCACACTCAATCATTATACAAAGAGCAAGTCAACTTACATAAAGTTTATTCTACCCTTGAGAATATAGAACTGAAATGAACATCCTGATAGAAGAATCTATTTACACAAATAGAAGATAGAGTAGAGAAAGACTTAGAGATGTAGGTGTCTTCATCGAGGTGAGAAGTAGAGTGGATGCAGATGTCCCGTCCAGTCGGTCCGCCACTCACCCGGCTTCCTTCCAGTGAGATGACTAGAACCTTGGAGACCACTCCGTCTCCCGAACGTGGAACCACAACAATAGAGTCACTGCTGGACCACACTTCACTGGACCAACTGCATCTATAACACTCCCACGGAGTCACTGGTAATACAGTTCTCGAACACAACCGAGTTGGAGACAATCTTCCTGGACTTGGCTCCAAGTATTGGTTACTTCGATGAACTAAATAGTCCCTACCCAATCGAATGGTCTGTCACTCATAGCACAGTCCCACTGCGGAACCGATATGGCATTGGCCAATTCAATGGTCTCTTACAGTCACACTTTGTAGGATCAGATATGGCTACTGAAAAGTTACTGAGTCCTTCTAGAACACAGTTGATAATCTGGATACGGAAACAGTACATGAATAGAATCAGACATCTATTTTACGGAAACAATTCAGGTTGGACTATAATCCCATAGTCCCTTCCACCGTGTTACACTTGACACACGTCAATGCTGGTGTAGTTCTTCTCAAGACCTGCCACTCGAGCTGTCCAAAGAACCATTCAAGTGTCTGAAGATTAGTTCCTTCTGCGTTTAGGCAGAACCCCCGTCAAACCAGACGGACCGGTGTTCCCTGTCGAGCCTGATTACTCAACATGCTGAAATGTTCCTGGCAAAAACAGAGTATCTTCTATTTTAAACGATCACAAACCATCACTTCGCACACGTGCACCTTCAGGGCAGTTGTATGTCTTGAAGCAACCTTCACGCATGGTGAATCACCTTGGGTACCTGGTGTGATGGAGTCTGGCGTGATAAGTAAAGAACTGAACCCTTCGCTCTGTCACACGAAGTGGTTTCCTGCCAACAACAATTATAGTTGACTGGTTCCTCAACAGGCAAACTCCTGAAAAGGAAGAGCGACCGGTGAGAGTATACTGGCCCAAACATTAGTTCACATGCATCCTACCAAAACTACTCAACTCTCAGTCATGCTAGTTAGTTATTCATATAACCAAAGCATTATCTCTATATGGAGAGTAGTCAAGCATGGGTTCACAAATGTCAGCTGGCCTCACAGAACAGCCCGTCAAACAGAGCTAGACATCAGAATGACGAGTCTGATCATTGGTCTCACCTATCCCTAATCATCTACCAGTCGTCGCTAACGTCAGTAATGATACAAGGCTGTTATTGTTCTAATTTAATCGAACTAAACAAATAGGTAAAGAGTCCCTAGACTCATTCCTAACATCATCAATGTACATTAAGAAACATAAACTTGATCAATATACCATCCCTCGGGATATAGGAATAGTACATGATCACATCCCATATGTACACAATCCTGTTTGCTGGTGGGACCACCTGCCCACGCCACCGCAAACTCTTCTTATCAGACTCTGCCTTAGAGTCAAGAAGCCTTCTTGAGAATACATGTTCCCCACATGTTCCAAGGGTACTGTTCCAGTTCTGTCCTCCCAAGTGGTTTAGCCTTGGCCTGGACTGAACTTCATCGTTGGCTTGGTCTACCAACACATACTTTCATAACTGTCACGAGCTCGCCATGAGTTAACCAGATAATAATACCGACGTTTGCTTGGCGTATATTTTCTAGGCCACAACAGTCGTACTAACAGAGTAAACACAGCTGCACAGGTTACATCGTGTCAGCCCATAAACACATTTGGTGATGAGTGAGAAGGAAGGGATACAATGCGTTGGCAGTTTATAAACATTTAGAATCACATAGCCTTGCCCGGCTCAGTACATGGAACAGCCCTGTCTGTCAGTTATAGTTCCGGACATCAGGCGAAATGGCTGCTGGGATTGTCACCACTGAACAGAAGCTTGACAGTTTGTCAACAGTCAGAGACAAACCGGAATTGGCAGCGAGAGACAGAAAACAGTGCATCTGTCAATTCTTGGTTTCCGGCACATCGAGAGGATTGACGGGGTTATTCGCAACTCTTTGTGGTAACTCGACAGAAACTCGCTGGCTTGTTTTGAGAATCTAAACTATTACTGACAACTTTGACAGGACTTAAGCCAGGAAAATAGTTTCCTGACAATGGATGATATGCGCAAATAACACCTGCAGGACGTCACCCATATCACGTGACCAATTTTAGGAGTTTGCCATATAAACCCGAGTTGGGATCAACTAGGGGGGAGTTGACCAAGAACCGTGGATTATGATGGACGTGTTTGTGGGAGAGCTCTACAGTGTTAGATTAATTTAACATTAACTAGCATGTGCCGTTATGGCAAAGTGTAGTAGCCATCCCGGGAATGAGGCGGTTTTTACATAAGGTAGTCAATATAGTCTATTAGTTCTAATTAATATAGACTGTAGCCTTGTTAAACTATAGTGTGATGATTAGCACTGTTAGTGGAAACTAGTTAGAGTAGAATAGTGATATTAACTCTGCTAGTTAAGAATAGATTAGTGAAGTGTTGATAAGCTTTACTAGTTGAGAATTGAGCAATGAGGGATAATTGGGATCTTCCCGTAGGTGTCCCTGGTGGGCGGGGTTCCGCATTCTGTTTGCTGATTTTTCCGTTGTCATAGCCTGATTCGGCTCTAGGTGGGTAGCTAATCTGCTCTATGACTAATTCTAGTTAGCTAAAGATCATTAAGCAAGGTGATAGGCTTACACTCAGCCGAAAGGATCAGTGACTAGTACTATCACCAGATGTGTTGTTTCTATCCTAGGTTTCCTACCAGATCCAAGGAAACTCTACAAGTTTTGGGAAAGAATTAAAAAACCCATTCTGAAGAACACCAGTTCAAGAGTCAATAAAGTTGCATACAGAAACATAACTTACGCTAGAAGGAAATTGATTCATCAAAGAGAGTGATGCATACTGATGCACCACACAGCATTAGACAGTAGTAACGAACCGAGAACCGGCTAAGAGTACCTAGTGTTAGTACAGCAACAATTAACATTAGAAATTAGCACTTATGGACTGAATGGTTCGATGTGCAACGAGGATGATCTGTCGACTAACTAACTAACTAACTAACTGCGTACACCCTGCAAAAGACTTGTGCAGTTTGTTTAGGAACATTAGGAACGGACATTGTGTAGAGGACAACCGGTCCCTGATTAACTCTTAATACCACCGGTGTCTATTTCGGATGTTCATGAAATTGGATTACCAGAGGTCTACAGAGGCAAAGCATTATCCGGCAAGATGGTTCCGGCAACGGGTGAGACGTACTTGTTCTGACGTAACGTGCTGTGGTCTATCTTTGCTGTGATCAGCTGACTGAGTTGATGTCTGAGAGACAGAGTCTACACACTTTATAGAACACGTCACACATTTTCTTCGCATACACGTCTTATACACGTTACACTTTTATTTTAATAAATTAATCTTTATTAATTTCTAGAAGCAAGAGTTGTTGAGTATGTTGCGTTGGGGAAGTATGAGAAGGGGGCATAGTACGACAGTGAGAGAGTGATAGGAAAAGGTGTCCATAGGCTGATGGAGTGTGTTGGACGGAAGCTGGTGGATTCTCCAGAATATTGAGAGAAAAAAAATATTATAATGTGGGTGTCGGCTCTCTTCACTCCAGGGACGACACTGTAAAGGAGGACACGACATTATTGGGGGCTCGTAAACGTGATATTTGGACAGTGGGATCTCTCGTAAACGGGATCTTTGGACAGCGGGATCTATCGTAAACGTGATCTTTGGACAGCGGGATCTCCCGTAAACGGAATCCTTGGACAGCGAGATCTCCTGCAAACAGGAACCTTTGACAGTGGGATCTTCTGACAACGGGGTCTTTTGACACGGGATCCTTAGTTATAAAAGGGAGATATCATTTTGGAGAATCCAGCTAGAGTGAATGTGGATAGGGGTTAGGACTAATATCTTACCTGTTCACACTTCACACGTCTGCATAGGTCTGTGGTCCTGATTCTACTCTTGTCACTGAGTGAATGTACTGTGTGTGGTAATATCTAGATTTATAGTACTTGTTCATATATCTGTATAGTAATTTGCAGTTATATTGTACTCGACCTGCTAGCTTACCTCTCTGTATAATGGCCACCCCTAAACTTACCACGTTAGAATTAAGGGCAAAGGGGGAAGACATGGGACTGTCTGGGTCTTCTCTAACGGATTACATACAGGAAGTGGAGAGAGAGTATCGTCAAGCGGAACGGGATGATCGAAAGGCCGAGCTGGAATTGAGAAGGATGGAGTTGGAACAAGCAGCTAAGAAATTGGAAGCTGAGCAAGCAGCTAAGAAATTGGAAGCTGAGCAAGCAGCTAAGAAATTGGAAGCTGAGCAAGCAGCTAGGAAATTTGAAGCTGAGCAAGCAGCTAGGAAATTAGAAGCTGAACAGGAAGCACAGAAAAGGGAGCACGAGTACCGGATGCGGGAACTCGAGCTCAAGAGTCAATCTAATGGAGAAACTGAGGGAGCAGTTGGAGGTTCCTCCATCCCAGGATCAACACCAGTAGGTGGACATGGGTACCAGGCCATGAAGTTTCCTTTGGCGGTCTACGAGGAGGACAAAGAGAAGATTGACCAGTACCTTCAACGCTTCGAGGCTATGTCAGTTGCTATGGGTCTGGAGCGTAACAAATGGAATCTTAAGCTATCCCAGGGATTACGCGGGACCGGATACGAGGTTTATACTCGCCTGCCACCAGGACATGAGAACAATTATGATGAGTTAAAGACGGCTCTGCTGAAACGATTCGAGGTTACGTCACATACCTACCGAAAAAAATTTCGAGCAGCGAAACGAGAACCGGGAGAGTTGTTTGCCGCCTACAGTTTGCGTCTTAAATCTTATCTCCATAAGTGGATGGATTTGGCTGGGTTCGCACATGACTATGAGAGTCTGGAAGAGCTCATGGTGGTCGACCAGTTGAAGAAGCAAATGTCTAAACCTCTCAGGACGTTCCTGGGAGAACAAGGAGCAGAACGTATTGACCTCGTGACTAAATTAGCAGAACGGTTCGTCGAGGTACATGGGGAGGCAGGGGAAAACCTTTCCACCAACTCCAAAAGTCAAGAGAAACATGACAAGAAGAAAACCAAAAACTCAGGAACAAAAAAGTGGGAACCTTATGTGCAAAAATCAGAGGATAGTTCAGAGAAGAAGAAGGAGGGAAGCAAGAGCACTTCAAGCTCTACACCTAAACGACCGTGGTCGGAGAAGTGGTGTTCAATTTGTAAGTCACCCTCTCACAATACGAGGGACTGCAAATCGAAGGCTAAGAACCCTCACTTCGCAGCATGTCAAGTGACTTCCAAGGAGGTTGTCACGGAATATGCCAAGGTCAACAAGGAAGCTCGCAACCAGGAGAGCTCACTCAAGTCTGGCAATAGAAAATCTAGGACAGGGAAATGGTGCAACCAATGCCAGTCGAATACGCACAATGCTATTGACTGCAGAGGAGAGTCAGGAGTCACTCAATTCGTCGTGTGCTCAGGAAAACCTAAGGTGGAGCCCACCGAACAGGTCGAGGCCGAGGAAGAGACTCCAGACCAGGAAAAACCACCTGTAGTGGAATTGGTAGAGGTTAACGGTCGTCAAGTGGAGTGTTTATACGACACAGGACTGGACGGGGAGGCCGTGATTTCTGCGGATCTGGTACATCCAGAACAATTCACAGGTGAAACCTTGGATATACAGCCTGCACAGAAAAGTGCTGTAACCATGAAGTTGCCCATTGCTAATGTGGAGATTCGCTCAAGGTACGTCACCGGCACCATCAAGGCCGCTGTATTGACCGATCCCATTTTCCCAGTCATCCTAGGTTGCCGGTATGTCTTTCTGGGAATGCCCAGGGAGCCAATTCATATGGGAGCAATGCAGACTCGCTCTCAGACGAAAACGGAAGAGGCAGACGCAATTGTGACTAACCCAATGCCGGGGGAGCTACGAACTGCCCAGAGTGAGGATGATACTTTACGTCCTTGCTACAGAAAGCTGCAGAAAAGTGCTGATCCACCAGGACGGGGGCAGTACTACATGAAGAATAGGATACTCTACAGGAGAGCAGGAAGGGGAGACAACCTATACGGTCAGTTGGTCGTCCCAAAAGCTCACAGGTCCCAGATTCTTCATATGGGGCATACCATCTCCTTTAGTGGACATATGGGTATTGCCGCCACCATGCAGCGGATTTCCTGCCACTACTATTGGCCGGGAATGACAGATGATGTGCGTCGGTATGTGAAGTCATGCCCTGAGTGCCAGAGGGTGGCACCGAAACACTGGACAGCACCGGTGGTGTTGGGTGAGATGCCCATCATGAACTCTCCTTTCGAGAGGGTAGCCATCGATATCGTGGGTCCACTTCCCAGGACTAGGAAGAGGAACATGTATATACTCACAATGGTGGATTGCTGTACAATGTGGGGTGAGGCTATACCGTTGACCACGATTGACTCGAAAAGAGTGGCGGACGCACTGATGGAGGCCTTTACCAGATTAGGCTTTCCGGATCAAATTCTGACGGACAATGGATCTCAGTTTTGTGGAAAACTCATGGAGGAGGTATTTAGGGTGTTTCACTCTAACCACATACATACCAGCCCTTACCACCCTCAAGCCAATGGACAAGTAGAGCGTTTCAACGGCACGTTAATGACAATGCTCAGGAAACTAGCGCAGGAAAAACCTGATAGGTGGGATGAATATATCCCAGCAGCACTCTTTGCCTATCGGGAAGTTCCTCATGGCTCAACAGGACTACCACCCGCTACGTTGCTGTTTGGTCGTCCAATCAAAGGACCGTTGGAAGCCATGTTGAGGAGTTGGACTGAAGAGGGGACGTCAGAAGAAGTGATCTCATCCTATCAATACGTGGAGGAACTGAAAGAAAAACTCCATAAGGGATGGACTCTGGCAAATCAAAACTTGAAAAAGGCCAGGAAAAGACATGCGGCTTACTACAACCGTAGGTCTAAAGAAAGATCTCTAGAGGTAGGAGATAAAGTCTTGTTGCTACTCCCAACGGGAAACAAACTGGAGATAGGTTGGCAAGGACCATTTCCCGTGGAAAGGGTGATATCCAGAACCAACTATCAGATCCGGATCCGGGGAAAGTCGAAGATTTTCCATATCAATCTCTTGCGGAAATATGAAGAGAGACCCGGAGACAAGGCAGCGCACCTCATGGCAATGGCAGTTGCAGTGGAGACAGAAGTGGGAACCAGCGAGGGCAGGGAATATCCCTTGGTACACCAGGAAACCTATAGGGATGTGCAAGTGAACCCTGATCTGACCTCCCAGGAGAGGGAAAGGATAACCCAGGTTCTCAAGTCTCATAAGGAGATACTGACTGATAAACCAGGACGAACGAGGTTGGTGGAGTTCGAGATGACTTTGACCACACAGGAGCCGGTTCGTCAGAAGGTTTACCCAGTGCCATTCTCTAAAGAAAAGGCCCTGGAGGAGGAAATACAAAAATTGCTGGAGGATGACGTGATTGCACCATCCACATCCCCATACAATGCGGGGGTAGTTTTGTTACGCAAACCAAGTGGAGAACACAGGTTGTGTATAGATTACCGACTTCTGAACAGTCATACACAGTTTCAGGTGGAACCTTTGCCGAATCCAACTCAGTTATTCGCTAGGCTCCATAAGGCTCGGTACTTTTCGAAGGTGGATCTGAGTCGGGGGTACTATCAGATACCAGTCAAACCGGAGATTCGACCACTGTTAGCTTTCAGTACACCCAGTGGACACTACGAATTCAAGGTCATGCCCTTTGGACTCAGCAATGCACCTAGTGTGTTTACACGCATGATGAGGACTTTACTAGATCCGTTACAGGATCCGTCCATCATCTCATTCATGGATGATATTCTGATTTCCAGTGACAGCTTGGATGACCACTTACAATCCTTGGAGAGAGTGTTTAATAGACTCAAGGAAGCAGGGCTTACTGCTCGTCCAACCAAGTGCATGATTGGTTACCAGACTCTGGAATTTCTAGGCCACACCATCACTCCAGGACACATTGTTCCAGAAGAGAAGAACCTGGAGAAAATCAGAAATGCACCAAGGCCAAAAACGAAGAAGGATGTGCGATCTTTTCTCTCGTTGTGTGGGTTCTATCACAAATTTATCCCACATTTCACTGAACTGGGAGCTCCGTTGACGGAAACCTTGAAAAAGGGATTACCGGATCAAATCATTTGGACACCAGAATGTGAGAATGCCTATAGTCAGTTAAAGGAGACCTTGGTCAGCAAACCTGTATTACAGCTCCCTGACCTTTCCAAACAATTTGTGTTGAGAACAGATGCGAGTGCGATTGGAATTGGAGCCGCTTTGTTACAGGAAGGAAAAGACGATGCTTCGGTTTTGAAACCTGTAGCATACGCAAGTAAGAAACTTCTACAGGCGGAGAGGAATTATTCAACCGTCGAGAGAGAGTGCTTGTCCCTCGTATGGGCAGTGCAAAAATTTCAGCCATATTTGTATGGAGTTAAGTTTCGGGTCCAGTCGGATCATCAGCCCCTGATGTTCCTGGCTACTTCTCAGAAGCTCAACGCCCGTTTGATGCGGTGGTCGTTGTTACTTCAACCGTATAATTTCACAGTAGAGTACATTCCTGGGAAGGAAAATGTTGGAGCGGATTTCTTGTCAAGACACCCAGCTCCTGAAGAAGAGGAATGAATCATCTGGATTTAACTCATGGTGGAGAAGAGTGAGATGGACTACTCTCTTAAGAGGGGGCCTATGTCACGAGCTCGCCATGAGTTAACCAGATAATAATACCGACGTTTGCTTGGCGTATATTTTCTAGGCCACAACAGTCGTACTAACAGAGTAAACACAGCTGCACAGGTTACATCGTGTCAGCCCATAAACACATTTGGTGATGAGTGAGAAGGAAGGGATACAATGCGTTGGCAGTTTATAAACATTTAGAATCACATAGCCTTGCCCGGCTCAGTACATGGAACAGCCCTGTCTGTCAGTTATAGTTCCGGACATCAGGCGAAATGGCTGCTGGGATTGTCACCACTGAACAGAAGCTTGACAGTTTGTCAACAGTCAGAGACAAACCGGAATTGGCAGCGAGAGACAGAAAACAGTGCATCTGTCAATTCTTGGTTTCCGGCACATCGAGAGGATTGACGGGGTTATTCGCAACTCTTTGTGGTAACTCGACAGAAACTCGCTGGCTTGTTTTGAGAATCTAAACTATTACTGACAACTTTGACAGGACTTAAGCCAGGAAAATAGTTTCCTGACAATGGATGATATGCGCAAATAACACCTGCAGGACGTCACCCATATCACGTGACCAATTTTAGGAGTTTGCCATATAAACCCGAGTTGGGATCAACTAGGGGGGAGTTGACCAAGAACCGTGGATTATGATGGACGTGTTTGTGGGAGAGCTCTACAGTGTTAGATTAATTTAACATTAACTAGCATGTGCCGTTATGGCAAAGTGTAGTAGCCATCCCGGGAATGAGGCGGTTTTTACATAAGGTAGTCAATATAGTCTATTAGTTCTAATTAATATAGACTGTAGCCTTGTTAAACTATAGTGTGATGATTAGCACTGTTAGTGGAAACTAGTTAGAGTAGAATAGTGATATTAACTCTGCTAGTTAAGAATAGATTAGTGAAGTGTTGATAAGCTTTACTAGTTGAGAATTGAGCAATGAGGGATAATTGGGATCTTCCCGTAGGTGTCCCTGGTGGGCGGGGTTCCGCATTCTGTTTGCTGATTTTTCCGTTGTCATAGCCTGATTCGGCTCTAGGTGGGTAGCTAATCTGCTCTATGACTAATTCTAGTTAGCTAAAGATCATTAAGCAAGGTGATAGGCTTACACTCAGCCGAAAGGATCAGTGACTAGTACTATCACCAGATGTGTTGTTTCTATCCTAGGTTTCCTACCAGATCCAAGGAAACTCTACAAGTTTTGGGAAAGAATTAAAAAACCCATTCTGAAGAACACCAGTTCAAGAGTCAATAAAGTTGCATACAGAAACATAACTTACGCTAGAAGGAAATTGATTCATCAAAGAGAGTGATGCATACTGATGCACCACACAGCATTAGACAGTAGTAACGAACCGAGAACCGGCTAAGAGTACCTAGTGTTAGTACAGCAACAATTAACATTAGAAATTAGCACTTATGGACTGAATGGTTCGATGTGCAACGAGGATGATCTGTCGACTAACTAACTAACTAACTAACTGCGTACACCCTGCAAAAGACTTGTGCAGTTTGTTTAGGAACATTAGGAACGGACATTGTGTAGAGGACAACCGGTCCCTGATTAACTCTTAATACCACCGGTGTCTATTTCGGATGTTCATGAAATTGGATTACCAGAGGTCTACAGAGGCAAAGCATTATCCGGCAAGATGGTTCCGGCAACGGGTGAGACGTACTTGTTCTGACGTAACGTGCTGTGGTCTATCTTTGCTGTGATCAGCTGACTGAGTTGATGTCTGAGAGACAGAGTCTACACACTTTATAGAACACGTCACACATTTTCTTCGCATACACGTCTTATACACGTTACACTTTTATTTTAATAAATTAATCTTTATTAATTTCTAGAAGCAAGAGTTGTTGAGTATGTTGCGTTGGGGAAGTATGAGAAGGGGGCATAGTACGACAGTGAGAGAGTGATAGGAAAAGGTGTCCATAGGCTGATGGAGTGTGTTGGACGGAAGCTGGTGGATTCTCCAGAATATTGAGAGAAAAAAAATATTATAATGTGGGTGTCGGCTCTCTTCACTCCAGGGACGACACTGTAAAGGAGGACACGACAATAACTTGCTTTCACATCCCCCATATTCGATATTTCCCCAGTCTCATACAGCCTCCTGCATCCTTCCATACTTCCAGCACCTTAGCATTCACTCGCACTAGCGCCAGTATGAAAGAAACAGGATAGCTTAGACAAGATTTCAGAACGCATATTTACATCGCGACGGCACGCAGTGTTATCACGCGTCGATCTATTCGGCGTTCGGAATTACCCCAGGAAGTATCACATGCCATGACCTAATATATATACCCAATGCCACATCATATATATATAGATATAGCACCAAAGCCACTTACCTTTCCACAGAAATCCGCTGTTCCACTCAGTGAATTCACTATTAAGTTATTACACAATAGTTACCTCATTCCTGGTGGCACAGAACTAAGTTCTTCCTTTACTTAGTAACTAAGCACAATTTTGTCTGAATCTCCACCTACCAACTTACCTGGTTTTCTAACCGTTCTTCTGGCTTCAGCAACCGACTGACATAATCTAAGTTTCCATCCGGCACAAGTAACTAGGTTTTATTCTAACACAGCAACCTAATAGATGCAACGATTGGCAATATATGGTACATATTTTTGGAACCCAAATCGCTCACATCACATTACGGCGTTCCTAACAGCTGATTCGCGAGCACACGGTAAACAAACACACGCTTAATTGTCACCGGCGTTATCGATCGGTTTGCTAATTAGTATGCGAGGACATCCGCATAGGTAATGCGGTTAGAACAATGGCGTGTGGAACACACGTACAAAGTTAGATGATTTAAACAAATATCTACCTGGATGGTGAAACCAGCTCTCCAGTCAGCTTCCGAACTGTTCAAGGGCTTCTCAGCTTCCTTTTCATAACAGTCAGCCGAATCATGGTTGAGATGAGACGCAACACAAAAATGGCTCACATTCAGGCCAGCGTCTGTTCTCTTCGAACAAAAGTAAGTGAATGGCTGGTTTAGCCAATTTCCCGCTTCGTGCCAACTCGATGCGCACAAGAAGCGAGTGCTTCTTGAGAAAAGATACTTTCTCGGGAAAACGTCATTCCCCGCTTAGAGTTTCTAGATCTCTCTGCACGGGAATTTAGAGCGATACCCAACATCACGGGTTACTCGAATTCCAGTGTTTCGAGACGATTCTAGATAATAAGTCCTCCATCGGCTTCCCTCAGTCTATTTTTAGCTGGGAAAGTCCCCGATGACGCGCCAAAATAGTGCGGGAACTTGACGACCCAAGACAGATAAACGCGTTTCGTCACACCCATAGTCACCTTTAGAACCTCTGTCTTTCTTTCTCTTTCTCGGTATTCGTCTCTTAGTTTTCCCTACTTTCTTGTCATGTAAACTAGTATCTAGTTCTCTAGAGTCACTAACTAAAACTCTGTCCGTCTGTCCACCAGCAACTACACCGTACGAGGGAACATTACGCTTCAAGTCAGGATCTGTTGGTAGTGTAATTCTCCCATTCTTCGACTCACCAGTATTTATATCTGTTTCAGAATCACTATAACATGTGGAAATATCTTCTTCGTAATCTGAACTCCAACAGCTAATATTCCTACACCATTTGGGAATTAGTTTCATGTCTATACTTGAGGAACTTGAGATGTCAGTACCTCTATTAACTATCATACTGCTATTTCCTCTTTCAATACCTCTCCTCTTTGGCTTTCTTTCATCCTTGGTTTTCGTCTGTCTATCTTTCTTAACTTCAACCTTGACTCCTTTTTCTAATTTCACCTGAGGTGTTTCCGCAATTTCCACCGTCTTAATATTCTGCGTTCTCCTTACTATTTTCTTAGTTGGTTGCACTTGGGTATTTTTCTCTACAATATCTACCTGAGTCTGTGTACTATTTTCTATCGTATTACCTGCCTGCGTCTGTGTCTCTCGGTTTATTTTCTTCACTAATACCATTGTTTTCTTTTCTTGTCCACTAGTCACATTCGCAACCATTTTAGGACTAGTTTGTATTTTATTTACAGGTTCAACTCTGTCTCTTACACCTGAGTTTAGATATTGTCTTTGTCTTTTTTCAAACCATTCGTCACGTCTTTTTCTAGCGCTTACAGTATAGGATGGCCAACTCCTAGAACAGTCTCTCTCATGTCCATTTCTGTATCCCTGATCATTATACCAGCTCCTAACCCTAGTCTTCCTTGGATTAACGTAAATGTTTCTATACTGTCCCCTATTTTCATTAAGTAGTGGCTGTCCTCTGCTATTCTTGTTGTTCCTTTTTATCTCATTACTTCCTACATTATTTGTCTTACTCTGTAACCAGTGTACAAAACATTCTACCTCGCTGACTGCCACCTTTAACTCTCCTAACCATGCAGTCACGCGTCCTAAGTCTCTGCTCAGGTGCATTTTCACTCTTTATGCTATCTCAGCCTAAAAACAATATCTTCTTCTATATGCTTCTTAATAGCTGGAGAAAAAACTCAGCTGGAATAATTCTCTACTGTGCCGTGACGAATCTGTTATGCTGAAATGTACTTAAACAGAGCAAGCAAACAACTTCACAATCGTAATTTCCTAATTTAAGAAACACAAATCAAATCACTTATTTCTTAAGAATAGTTCTATCAGTTACCAGGTTTATAAATTTCCGTACTTCTGTTTCTCGATCCCAGCACGACGTATTTTCCTAGACTCGCCGTCAGATTACACTCAACACTGTAGTAGTTGAACCCAATCGCGCCTCAGACAGTTCGTTCGCTCTTCTCAGGTTACTCAAACACTAGGATTCTGCGTCAGCTGAAATTCAGTCGCGGAGTTCAGGTAGCGGAGTTCAGGTAGTCTGTCTCTTCTCCCAGGTAACTTCGTCTCTTGGGATGCCTGGACAAACTTCAACCCCTGGTAGGGTCCCGACCAGTCTTCTGGCTTCTGACTTCGCCCCGGGTGGGGTACCTCATCGATGTCTTGAGATAGCGAGCGGCTCTCAACTGCAGTGGAGCCCCGAGATAGTCTGACTCGTCAACAAAACATTAGGCAATCCATGAAGTAATGCCTTATTTACTTGCTGTCTCGATCTTCTTTTTTTTTTTTTTCAGTTGTTAGCGTTCAGAACGAAACCTATTAACTGCTCGCTCGAGATATCGGTTAGACGGCTTGACCTTCAGGACAACTTCTGACACGTCCGTTAGATGAACGGATAAGAGGAATCGCCAAGTATGGTGTCCACAGTTGACGCTCGCCGGTTTGATAACGATCTCAGGTGTCGCAATTCGTTATGGCCAGTGAAACTTTTCTCCTGACGCCAGCAAAATTTTGACAGCCAGCAGCAGTCTTGAAAAAGACTTACAGACGACCACCCCTGGGCGGGCTTTTGGTCGCTGTATTTTTCGCTGATACGTTATTGGCCATTTTTTTTCCTTTCACTGCGTCTTGTTACATTCAATGGTTGTTCAAAAGCGTGACGAAATTATTTCTGGCGACTGAGACAAACGGAGCACGGATCATCTTCTTAGTTTTTGGCCTCCGCGATGTTATACGGCATGACTTCTCGTTACACCAGGCTCGAATCCTGTGTCGTGGGAACCATTTCGCTTCTTGTAACGAAGTCAACTCAACTGATAACTCATAACATGAGTGGAGTCTGGTGGAATGCAACAAAACAGTCTGTGTCTGAGCGGGTGGAATGCAACAAAACAGGTCAAGAACAGGTGTCTGACAGCGGCCAGGGCAAACAGTCTGTGTCTGAGCGGGTGGAATGCAACAAAACAGGTCAAGAACAAGTGTCTGACAGCGGCCAGGGCAAACAGTCTGTGTCTGGGCGGGTGGAATGCAACAAAACAGGTCAAGAACAAGTGTCTGACAGCGGCCAGGGCAAACAGTCTGTGTCTGGGCGGGTGGAATGCAACAAAACAGGTCAAGAACAAGTGTCTGACAGCGGCCAGGGCAAACAGTCTGTGTCTGGGCGGGTGGAATGCAACAAAACAGGTCAAGAACAAGTGTCTGACAGCGGCCAGGGCAAACAGTCTGTGTCTGGGCGGGTGGAATGCAACAAAACAGGTCAAGAACAAGTGTCTGACAGCGGCCAGGGCAAACAGTCTGTGTCTGAGCGGGTGGAATGCAACAAAACAGGTCAAGAACAAGTGTCTGACAGCGGCCAGGGCAAACAGTCTGTGTCTGGGCGGGTGGAATGCAACAAAACAGGTCAAGAACAAGTGTCTGACAGCGGCCAGGGCAAACAGTCTGTGTCTGGGCGGGTGGAATGCAACAAAACAGGTCAAGAACAAGTGTCTGACAGCGGCCAGGGCAAACAGTCTGTGTCTGAGCGGGTGCAACAAAACAGGTCAAGAACAAGTGTCTGACAGCGGCCAGGGCAAACAGTCTGTGTCTGGGCGGGTGGAATGCAACAAAACAGGTCAAGAACAAGTGTCTGACAGCGGCCAGGGCAAACAGTCTGTGTCTGGGCGGGTGGAATGCAACAAAACAGGTCAAGAACAAGTGTCTGACAGCGGCCAGGGCAAACAGTCTGTGTCTGAGCGGGTGGAATGCAACAAAACAGGTCAAGAACAAGTGTCTGACAGCGGCCAGGGCAAACAGTCTGTGTCTGAGCGGGTGGAATGCAACAAAACAGGTCAAGAACAAGTGTCTGACAGCGGCCAGGGCAAACAGTCTGTGTCTGAGCGGGTGGAATGCAACAAAACAGGTCAAGAACAAGTGTCTGACAGCGGCCAGGGCAAACAGTCTGTGTCTTAGCGGGTGGAATGCAACAAAACAGGTCAAGAACAAGTGTCTGACAGCGGCCAGGGCAAACAGTCTGTGTCTGAGAGGGTGGAATGCAACAAAACAGGTCAAGAACAAGTGTCTGACAGCGGCCAGGGCAAACAGTCTGTGTCTGGGCGGGTGGAATGCAACGAAACAGGTCAAGAACAAGTGTCTGACAGCGGCCAGGGCAAACAGTCTGTGTCTGAGCGGGTGGAATGCAACAAAACAGGTCAAGAACAAGTGTCTGACAGCGGCCAGGGCAAACAGTCTGTGTCTGAGCGGGTGGAATGCAACAAAACAGGTCAAGAACAAGTGTCTGACAGCGGCCAGGACAAACAGTCTGTGTCTGGGCGGGTGGAATGCAACAAAACAGGTCAAGAACAAGTGTCTGACAGTGGCCAGGGCAAACAGTCTGTGTCTGGGCGGGTGGAATGCAACGAAACAGGTCAAGAACAAGTGTCTGACAGCGGCCAGGGCAAACAGTCTGTGTCTGAGCGGGTGGAATGCAACAAAACAGGTCAAGAACAAGTGTCTGACAGCGGCCAGGGCAAACAGTCTGTGTCTGAGCGGGTGGAATGCAACAAAACAGGTCAAGAACAAGTGTCTGACAGCGGCCAGGGCAAACAGTCTGTGTCTGAGCGGGTGGAATGCAACAAAACAGGTCAAGAACAAGTGTCTGACAGCGGCCAGGGCAAACAGTCTGTGTCTGGGCGGGTGGAATGCAACAAAACAGGTCAAGAACAAGTGTCTGACAGCGGCCAAGGCAAACAGTCTGTTCCTGAGCGGGTGGAATGCAACAAAACAGGTCAAGAACAAGTGTCTGACAGCGGCCAGGGCAAACAGTCTGTGTCTGGGCGGGTGGAATGCAACAAAACAGGTCAAGAACAAGTGTCTGACAGCGGCCAGGGCAAACAGTCTGTGTCTGAGCGGGTGGAATGCAACAAAACAGGTCAAGAACAAGTGTCTGACAGCGGCCAGGGCAAACAGTCTGTGTCTGAGCGGGTGGAATGCAACAAAACAGGTCAAGAACAAGTGTCTGACAGCGACCAGGGCAAACAGTCTGTGTCTGAGCGGGTGGAATGCAACAAAACAGGTCAAGAACAAGTGTCTGACAGCGGCCAGGGCAAACAGTCTGTGTCTGGGCGGGTGGAATGCAACAAAACAGGTCAAGAACAAGTGTCTGACAGCGGCCAGGGCAAACAGTCTGTGTCTGGGCGGGTGGAATGCAACAAAACAAGTCAAGAACAAGTGTCTGACAGCGGCCAGGGCAAACAGTCTGTGTCTGGGCGGGTGGAATGCAACAAAACAGGTCAAGAACAAGTGTCTGACAGCGGCCAGGGCAAACAGTCTGTGTCTGGGCGGGTGGAATGCAACAAAACAGGTCAAGAACAAGTGTCTGACAGCGGCCAGGGCAAACAGTCTGTGTCTGGGCGGGTGGAATGCAACAAAACAGGTCAAGAACAAGTGTCTGACAGCGGCCAGGGCAAACAGTCTGTGTCTGGGCGTGTGGAATGCAACAAAACAGGTCAAGAACAAGTGTCTGACAGCGGCCAGGGCAAACAGTCTGTGTCTGGGCGGGTGGAATGCAACAAAACAGGTCAAGAACAAGTGTCTGACAGCGGCCAGGGCAAACAGTCTGTGTCTGGGAGGGTGGAATGCAACAAAACAGGTCAAGAACAAGTGTCTGACAGCGGCCAGGGCAAACAGTCTGTGTCTGAGCGGGTGGAATGCAACAAAACAGGTCAAGAACAAGTGTCTGACAGCGGCCAGGGCAAACAGTCTGTGTCTGGGCGGGTGGAATGCAACAAAACAGGTCAAGAACAAGTGTCTGACAGCGGCCAGGGCAAACAGTCTGTGTCTGAGCGGGTGGAATGCAACAAAACAGGTCAAGAACAAGTGTCTGACAGCGGCCAGGGCAAACAATCTGTGTCTGGGCGGGTGGAATCCAACAAAACAGGTCAAGAACAAGTGTCTGACAGCGGCCAGGGCAAACAGTCTGTGTCTGGGCGGGTGGAATGCAACAAAACAGGTCAAGAACAAGTGTCTGACAGCGGCCAGGGCAAACAGTCTGTGTCTGAGCGGGTGGAATGCAACAAAACAGGTCAAGAACAAGTGTCTGACAGCGGCCAGGGCAAACAGTCTGTGTCTGAGCGGGTGGAATGCAACAAAACAGGTCAAGAACAAGTGTCTGACAGCGGCCAGGGCAAACAGTCTGTGTCTTAGCGGGTGGAATGCAACAAAACAGGTCAAGAACAAGTGTCTGACAGCGGCCAGGGCAAACAGTCTGTGTCTTAGCGGGTGGAATGCAACAAAACAGGTCAAGAACAAGTGTCTGACAGCGGCCAGGGCAAACAGTCTGTGTCTGAGAGGGTGGAATGCAACAAAACAGGTCAAGAACAAGTGTCTGACAGCGGCCAGGGCAAACAGTCTGTGTCTGGGCGGGTGGAATGCAACGAAACAGGTCAAGAACAAGTGTCTGACAGCGGCCGGGGCAAACAGTCTGTGTCTGAGCGGGTGGAATGCAACAAAACAGGTCAAGAACAAGTGTCTGACAGCGGCCAGGGCAAACAGTCTGTGTCTGAGCGGGTGGAATGCAACAAAACAGGTCAAGAACAAGTGTCTGACAGCGGCCAGGGCAAACAGTCTGTGTCTGGGCGGGTGGAATGCAACAAAACAGGTCAAGAACAAGTGTCTGACAGCGGCCAGGGCAAACAGTCTGTGTCTGGGCGGGTGGAATGCAACAAAACAGGTCAAGAACAAGTGTCTGACAGCGGCCAGGGCAAACAGTCTGTGTCTGGGCGGGTGGAATGCAACAAAACAGGTCAAGAACAAGTGTCTGACAGCGGCCAGGGCAAACAGTCTGTGTCTGAGCGGGTGGAATGCAACAAAACAGGTCAAGAACAAGTGTCTGACAGCGGCCAGGGCAAACAGTCTGTGTCTGGGCGGGTGGAATGCAACAAAACAGGTCAAGAACAAGTGTCTGACAGCGGCCAGGGCAAACAGTCTGTGTCTGGGCGGGTGGAATGCAACAAAACAGGTCAAGAACAAGTGTCTGACAGCGGCCAGGGCAAACAGTCTGTGTCTGGGCGGGTGGAATGCAACAAAGCAGGTCAAGAACAAGTGTCTGACAGCGGCCAGGGCAAACAGTCTGTGTCTGGGCGGGTGGAATGCAACAAAGCAGATCAAGAACAAGTGTCTGACAGCGGCCAGGGCAAACAGTCTGTGTCTGAGCGGGTGGAATGCAACAAAACAGGTCAAGAACAAGTGTCTGACAGCGGCCAGGGCAAACAGTCTGTGTCTGGGCGGGTGGAATGCAACAAAACAGGTCAAGAACAAGTGTCTGACAGCGGCCAGGGCAAACAGTCTGTGTCTGGGCGGGTGGAATGCAACAAAACAGGTCAAGAACAAGTGTCTGACAGCGGCCAGGGCAAACAGTCTGTGTCTGGGCGGGTGGAATGCAACAAAACAGGTCAAGAACAAGTGTCTGACAGCGGCCAGGGCAAACAGTCTGTGTCTGAGCGGGTGGAATGCAACAAAACAGGTCAAGAACAAGTGTCTGACAGCGGCCAGGGCAAACAGTCTGTGTCTGGGCGGGTGGAATGCAACAAAACAGGTCAAGAACAAGTGTCTGACAGCGGCCAGGGCAAACAGTCTGTGTCTGGGCGGGTGGAATGCAACAAAACAGGTCAAGAACAAGTGTCTGACAGCGGCCAGGGCAAACAGTCTGTGTCTGGGCGGGTGGAATGCAACAAAGCAGGTCAAGAACAAGTGTCTGACAGCGGCCAGGGCAAACAGTCTGTGTCTGGGCGGGTGGAATGCAACAAAGCAGGTCAAGAACAAGTGTCTGACAGCGGCCAGGGCAAACAGTCTGTGTCTGGGCGGGTGGAATGCAACAAAACAGGTCAAGAACAAGTGTCTGACAGCGGCCAGGGCAAACAGTCTGTGTCTGGGCGGGTGGAATGCAACAAAACAGGTCAAGAACAAGTGTCTGACAGCGGCCAGGGCAAACAGTCTGTGTCTGGGCGGGTGGAATGCAACAAAACAGGTCAAGAACAAGTGTCTGACAGCGGCCAGGGCAAACAGTCTGTGTCTGAGCGGGTGGAATGCAACAAAACAGGTCAAGAACAAGTGTCTGACAGCGGCCAGGGCAAACAGTCTGTGTCTGAGCGGGTGGAATGCAACAAAACAGGTCAAGAACAAGTGTCTGACAGCGGCCAGGGCAAACAGTCTGTGTCTGGGCGGGTGGAATGCAACAAAACAGGTCAAGAACAAGTGTCTGACAGCGGCCAGGGCAAACAGTCTGTGTCTGGGCGGGTGGAATGCAACAAAACAGGTCAAGAACAAGTGTCTGACAGCGGCCAGGGCAAACAGTCTGTGTCTGAGCGGGTGGAATGCAACAAAACAGGTCAAGAACAAGTGTCTGACAGCGGCCAGGGCAAACAGTCTGTGTCTGAGCGGGTGGAATGCAACAAAACAGGTCAAGAACAAGTGTCTGACAGCGGCCAGGGCAAACAGTCTGTGTCTGAGCGGGTGGAATGCAACAAAACAGGTCAAAAACAAGTGTCTGACAACGGCCAGGGCAAACAGTCTGTGTCTTAGCGGGTGGAATGCAACAAAACAGGTCAAGAACAAGTGTCTGACAGCGGCCAGGGCAAACAGTCTGTGTCTGAGCGGGTGGAATGCAACAAAACAGGTCAAGAACAAGTGTCTGACAGCGGCCAGGGCAAACAGTCTGTGTCTGGGCGGGTGGAATGCAACGAAACAGGTCAAGAACAAGTGTCTGACAGCGGCCAGGGCAAACAGTCTGTGTCTGAGCGGGTGGAATGCAACAAAACAGGTCAAGAACAAGTGTCTGACAGCGGCCAGGGCAAACAGTCTGTGTCTGAGCGGGTGGAATGCAACAAAACAGGTCAAGAACAAGTGTCTGACAGCGGCCAGGACAAACAGTCTGTGTCTGGGCGGGTGGAATGCAACAAAACAGGTCAAGAACAAGTGTCTAACAGCGGCCAGGGCAAACAGTCTGTGTCTGGGCGGGTGGAATGCAACAAAACAAGTCAAGAACAAGTGTCTGACAGCGGCCAGGGCAAACAGTCTGTGTCTGGGCGGGTGGAATGCAACAAAACAGGTCAAGAACAAGTGTCTGACAGCGGCCAGGGCAAACAGTCTGTGTCTGGGCGGGTGGAATGCAACAAAACAGGTCAAGAACAAGTGTCTGACAGCGGCCAGGGCAAACAGTCTGTGTCTGGGCGGGTGGAATGCAACAAAACAGGTCAAGAACAAGTGTCTGACAGCGGCCAGGGCAAACAGTCTGTGTCTGGGCGGGTGGAATGCAACAAAACAGGTCAAGAACAAGTGTCTGACAGCGGCCAGGGCAAACAGTCTGTGTCTGGGCGGGTGGAATGCAACAAAACAGGTCAAGAACAAGTGTCTGACAGCGGCCAGGGCAAACAGTCTGTGTCTGGGCGGGTGGAATGCAACAAAACAGGTCAAGAACAAGTGTCTGACAGCGGCCAGGGCAAACAGTCTGTGTCTGAGCGGGTGGAATGCAACAAAACAGGTCAAGAACAAGTGTCTGACAGCGGCCAGGGCAAACAGTCTGTGTCTGGGCGGGTGGAATGCAACAAAACAGGTCAAGAACAAGTGTCTGACAGCGGCCAGGGCAAACAGTCTGTGTCTGAGCGGGTGGAATGCAACAAAACAGGTCAAGAACAAGTGTCTGACAGCGGCCAGGGCAAACAGTCTGTGTCTGGGCGGGTGGAATGCAACAAAACAGGTCAAGAACAAGTGTCTGACAGCGGCCAGGGCAAACAGTCTGTGTCTGGGCGGGTGGAATGCAACAAAACAGGTCAAGAACAAGTGTCTGACAGCGGCCAGGGCAAACAGTCTGTGTCTGAGCGGGTGGAATGCAACAAAACAGGTCAAGAACAAGTGTCTGACAGCGGCCAGGGCAAACAGTCTGTGTCTGAGCGGGTGGAATGCAACAAAACAGGTCAAGAACAAGTGTCTGACAGCGGCCAGGGCAAACAGTCTGTGTCTTAGCGGGTGGAATGCAACAAAACAGGTCAAGAACAAGTGTCTGACAGCGGCCAGGGCAAACAGTCTGTGTCTTAGCGGGTGGAATGCAACAAAACAGGTCAAGAACAAGTGTCTGACAGCGGCCAGGGCAAACAGTCTGTGTCTGAGAGGGTGGAATGCAACAAAACAGGTCAAGAACAAGTGTCTGACAGCGGCCAGGGCAAACAGTCTGTGTCTGGGCGGGTGGAATGCAACGAAACAGGTCAAGAACAAGTGTCTGACAGCGGCCAGGGCAAACAGTCTGTGTCTGAGCGGGTGGAATGCAACAAAACAGGTCAAGAACAAGTGTCTGACAGCGGCCAGGGCAAACAGTCTGTGTCTGAGCGGGTGGAATGCAACAAAACAGGTCAAGAACAAGTGTCTGACAGCGGCCAGGACAAACAGTCTGTGTCTGGGCGGGTGGAATGCAACAAAACAGGTCAAGAACAAGTGTCTGACAGCGGCCAGGGCAAACATTCTGTGTCTGGGCGGGTGGAATGCAACGAAACAGGTCAAGAACAAGTGTCTGACAGCGGCCAGGGCAAACAGTCTGTGTCTGAGCGGGTGGAATGCAACAAAACAGGTCAAGAACAAGTGTCTGACAGCGGCCAGGGCAAACAGTCTGTGTCTGAGCGGGTGGAATGCAACAAAACAGGTCAAGAACAAGTGTCTGACAGCGGCCAGGGCAAACAGTCTGTGTCTGAGCGGGTGGAATGCAACAAAACAGGTCAAGAACAAGTGTCTGACAGCGGCCAGGGCAAACAGTCTGTGTCTGGGCGGGTGGAATGCAACAAAACAGGTCAAGAACAAGTGTCTGACAGCGGCCAGGGCAAACAGTCTGTTCCTGAGCGGGTGGAATGCAACAAAACAGGTCAAGAACAAGTGTCTGACAGCGGCCAGGGCAAACAGTCTGTGTCTGGGCGGGTGGAATGCAACAAAACAGGTCAAGAACAAGTGTCTGACAGCGGCCAGGGCAAACAGTCTGTGTCTGAGCGGGTGGAATGCAACAAAACAGGTCAAGAACAAGTGTCTGACAGCGGCCAGGGCAAACAGTCTGTGTCTGAGCGGGTGGAATGCAACAAAACAGGTCAAGAACAAGTGTCTGACAGCGGCCAGGGCAAACAGTCTGTGTCTGAGCGGGTGGAATGCAACAAAACAGGTCAAGAACAAGTGTCTGACAGAGGCCAGGGCAAACAGTCTGTGTCTGGGCGGGTGGAATGCAACAAAACAGGTCAAGAACAAGTGTCTGACAGCGGCCAGGGCAAACAGTCTGTGTCTGGGCGGGTGGAATGCAACAAAACAGGTCAAGAACAAGTGTCTGACAGCGGCCAGGGCAAACAGTCTGTGTCTGGGCGGGTGGAATGCAACAAAACAGGTCAAGAACAAGTGTCTGACAGCGGCCAGGGCAAACAGTCTGTGTCTGGGCGGGTGGAATGCAACAAAACAGGTCAAGAACAAGTGTCTGACAGCGGCCAGGGCAAACAGTCTGTGTCTGGGCGGGTGGAATGCAACAAAACAGGTCAAGAACAAGTGTCTGACAGCGGCCAGGGCAAACAGTCTGTGTCTGGGCGGGTGGAATGCAACAAAACAGGTCAAGAACAAGTGTCTGACAGCGGCCAGGGCAAACAGTCTGTGTCTGGGCGGGTGGAATGCAACAAAACAGGTCAAGAACAAGTGTCTGACAGCGGCCAGGGCAAACAGTCTGTGTCTGGGCGGGTGGAATGCAACAAAACAGGTCAAGAACAAGTGTCTGACAGCGGCCAGGGCAAACAGTCTGTGTCTGAGCGGGTGGAATGCAACAAAACAGGTCAAGAACAAGTGTCTGACAGCGGCCAGGGCAAACAGTCTGTGTCTGGGCGGGTGGAATGCAACAAAACAGGTCAAGAACAAGTGTCTGACACCGGCCAGGGCAAATAGTCTGTGTCTGGGCGGGTGGAATGCAACAAAACAGGTCAAGAACAAGTGTCTGACAGCGGCCAGGGCAAACAGTCTGTGTCTGGGCGGGTGGAATGCAACAAAGCAGGTCAAGAACAAGTGTCTGACAGCGGCCAGGGCAAACAGTCTGTGTCTGGGCGGGTGGAATGCAACAAAGCAGGTCAAGAACAAGTGTCTGACAGCGGCCAGGGCAAACAGTCTGTGTCTGGGCGGGTGGAATGCAACAAAACAGGTCAAGAACAAGTGTCTGACAGCGGCCAGGGCAAACAGTCTGTGTCTGAGCGGGTGGAATGCAACAAAACAGGTCAAGAACAAGTGTCTGACAGCGGCCAGGGCAAACAGTCTGTGTCTGGGCGGGTGGAATGCAACAAAACAGGTCAAGAACAAGTGTCTGACAGCGGCCAGGGCAAACAGTCTGTGTCTGAGCGGGTGGAATGCAACAAAACAGGTCAAGAACAAGTGTCTGACAGCGGCCAGGGCAAACAGTCTGTGTCTGGGCGGGTGGAATGCAACAAAACAGGTCAAGAACAAGTGTCTGACAGCGGCCAGGGCAAACAGTCTGTGTCTGGGCGGGTGGAATGCAACAAAACAGGTCAAGAACAAGTGTCTGACAGCGGCCAGGGCAAACAGTCTGTGTCTGAGCGGGTGGAATGCAACAAAACAGGTCAAGAACAAGTGTCTGACAGCGGCCAGGGCAAACAGTCTGTGTCTGAGCGGGTGGAATGCAACAAAACAGGTCAAGAACAAGTGTCTGACAGCGGCCAGGGCAAACAGTCTGTGTCTGGGCGGGTGGAATGCAACAAAACAGGTCAAGAACAAGTGTCTGACAGCGGCCAGGGCAAACAGTCTGTGTCTGGGCGGGTGGAATGCAACAAAACAGGTCAAGAACAAGTGTCTGACAGCGGCCAGGGCAAACAGTCTGTGTCTGAGCGGGTGGAATGCAACAAAACAGGTCAAGAACAAGTGTCTGACAGCGGCCAGGGCAAACAGTCTGTGTCTGAGCGGGTGGAATGCAACAAAACAGGTCAAGAACAAGTGTCTGACAGCGGCCAGGGCAAACAGTCTGTGTCTGAGCGGGTGGAATGCAACAAAACAGGTCAAGAACAAGTGTCTGACAACGGCCAGGGCAAACAGTCTGTGTCTTAGCGGGTGGAATGCAACAAAACAGGTCAAGAACAAGTGTCTGACAGCGGCCAGGGCAAACAGTCTGTGTCTGAGCGGGTGGAATGCAACAAAACAGGTCAAGAACAAGTGTCTGACAGCGGCCAGGGCAAACAGTCTGTGTCTGGGCGGGTGGAATGCAACGAAACAGGTCAAGAACAAGTGTCTGACAGCGGCCAGGGCAAACAGTCTGTGTCTGAGCGGGTGGAATGCAACAAAACAGGTCAAGAACAAGTGTCTGACAGCGGCCAGGGCAAACAGTCTGTGTCTGAGCGGGTGGAATGCAACAAAACAGGTCAAGAACAAGTGTCTGACAGCGGCCAGGACAAACAGTCTGTGTCTGGGCGGGTGGAATGCAACAAAACAGGTCAAGAACAAGTGTCTGACAGCGGCCAGGGCAAACAGTCTGTGTCTGGGCGGGTGGAATGCAACGAAACAGGTCAAGAACAAGTGTCTGACAGCGGCCAGGGCAAACAGTCTGTGTCTGAGCGGGTGGAATGCAACAAAGCAGGTCAAGAACAAGTGTCTGACAGCGGCCAGGGCAAACAGTCTGTGTCTGAGCGGGTGGAATGCAACAAAACAGGTCAAGAACAAGTGTCTGACAGCGGCCAGGGCAAACAGTCTGTGTCTGAGCGGGTGGAATGCAACAAAACAGGTCAAGAACAAGTGTCTGACAGCGGCCAGGGCAAACAGTCTGTGTCTGGGCGGGTGGAATGCAACAAAACAGGTCAAGAACAAGTGTCTGACAGCGGCCAGGGCAAACAGTCTGTGTCTGGGCGGGTGGAATGCAACAAAACAGGTCAAGAACAAGTGTCTGACAGCGGCCAGGGCAAACAGTCTGTGTCTGGGCGGGTGGAATGCAACAAAACAGGTCAAGAACAAGTGTCTGACAGCGGCCAGGGCAAACAGTCTGTGTCTGGGCGGGTGGAATGCAACAAAACAGGTCAAGAACAAGTGTCTGACAGCGGCCAGGGCAAACAGTCTGTGTCTGGGCGGGTGGAATGCAACAAAACAGGTCAAGAACAAGTGTCTGACAGCGGCCAGGGCAAACAGTCTGTGTCTGAGCGGGTGGAATGCAACAAAACAGGTCAAGAACAAGTGTCTGACAGCGGCCAGGGCAAACAGTCTGTGTCTGGGCGGGTGGAATGCAACAAAACAGGTCAAGAACAAGTGTCTGACAGCGGCCAGGGCAAACAGTCTGTGTCTGAGCGGGTGGAATGCAACAAAACAGGTCAAGAACAAGTGTCTGACAGCGGCCAGGGCAAACAGTCTGTGTCTCGGCGGGTGGAATGCAACAAAACAGGTCAAGAACAAGTGTCTGACAGCGGCCAGGGCAAACAGTCTGTGTCTCGGCGGGTGGAATGCAACAAAACAGGTCAAGAACAAGTGTCTGACAGCGGCCAGGGCAAACAGTCTGTGTCTGGGCGGGTGGAATGCAACAAAACAGGTCAAGAACAAGTGTCTGACAGCGGCCAGGGCAAACAGTCTGTGTCTTAGCGGGTGGAATGCAACAAAACAGGTCAAGAACAAGTGTCTGACAGCGGCCAGGGCAAACAGTCTGTGTCTGGGCGGGTGGAATGCAACAAAACAGGTCAAGAACAAGTGTCTGACAGCGGCCAGGGCAAACAGTCTGTGTCTGGGCGGGTGGAATGCAACAAAACAGGTCAAGAACAAGTGTCTGACAGCGGCCAGGGCAAACAGTCTGTGTCTGGGCGGGTGGAATGCAACAAAACAGGTCAAGAACAAGTGTCTGACAGCGGCCAGGGCAAACAGTCTGTGTCTGGGCGGGTGGAATGCAACAAAACAGGTCAAGAACAAGTGTCTGACAGCGGCCAGGGCAAACAGTCTGTGTCTGGGCGGGTGGAATGCAACAAAACAGGTCAAGAACAAGTGTCTGACAGCGGCCAGGGCAAACAGTCTGTGTCTGGGCGGGTGGAATGCAACAAAACAGGTCAAGAACAAGTGTCTGACAGCGGCCAGGGCAAACAGTCTGTGTCTGGGCGGGTGGAATGCAACAAAACAGGTCAAGAACAAGTGTCTGACAGCGGCCAGGGCAAACAGTCTGTGTCTGGGCGGGTGGAATGCAACAAAACAGGTCAAGAACAAGTGTCTGACAGCGGCCAGGGCAAACAGTCTGTGTCTGGGCGGGTGGAATGCAACAAAACAGGTCAAGAACAAGTGTCTGACAGCGGCCAGGGCAAACAGTCTGTGTCTGAGCGGGTGGAATGCAACAAAACAGGTCAAGAACAAGTGTCTGACAGCGGCCAGGGCAAACAGTCTGTGTCTGGGCGGGTGGAATGCAACAAAACAGGTCAAGAACAAGTGTCTGACAGCGGCCAGGGCAAACAGTCTGTGTCTGGGCGGGTGGAATGCAACAAAACAGGTCAAGAACAAGTGTCTGACAGCGGCCAGGGCAAACAGTCTGTGTCTGGGCGGGTGGAATGCAACAAAACAGGTCAAGAACAAGTGTCTGACAGCGGCCAGGGCAAACAGTCTGTGTCTGGGCGGGTGGAATGCAACAAAACAGGTCAAGAACAAGTGTCTGACAGCGGCCAGGGCAAACAGTCTGTGTCTGGGCGGGTGGAATGCAACAAAACAGGTCAAGAACAAGTGTCTGACAGCGGCCAGGGCAAACAGTCTGTGTCTGAGCGGGTGGAATGCAACAAAACAGGTCAAGAACAAGTGTCTGACAGCGGCCAGGGCAAACAGTCTGTGTCTGGGCGGGTGGAATGCAACAAAACAGGTCAAGAACAAGTGTCTGACAGCGGCCAGGGCAAACAGTCTGTGTCTGAGCGGGTGGAATGCAACAAAACAGGTCAAGAACAAGTGTCTGACAGCGGCCAGGGCAAACAGTCTGTGTCTGGGCGGGTGGAATGCAACGAAACAGGTCAAGAACAAGTGTCTGACAGCGGCCAGGGCAAACAGTCTGTGTCTGAGCGGGTGGAATGCAACAAAACAGGTCAAGAACAAGTGTCTGACAGCGGCCAGGGCAAACAGTCTGTGTCTGAGCGGGTGGAATGCAACAAAACAGGTCAAGAACAAGTGTCTGACAGCGGCCAGGACAAACAGTCTGTGTCTGGGCGGGTGGAATGCAACAAAACAGGTCAAGAACAAGTGTCTGACAGCGGCCAGGGCAAACAGTCTGTGTCTGGGCGGGTGGAATGCAACAAAACAGGTCAAGAACAAGTGTCTGACAGCGGCCAGGGCAAACAGTCTGTGTCTGGGCGGGTGGAATGCAACGAAACAGGTCAAGAACAAGTGTCTGACAGCGGCCAGGGCAAACAGTCTGTGTCTGGGCGGGTGGAATGCAACAAAACAGGTCAAGAACAAGTGTCTGACAGCGGCCAGGGCAAACAGTCTGTGTCTGGGCGGGTGGAATGCAACAAAACAGGTCAAGAACAAGTGTCTGACAGCGGCCAGGGCAAACAGTCTGTGTCTGAGCGGGTGGAATGCAACAAAACAGGTCAAGAACAAGTGTCTGACAGCGGCCAGGGCAAACAGTCTGTGTCTGGGCGGGTGGAATGCAACGAAACAGGTCAAGAACAAGTGTCTGACAGCGGCCAGGGCAAACAGTCTGTGTCTGAGCGGGTGGAATGCAACAAAACAGGTCAAGAACAAGTGTCTGACAGCGGCCAGGGCAAACAGTCTGTGTCTGAGCGGGTGGAATGCAACAAAACAGGTCAAGAACAAGTGTCTGACAGCGGCCAGGACAAACAGTCTGTGTCTGGGCGGGTGGAATGCAACAAAACAGGTCAAGAACAAGTGTCTGACAGCGGCCAGGGCAAACAGTCTGTGTCTGGGCGGGTGGAATGCAACGAAACAGGTCAAGAACAAGTGTCTGACAGCGGCCAGGGCAAACAGTCTGTGTCTGAGCGGGTGGAATGCAACAAAACAGGTCAAGAACAAGTGTCTGACAGCGGCCAGGGCAAACAGTCTGTGTCTGAGCGGGTGGAATGCAACAAAACAGGTCAAGAACAAGTGTCTGACAGCGGCCAGGGCAAACAGTCTGTGTCTGAGCGGGTGGAATGCAATAAAACAGGTCAAGAACAAGTGTCTGACAGCGGCCAGGGCAAACAGTCTGTGTCTGAACGGGTGGAATGCAACAAAACAGGTCAAGAACAAGTGTCTGACAGCGGCCAGGGCAAACAGTCTGTGTCTGAGCGGGTGGAATGCAACAAAACAGGTCAAGAACAAGTGTCTGACAGCGGCCAGGGCAAACAGTCTGTGTCTGGGCGGGTGGAATGCAACGAAACAGGTCAAGAACAAGTGTCTGACAGCGGCCAGGGCAAACAGTCTGTGTCTGAGCGGGTGGAATGCAACAAAACAGGTCAAGAACAAGTGTCTGACAGCGGCCAGGGCAAACAGTCTGTGTCTGAGCGGGTGGAATGCAACAAAACAGGTCAAGAACAAGTGTCTGACAGCGGCCAGGACAAACAGTCTGTGTCTGGGCGGGTGGAATGCAACAAAACAGGTCAAGAACAAGTGTCTGACAGCGGCCAGGACAAACAGTCTGTGTCTGGGCGGGTGGAATGCAACAAAACAGGTCAAGAACAAGTGTCTGACAGCGGCCAGGGCAAACAGTCTGTGTCTGGGCGGGTGGAATGCAACGAAACAGGTCAAGAACAAGTGTCTGACAGCGGCCAGGGCAAACAGTCTGTGTCTGAGCGGGTGGAATGCAACAAAACAGGTCAAGAACAAGTGTCTGACAGCGGCCAGGGCAAACAGTCTGTGTCTGAGCGGGTGGAATGCAACAAAACAGGTCAAGAACAAGTGTCTGACAGCGGCCAGGGCAAACAGTCTGTGTCTGAGCGGGTGGAATGCAACAAAACAGGTCAAGAACAAGTGTCTGACAGCGGCCAGGGCAAACAGTCTGTGTCTGAACGGGTGGAATGCAACAAAACAGGTCAAGAACAAGTGTCTGACAGCGGCCAGGGCAAACAGTCTGTGTCTGAGCGGGTGGAATGCAACAAAACAGGTCAAGAACAAGTGTCTGACAGCGGCCAGGGCAAACAGTCTGTGTCTGGGCGGGTGGAATGCAACGAAACAGGTCAAGAACAAGTGTCTGACAGCGGCCAGGGCAAACAGTCTGTGTCTGAGCGGGTGGAATGCAACAAAACAGGTCAAGAACAAGTGTCTGACAGCGGCCAGGGCAAACAGTCTGTGTCTGAGCGGGTGGAATGCAACAAAACAGGTCAAGAACAAGTGTCTGACAGCGGCCAGGACAAACAGTCTGTGTCTGGGCGGGTGGAATGCAACAAAACAGGTCAAGAACAAGTGTCTGACAGCGGCCAGGGCAAACAGTCTGTGTCTGGGCGGGTGGAATGCAACGAAACAGGTCAAGAACAAGTGTCTGACAGCGGCCAGGGCAAACAGTCTGTGTCTGAGCGGGTGGAATGCAACAAAACAGGTCAAGAACAAGTGTCTGACAGCGGCCAGGGCAAACAGTCTGTGTCTGAGCGGGTGGAATGCAACAAAACAGGTCAAGAACAAGTGTCTGACAGCGGCCAGGGCAAACAGTCTGTGTCTGGGCGGGTGGAATGCAACAAAACAGGTCAAGAACAAGTGTCTGACAGCGGCCAGGGCAAACAGTCTGTTCCTGAGCGGGTGGAATGCAACAAAACAGGTAAAGAACACGTGTCTGACAGCGGCCAGGGCAAACAGTCTGTGTCTGGGCGGGTGGAATGCAACAAAACAGGTCAAGAACAAGTGTCTGACAGCGGCCAGGGCAAACAGTCTGTGTCTGAGCGGGTGGAATGCAACAAAACAGGTCAAGAACAAGTGTCTGACAGCGGCCAGGGCAAACAGTCTGTGTCTGAGCGGGTGGAATGCAACAAAACAGGTCAAGAACAAGTGTCTGACAGCGGCCAGGGCAAATAGTCTGTGTCTGAGCGGGTGGAATGCAACAAAACAGGTCAAGAACAAGTGTCTGACAGCGGCCAGGGCAAACAGTCTGTGTCTGAGCGGGTGGAATGCAACAAAACAGGTCAAGAACAAGTGTCTGACAGCGGCCAGGGCAAACAGTCTGTGTCTGAGCGGGTGGAATGCAACAAAACAGGTCAAGAACAAGTGTCTGACAGCGGCCAGGGCAAACAGTCTGTGTCTGGGCGGGTGGAATGCAACGAAACAGGTCAAGAACAAGTGTCTGACAGCGGCCAGGGCAAACAGTCTGTGTCTGAGCGGGTGGAATGCAATAAAACAGGTCAAGAACAAGTGTCTGACAGCGGCCAGGGCAAACAGTCTGTGTCTGAGCGGGTGGAATGCAACAAAACAGGTCAAGAACAAGTGTCTGACAGCGGCCAGGACAAACAGTCTGTGTCTGGGCGGGTGGAATGCAACAAAACAGGTCAAGAACAAGTGTCTGACAGCGGCCAGGGCAAACAGTCTGTGTCTGGGCGGGTGGAATGCAACGAAACAGGTCAAGAACAAGTGTCTGACAGCGGCCAGGGCAAACAGTCTGTGTCTGAGCGGGTGGAATGGAACAAAACAGGTCAAGAACAAGTGTCTGACAGCGGCCAGGGCAAACAGTCTGTGTCTGAGCGGGTGGAATGCAACAAAACAGGTCAAGAACAAGTGTCTGACAGCGGCCAGGGCAAACAGTCTGTGTCTGGGCGGGTGGAATGCAACAAAACAGGTCAAGAACAAGTGTCTGACAGCGGCCAGGGCAAACAGTCTGTTCCTGAGCGGGTGGAATGCAACAAAACAGGTAAAGAACAAGTGTCTGACAGCGGCCAGGGCAAACAGTCTGTGTCTGGGCGGGTGGAATGCAACAAAACAGGTCAAGAACAAGTGTCTGACAGCGGCCAGGGCAAACAGTCTGTGTCTGAGCGGGTGGAATGCAACAAAACAGGTCAAGAACAAGTGTCTGACAGCGGCCAGGGCAAACAGTCTGTGTCTGAGCGGGTGGAATGCAACAAAACAGGTCAAGAACAAGTGTCTGACAGCGGCCAGGGCAAACAGTCTGTGTCTGAGCGGGTGGAATGCAACAAAACAGGTCAAGAACAAGTGTCTGACAGCGGCCAGGGCAAACAGTCTGTGTCTGGGCGGGTGGAATGCAACAAAACAGGTCAAGAACAAGTGTCTGACAGCGGCCAGGGCAAACAGTCTGTGTCTGGGCGGGTGGAATGCAACAAAACAGGTCAAGAACAAGTGTCTGACAGCGGCCAGGGCAAACAGTCTGTGTCTGGGCGGGTGGAATGCAACAAAACAGGTCAAGAACAAGTGTCTGACAGCGGCCAGGGCAAACAGTCTGTGTCTGGGCGGGTGGAATGCAACAAAACAGGTCAAGAACAAGTGTCTGACAGCGGCCAGGGCAAACAGTCTGTGTCTGGGCGGGTGGAATGCAACAAAACAGGTCAAGAACAAGTGTCTGACAGCGGCCAGGGCAAACAGTCTGTGTCTGGGCGGGTGGAATGCAACAAAACAGGTCAAGAACAAGTGTCTGACAGCGGCCAGGGCAAACAGTCCATGTCTGGGCGGGTGGAATGCAACAAAACAGGTCAAGAACAAGTGTCTGACAGCGGCCAGGGCAAACAGTCTGTGTCTGGGCGGGTGGAATGCAACAAAACAGGTCAAGAACAAGTGTCTGACAGCGGCCAGGGCAAACAGTCTGTGTCTGAGAGGGTGGAATGCAACAAAACAGGTCAAGAACAAGTGTCTGACAGCGGCCAGGGCAAACAGTCTGTGTCTGGGCGGGTGGAATGCAACAAAACAGGTCAAGAACAAGTGTCTGACAGCGGCCAGGGCAAACAGTCTGTGTCTGGGCGGGTGGAATGCAACAAAACAGGTCAAGAACAAGTGTCTGACAGCGGCCAGGGCAAACAGTCTGTGTCTGGGCGGGTGGAATGCAACAAAACAGGTCAAGAACAAGTGTCTGACAGCGGCCAGGGCAAACAGTCTGTGTCTGGGCGGGTGGAATGCAACAAAACAGGTCAAGAACAAGTGTCTGACAGCGGCCAGGGCAAACAGTCTGTGTCTGGGCGGGTGGAATGCAACAAAACAGGTCAAGAACAAGTGTCTGACAGCGGCCAGGGCAAACAGTCTGTGTCTGGGCGGGTGGAATGCAACAAAACAGGTCAAGAACAAGTGTCTGACAGCGGCCAGGGCAAACAGTCTGTGTCTGGGCGGGTGGAATGCAACAAAACAGGTCAAGAACAAGTGTCTGACAGCGGCCAGGGCAAACAGTCTGTGTCTGGGCGGGTGGAATGCAACAAAACAGGTCAAGAACAAGTGTCTGACAGCGGCCAGGGCAAACATTCTGTGTCTGAGCGGGTGGAATGCAACAAAACAGGTCAAGAACAAGTGTCTGACAGCGGCCAGGGCAAACAGTCTGTCTGAGCGGGTGGAATGCAACAAAACAGGTCAAGAACAAGTGTCTGACAGCGGCCAGGGCAAACAGTCTGTGTCTGAGCGGGTGGATTGCAACAAAACAGATCAAGAACAAGTGTCTGACAGCGGCCAGGACAAACAGTCTGTGTCTGGGCGGGTGGAATGCAACAAAACAGGTCAAGAACAAGTGTCTGACAGCGGCCAGGGCAAACAGTCTGTGTCTGGGCGGGTGGAATGCAACAAAACAGGTCAAGAACAAGTGTCTGACAGCGGCCAGGGCAAACAGTCTGTGTCTGAGCGGGTGGAATGCAACAAAACAGGTCAAGAACAAGTGTCTGACAGCGGCCAGGGCAAACAGTCTGTGTCTGAGCGGGTGGAATGCAACAAAACAGGTCAAGAACAAGTGTCTGACAGCGGCCAGGGCAAACAGTCTGTGTCTGAGCGGGTGGAATGCAACAAAACAGGTCAAGAACAAGTGTCTGACAGCGGCCAGGGCAAACAGTCTGTGTCTGAGCGGGTGGATTGCAACAAAACAGGTCAAGAACAAGTGTCTGACAGCGGCCAGGACAAACAGTCTGTGTCTGGGCGGGTGGAATGCAACAAAACAGGTCAAGAACAAGTGTCTGACAGCGGCCAGGGCAAACAGTCTGTGTCTGGGCGGGTGGAATGCAACAAAACAGGTCAAGAACAAGTGTCTGACAGCGGCCAGGGCAAACAGTCTGTGTCTGGGCGGGTGGAATGCAACAAAACAGGTCAAGAACAAGTGTCTGACAGCGGCCAGGGCAAACAGTCTGTGTCTGGGCGGGTGGAATGCAACAAAACAGGTCAAGAACAAGTGTCTGACAGCGGCCAGGACAAACAGTCTGTGTCTGAGCGGGTGGAATGCAACAAAACAGGTCAAGAACAAGTGTCTGACAGCGGCCAGGGCAAACAGTCTGTGTCTGGGCGGGTGGAATGCAACAAAACAGGTCAAGAACAAGTGTCTGACAGCGGCCAGGGCAAACAGTCTGTGTCTGGGCGGGTGGAATGCAACAAAACAGGTCAAGAACAAGTGTCTGACAGCGGCCAGGGAAAACAGTCTGTGTCTGGGCGGGTGGAATGCAACAAAACAGGTCAAGAACAAGTGTCTGACAGCGGCCAGGGCAAACAGTCTGTGTCTGGGCGGGTGGAATGCAACAAAACAGGTCAAGAACAAGTGTCTGACAGCGGCCAGGGCAAACAGTCTGTGTCTGGGCGAGTGGAATGCAACAAAACAGGTCAAGAACAAGTGTCTGACAGCGGCCAGGGCAAACAGTCTGTGTCTGAGCGGGTGGAATGCAACAAAACAGGTCAAGAACAAGTGTCTGACAGCGGCCAGGGCAAACAGTCTGTGTCTGAGCGGGTGGAATGCAACAAAACAGGTCAAGAACAAGTGTCTGACAGCGGCCAGGGCAAACAGTCTGTCTGAGCGGGTGGAATGCAACAAAACAGGTCAAGAACAAGTGTCTGACAGCGGCCAGGGCAAACAGTCTGTGTCTGAGCGGGTGGATTGCAACAAAACAGATCAAGAACAAGTGTCTGACAGCGGCCAGGACAAACAGTCTGTGTCTGGGCGGGTGGAATGCAACAAAACAGGTCAAGAACAAGTGTCTGACAGCGGCCAGGGCAAACAGTCTGTGTCTGGGCGGGTGGAATGCAACAAAACAGGTCAAGAACAAGTGTCTGACAGCGGCCAGGGCAAACAGTCTGTGTCTGAGCGGGTGGAATGCAACAAAACAGGTCAAGAACAAGTGTCTGACAGCGGCCAGGGCAAACAGTCTGTGTCTGAGCGGGTGGAATGCAACAAAACAGGTCAAGAACAAGTGTCTGACAGCGGCCAGGGCAAACAGTCTGTGTCTGAGCGGGTGGATTGCAACAAAACAGGTCAAGAACAAGTGTCTGACAGCGGCCAGGACAAACAGTCTGTGTCTGGGCGGGTGGAATGCAACAAAACAGGTCAAGAACAAGTGTCTGACAGCGGCCAGGGCAAACAGTCTGTGTCTGGGCGGGTGGAATGCAACAAAACAGGTCAAGAACAAGTGTCTGACAGCGGCCAGGGCAAACAGTCTGTGTCTGGGCGGGTGGAATGCAACAAAACAGGTCAAGAACAAGTGTCTGACAGCGGCCAGGGCAAACAGTCTGTGTCTGAGCGGGTGGAATGCAACAAAACAGGTCAAGAACAAGTGTCTGACAGCGGCCAGGGCAAACAGTCTGTGTCTGAGCGGGTGGAATGCAACAAAACAGGTCAAGAACAAGTGTCTGACAGCGGCCAGGGCAAACAGACAACTGAAACATTTGGGAGAGAGTGAGTGGTGGCTACAGCCTCTGGTCATTCCCTGATGGACCATTTTCCACAATCCATGAATAAATCACCAAAACACCGAGAAGTAGATAGTGAGCTGTACTAGAACGGTTACAAAGAAACAAAACGGACGTTGCGGCCAAAGCCTTCGTCAACACAGAACAAACAAACACAAATCAACATACAACTAAACGAAAATCACTACATGAACATGTTAAGGTTACTTATCTGTATGTATCCTTCTTTGGCTGAATACGTCTTGAATATCAGTGGATGGAATTAACCGGATGTGTGGTTTAAGTGGTCAAAGGACTAAAGGTCGATAAGGCCAGAAGCTCAAGGATTGACTAAGCCACGCGTCTGAGGAACACTCGCACATAAAAAGGTTGAAACACAAAGAAAACTTATTACCAACATCAGCAAGAGGTTTAGTCACAAAGACAGCTTATCGCAAACACCAGAAAGAGGTTGAGACGCAAAGATAACTTACCTCAAACATAAGAAAGGTAGATGTCATAACTTACCTCAAACATAAGAAATTCAGATGTCATTGTCTGCCAAATTATGAGACAGACTGGAACACGTGACAAGTGGACAGGTTTGTGAACTGAATACAGAATCCTGAATTATGGACTCTGCATCTCTACCCCGGACATTCCCACAAGCGCTTCCTGACCTTGTCGTGTGTCATCTCTGCACGCCAGAGATTCCCACACGTGCTCCGTGACCTTGTCGTGTGTCATCTCTACACGCCAGACATTCCCACATGTGCTCCGTGACCTTGTCGTGTGTCATCTCTACACGCCGGATATTCCCACACGTGCTCCGTGACCTTGTCGTGTTCACCTCAGTTTTCCCATGCTGTTCACTCCAATCATCACCATCATATGCCTGCCGATAAGCGTTTACGGTCATGCTTCGCCATCTCATACGATCACCAGTGATGGATCAGCTCAATGTTCTTGTCTCGGCCATACCACGTATCCACGTCATCCAGGTATTTACTGCCTTCCCCTTGTTCTCATCCCGCCAATCTTGCCAGTTGTCACCAAGTTCTCCAGTTAGGAGCACTTATGGGTTACACCCGTGTGCCGTGATGTTGATCCATCGACTAAACTAAACTAAACTGAACTAAGTTCTCCAGTTTATTTCTTCTCAAAACATGTCTAAAAAAAAACTGTAATTGTGTACGTCTAATTTCTCTTATCAGTTTACGGTTTTAATTTGTTTCTGTAGGACTTGGTCATTGGTTTGTCTGTCTGTCCATTGTATTCTTTGCATTTTCCTAAGAAACCACAAATCCACAACTATTAGACATTTTTCAGCTTGTCCGCTCATTGTCTACACTTTACTCTGATAGCGATCTGATTACAGGTCTGTTGATGTCCTCAGTACTGTGAGTATCATGCAAACCTTTCCCTGGCTCCATTCTGAACCAGTCTGTACAGATACGGGTACTCCATCTGTTCCCTCACTCCCTTCTGAACCAGTCTGTACAGATACGGGTACTCCGTCCACTCACTCCCTTCTGAACCACAGTCTGTACAGATACGGGTACTCCGTCCATCCACTCACTCCCTTCTGAACCAGTCTGTAAAGATACGGGTACTCCGTCCATCCACTCACTCTCTTCTGAACCAGTCTGTAAAGATACGGGTACTCCGTCCATCCACTCACTCCCTTCTTCTGAACCAGTCTGTACGGATACGGGTACTCCGTCCGCTCAGCTGCACGCACCCTATTCCAGAGATTCATCGCATCATTTTTTTATCATAACGCAGCTGTCTAACCAGGGTGTCAGCAACAGTTGACCTACTTTATGATCCCGCTCACACCCAAGACACACGAAGTGAAACATGTGCTGGAGGACTGCAACAAGTGGTGAAGGATGATCGCCTATGTCTGGTGTCTAGATACTTGATGATGATGCGGTGGCTGAAGTGAGTTAGTTGCACAGAATATATTAAACCTGGTGTAGAGTGAATACTGTTAAAGGGAGATGGAGTAACAGATCATGGTGCAAAGAGGGACACGGATGGTGCCAGTAACGAACACAGACAGACATAAACACTTACACAGCACACACATACGTCTTCTTCTTCTTCTTCTTCTTCTTCTTCTTCTTCTTCTTCTTCTTCTTCTTCTGCTGCTGCTGCTGCTGCTGCTGCTGCTGCGGCTGCTGCTGCTGCGTTCATCCGGAGTGTTTTTTCAGACGTAATTGCGGTGTGTCTGGTTAGGCACCCTTGGGCCAAAACACTTAGGTCAATACATCCGACTTTAGTGTGCGTGTTTTAATCAGGTTAGCATTCCTGGGGGATTCTCACTGTTGTGGTGCCATCCACATCCCAGCTGGTCAAATTAGAACGGTCGAAGACTTCACGGTCAGCCCCTTAAGGGAAGGCAGGGGCAGTCCATGGGCATTTACCGCCATCCAAGGAGGCTTCCATAATTGCAGAGCCGATACATAGCGCTCTGGTACCGGGCTCACCCATGGAATCACCACGTCCTGCACATGGCTGCTTTAATTCCTCACTTCCATGTACTGGGCATTTAGTTCGCCGCTCCCTGCATAAATCAGGAACGGTCAGTCTGCAGACGACTTCCGTTCAGCGAACTTTTGGTTCGGACGTGAACGGGCCTGAAGAGAAGATAGTCAGAGCTGTTCCGGCCGGAAGAGAAGATAGTCAGAGCTGTTCCGGCCTGAAGAGAAGATAGTCAAAGCTGTTCCGGCCTGAAGATAAGATAGTCAGAGCTGTTCCGGCCTGAAGAGAAGATAGTCAGAGCTATTCCGGCCGGAAGAGAAGATAGTCAGAGCTGTTCCGGCCGGAAGAGAAGATAGTCAGAGTTGTTCCGGCCGGGAGAGAAGATAGTCAGAGCTGTTTCGGCCGGAAGAGAAGATAGTCAGAGCTGTTCCGGCCTGAAGAGAAGATAGTCAGAGCTGTTCCGGAAACGAGGGCGTTTTCACTCGGACGTTTTTTTCTTTGTGCCAATTTATTTGCAGCCTTTAGGCTGCAACATCCGACATCTGCAGGTGTTTATTAAAACCAGGTTAGCCGTCCTGGGGGATTTCGAGGGACATTCTGTTGTAGTGCCGTCCACATTTCAGCTGGTCAAGGTAGAACGGCCAAAGACATCACGGTCAGCCCTCAAGGGAAGGCAGGGGCAGACCATGGGCATTCCCCGTCATCCAAGGAGGCTTCCATAATTGCAGAGCCGGCAAATTGCGCTCTGATACTGGGCTCACCCAAGGAATCGCCACGTCCTGCTCATGGCTGCTTTAATTCCTCACTTCCATGTATTCACCATTATTCAGGCAGCCCAGGCCTGCTTTGAACACTGTAATTTTTTCAAAGTAAACGCGCCGATTGTGAAGCTCCAAGTAACATTTTCCCACAGGAAGAGGTTCTAACATGCGAACCACAAATTGAAGAACCTACATTTGAAGAAATCCTATATGTAATCACACGACTTAAAAACAATAAGGCAACTGGGACTGATGGAATTGCTGCTGAATTTATAAAGGCAGGTGGCCATGCATTACATCTAAAGCTATACGAACTAATAATAAAAATCTGGAGGACAGAAGAATTACCCCATGACTGGAAAGAGTCATTATTGATACCTATCTTTAAGAAAGGAGACAAGTTCCAATGTGGAAATTATAGAGGAATATCACTACTGTCCACAAGCTATAAGATACTATCCGCAGTATTACTAAATAGACTAAAACCATATTCAGAAGACATATTAGGTGACTACCAGGCAGGTTTTAGACAAAACAGATCAACAATAGATCAGATATTTATCTTACGACAAATAGCCGAGAAACATTGGGAATATAAAAGAGATCTCCATAACATTTTTGTGGATTTTAAAAAGGCTTATGATAGTGTCCATAGGAATAGTCTATGGAATGTTATGCAGGAATTTGGAATACCAAGGAAGTTAATCAACATGACCAGACTATGCATGGAAGATACTTATAATATAGTAACATATAAAGGCAGGAAATCAGACCCTTTCCAAATAACATCTGGCTTGAAACAGGGTGATGCACTATCGCCGCTACTCTTCAATCTGGCTTTAGAGAAAGTTGTAAGGAAGATAAAGGAGGAATGTGATATTGGAGGAACATCCAAGCTGCTTGGTTATGCAGATGATATAGATATTATAGGACAAAGTGAACAAAAGTCATTGGAAATATTGACTCACTTAAAGGAAAAAGCCCAACAGATGGGGCTGGTTATCAACCAAGATAAGACAGAATATATGGTAATTTCAAGAGACGGAATGGCTAAAAACTCTGGCCACATACAAATAGATAATATGACCATTAAAAAAACGGAAACATACAAATACCTGGGTACAATCTTCAACTGCTCCAACATCATAAGGGAAGAAATACAAACTAGAATCAACTCTGGAAATAAGATATACTATGCACTACAACATCTACTAAAATCAAAGGCGCTATCTCGTAACACCAAAATCACAATATACAAAACACTGATCAGACTAGTTGTGCTGTATGGCTCTGAAACCTGGAGTACAACGAAAGGAGACGAAGCCTTGTTACAAACCTTTGAGAACAAAATTTTAAGACGCATCTTTGGACCCATTAGGGATACACAAAGTGGATAGTGGAAAAGAAGAAGTAACAAAGACATTTATGATCTGTTTAAGTCTCCGCTAATCACTGGTATCATGAAGGCTAATAGACTACAATGGCTGGGGCATATAGAAAGAATGGAAGATAATAGGGAAACAAAACTCGCTTACACTCAGGAAATAAATGACCGTAGACCCCGAGGTAGACCAAGAAGACGGTGGAGAGATAATACATGTACAGACCTAGAAGCACTTGGAATCAACGACTGGCAAGAGAAGGTCCACCAGAGAGACGAATGGAGACGGATTGTATTTGCAGCAAAGAACCTCAATGGCTCGGAAAGCTGAAGAAGAAGAAGAAACGCGCCGATCACCTGGGGCACTCAGCGAAGAGCACCCGCGGGAGAGAGCCGGCAGACGGTAAGGCAGGAACAACTGGCAGTGAACCGGCGTTAGTCGAGCCGCCCGCCTGCACATGAGATCCAACTACAAGCTTTTTAACTGCAACAACTTTAATATACTCTATTGGAGCTGGAATTACCGCCGCTGATGGCACCAGATTTGCCCTCCAATAGATCCTCATTAAAGGGTTTAAGGTGTACTCATTCCAATTACGGGGCCTCAATAGAGTCCCGTTTTGTTATTTTTCGTCACACCCTCCCCGTGCTGAGAGTGGGAAAGTTCCTCGCCTGCTGCCTTCTTTGATGTGGCAGGCGTTTTTCATGCTCCCTCTTCGGAATCGAACCCTGATTCCCCGTTACCATTGACATTTGATAGGGCAGACTTTTGGAAGATGCGTCGCCGTAAGGCCATTCGATCGGCACAAAGTTATCCAGAGTCACCAGTGGGAATTCCGCAAACCGCGTCGGGCAACGACGGTTGGTTTTGAACTAATAAAAGCGCTCTTTCCGCGATAGGAGCCTGCTAAGCATGTATTAGCTCTAGAATTGCCACAGTTATCCAAGTAGGATCGTGTCATCTAAGGAACCTCGACTGCTTTAATGAGCCATTCACGGTTTCACAATGAGACAGTGTAAACTTAGACATGCATGGCTTAATCTTCGAGACAAGCATATGACAACTGGCAGGATCAACCAGATATCTATCGGACAGATGGACTATTCAAGCACACGCAGGCCAAGAGTAGCAATCGTTCAGTGCACTCCCTCGGTACCCGGTGATACATGCTATCAGGCTAGCTGGGAAGATCCAGATTGGATGCACCTCACCCAGCCATCCGAGACAACGATCGCTAGATGCAGGACTGATCTTGCGAACCAGACCAGCCCTCACACACACACACACACACATACAAATGTTTCCATTTACTTGGATGTTTCATTGTGGTAGTTCTATCTTCTTGCAGACAAAGATAATCTATGATTTCTTACAGTGTAATTCTAATCCTAGTGGTTCACTCTATGCTGATGAGACGGTGTTTCTGCTTACGGTTTACTGCATATATGAAAGTATGACACAGTGGAAACCTTCACCCTTGCTGTCTGCGTGTATGTGGGTCACCCACTTACCTCCACATCCTGCAGCTGTTTCTGAAGCGCCAAGATCTCTGGGTCCACGCAGAAGTTCTCCAGGATCTCCACGTCTGTAACTATGCCAAACTTGCGCAACATCTCCAGGTCGCATTTCTTGCTGACCTCCTCCAGCCTGTCAAAGAGAACACAATGAGGTCAATTCATGGTGTCAAGGGACGTTAGAAGGTCAGTGTCATCGTGAGGTCATGCCATGGTGTCAAGGGACGCCACAGGGCCAATATCATCGTGAGATCACGTAATTGTGCCATGAGAATACCTCAAGGTCAGTTTCATTGCGAGGTCATATAATAGTATCATGTGGACGCCACAAGGTCAATGCCATTGTGACTTCATGCAATTTTTTTTTTAATGTTGAATATCCCTTGCAGGATGTTGCAGTCAACACCGGCATTTTTCAGCTTTCAGCTGCTGTTGATGTACTAGGCAAATTTTACGTTCAGTAGTTTGCCATTGCTTTCTGAACGACCGGCTCCCATACCAACACGTTATAACACAACGCGACACGGTCTGCTGCACTAATCGGTCGCGGCTGCGTTTCGAACGCCTGGTAAGCTGCTCACGAACCGCGTTCGCAAGTCTTTGGCCATGGAGACCGGCTTCATGTAATAGTGCTTTCTAATTTCCTGTTTGACTTTTCTCCGTAATCTCGTATACGTGACGTGACGACGGTGAGAATCAGCAGTGGTTCGAATCGCGTCGGTAACTTACGGGGTATGTGAGCCGGCCGCTCAGAAAGCAATGGCAAACTACTGAGCGTAATCTTGCCGAGAAATCAACAATCAGGTGAAAGATGCTGATGTTTACAGCAATGTCCTGAAATTGCCTGTTCATAGTCCAGGCTTATATATGTACATAGTAACGATGAATATACAAACCATTTGACAATTCTCATTGTTAATCTCTTTAGATGTTAATACTGATTTCAGGTTATTAAAAATATTGTTGGCCATTTCTATTCTCTTTGTAATTTCTGGTTCCCTTCTGCCATTTTCCGTTATTGTATGTTCAAGACAGGAGAAACTTGTTACTTATTCTAGTATCTCTCAGTTGGCTGAGATGTTCATTAATGGCCTCTCCTTTCCACTGCTAATTGTCATAGTTTTCGAGTTTTGGATGTTAAGACCAAAGCAGCATTCTGAACTATTCCTGTTTTCTTGTTCCACTAGGTTTTGTAACTCTTGCTCACTTTCTGCTGGTAACACCGTCTCATCAGCATAAAGTGAACCACTAGGATTAGAATTACACTGTAATAAATCATAGATTATGTTTGTCTGCAAGAAGATAGAACTACCACAATGAAACATCCAAGTAAATGGAAACATTTTTAACAAGCGAATCGGTACAAATATCTTGGAATAGTCATAACCTATGGACATGGGAAGGTGGTCCAGTGCCGGTTGGACCAGTTGGAGAATACAGGGGAACAGACTGAGAACCCGTATGTGGAAAGAATGATATTGCGAGGGATCGGCAGGGGTTCTGGAAGAATCTCAAAACTGAGAGGGAAGACAAGGAAAACTATAAATCAGATAGCGGTGGGAACGATTTACTCTTCGTTGGCTGTTGAACAAGAGACGGAGCGCGTATGGGTATGTCCTGTGTGCATTGATGATGGTGCTTAGCTCATCTCAACTCAAATGTGTCGCAACAACTGATGGATAGGTGACTAAACAGATTAGAACAACAATTTTTAAGGCAAAGGTAGCCTTTTTCCAGATGGAAAACATACTGACCATTAATGAACTGTCAATAGTAGAAAGAAAACAGCGTTGAAGGGCTACATAGAACCTGTACTGATGTATGCACGTGAGGCATGCACAATCAGCAGACAAGTTGAGAAACATGTAATGGCCGTGGAAATGTGTTTTTTATGAAAATGCAAAGAATACCACTGATGGACAGAATAACAAATGAGACTTTTCTACTAGAAACAAATTAAAACCGCAAATTGTTTAGCGAAATTAGAACCAGAGAGTCCAGATTGTGTCGGCACGTTAAGGGGAGGAGTAAACTAGAACACTAGTTAACCACTGGCAGCGGTGATTGGAAGTGAGCTTGGAAATATGCATGGCCGGGACAAGGAAAGATACTTCATCTTATACTCTGGTGATGGCGAGAGAGGACAAGGAAACATACCTCATCTTATACTCTGGTGATGGCGAGAGAGGACAAGGAAACATACCTCATCTTATACTCTGGTAATGGCGAGAGAGGACAAGGAAACATACCTCATCTTATACTCTGGTGATGGCGAGAGAGGACAAGGAAACATACCTCATCTAATATTCTGGTGATGGCGAGAGAGGACAAGGAAACATACCTCATCTTATACTCTGGTGATGGTGAGAGAGGACAAGGAAACATACCTCATCTTATACTCTGGTGATGGCGAGAGAGGACAAGGAAACATACCTCATCTTATACTCTGGTGATGGCGAGAGAGGACAAGGAAACATACCTCATCTTATACTCTGGTGATGGCGAGAGAGGACAAGGAAACATACCTCATCTTATACTCTGGTGATGGCGAGAGAGGACAAGGAAACATACCTCATCTTATACTCTGGTGATGGCGAGAGAGGACAAGGAAACATACCTCATCTAATATTCTGGTGATGGCGAGAGAGGACAAGGAAACATACCTCATCTTATACTCTGGTGATGGCGAGAGAGGACAAGGAAACATACCTCATCTTATACTCTGGTGATGGCGAGAGAGGACAAGGAAACATACCTCATCTTATACTCTGGTGATGGCGAGAGAGGACAAGGAAACATACCTCATCTTATACTCTGGTGATGGCGAGAGAGGACAAGGAAACATACCTCATCTTATACTCTGGTGATGGCGAGAGAGGACAAGGAAACATACCTCATCTTATACTCTGGTGATGGCGAGAGAGGACAAGGAAACATACCTCATCGTATACTCTGGTGATGGCGAGAGAGGACAAGGAAAAATACCTGATCTTATACTCTGGTGATGGCGAGAGAGGACAAGGAAACATACCACATCTTATACTCTGGTGATGGCGAGAGAGGACAAGGAAACATACCTCATCTTATACTCTGGTGATGGCGAGAGAGGACAAGGAAACATACCTCATCTTATACTCTGGTGATGGCGAGAGAGGACAAGGAAACATACCTCATCGTATACTCTGGTGATGGCGAGAGAGGACAAGGAAAAATACCTGATCTTATACTCTGGTGATGGCGAGAGAGGACAAGGAAACATACCACATCTTATACTCTGGTGATGGCGAGAGAGGACAAGGAAACATACCTCATCTTATACTCTGGTGATGGCGAGAGAGGACAAGGAAACATACCTCATCTTATACTCTGGTGATGGCGAGAGAGGACAAGGAAACATACCCCATCTTATACTCAGGTGATGGCGAGAGAGAACAAGGAAACATACCTCATCTTATACTCAGGTGATGGCGAAAGAGGACAAGGAAACATACCTCATCTAATACGCTGGTGATGGCGAGAGAGGACAAGGACACAACCTTATCTAATACTCTGGTGATGGCGAGAGAGATAAGAATTCTGACCTCATCTAATACTCTGATGATGGCGAGAGAGATAAGAATTCTGACCTCATCTAATACGCTGTTGATGGCGAGAGAGGACAAGTACACATAACTCATCTAATACTCTGGTGATGGCGAGAGAGGACAAGGACACATAACTCATCTAATACTCTGGTGATGGCGAGAGAGATAAGAATTCTGACCTAATCTAATACTCTGATGATGGCGAGAGAGATAAGAATTCTGACCTCATCTAATACTCTGATGATGGCGAGAGAGATAAGAATTCTGATCTCATCTAATACTCTGGTGATGGCGAGAGAGATAAGAATTCTGACCTCATCTAATACTCTGGTGATGGCGAGAGAGGACAAGGAAACATACCTCATCTTATACTCTGGTGATGGCGAGAGAGGACAAGGAAACATACCTCATCTAATATTCTGGTGATGGCGAGAGAGGACAAGGAAACATACCTCATCTTATACTCTGGTGATGGCGAGAGAGGACAATGAAACATACCTCATCTAATATTCTGGTGATAGCGAGAGAGGACAAGGAAACATACCTCATCTTATACTCTGGTGATGGCGAGAGAGGACAAGGAAACATGTCTCATCTTATACTCTGGTGATGGCGAGAGAGGACAAGGTAACATACCTCATCTTATACTCTGGTGATGGCGAGAGAGGACAAGGAAACATACCTCATCTTATACTCTGGTGATGGCGAGAGAGGACAAGGAAACATACCTCATCTTATACTCTGGTGATGGCGAGAGAGGACAAGGATACATATCTCATCTTATACTCTGGTGATGGCGAGAGAGGACAAGGAAACATACCTCATCTTATACTCTGGTGATGGCGAGAGAGGACAAGGAAACATACCTCATCTAATATTCTGGTGATGGCGAGAGAGGACAAGGAAACATACCTCATCTTATACTCTGGTGATGGCGAGAGAGGACAAGGAAACATACCTCATCTTATACTCTGGTGATGGCGAGAGAGGACAAGGAAACATACCTCATCTTATACTCTGGTGATGGCGAGAGAGGACAAGGAAACATACCTCATCTTATACTCTGGTGATGGCGAGAGAGGACAAGGAAACATACCTCATCTTATACTCTGGTGATGGCGAGAGAGGACAAGGAAACATACCTCATCTTATACTCTGGTGATGGCGAGAGAGGACAAGGAAACATACCTCATCTTATACTCTGGTGATGGCGAGAGAGGACAAGGAAACATACCACATCTTATACTCTGGTGATGGCGAGAGAGGACAAGGAAACATACCTCATCTTATACTCTGGTGATGGCGAGAGAGGACAAGGAAACATACCTCATCTAATATTCTGGTGATGGCGAGAGAGGACAAGGAAACATACCTCATCTTATACTCTGGTGATGGCGAGAGAGGACAAGGAAACATACCTCATCTAATACGCTGGTGATGGCGAGAGAGGACAAGGACACAACCTTATCTAATACTCTGGTGATGGCGAGAGAGATAAGAATTCTGACCTCATCTAATACTCTGGTGATGGCGAGAGAGATAAGAATTCTGACCTCATCTAATACTCTGATGATGGCGAGAGAGATAAGAATTCTGACCTCATCTAATACTCTGGTGATGGCGAGAGAGATAAGAATTCTGACCTCATCTAACACTCTGATGATGGCGAGAGAGATAAGAATTTTGACCTCATCTAATACTCTGATGATGGCGAGAGAGATAAGAATTCTGACCTCATCTAATACGCTGTTGATGGCGAGAGAGGACAAGTACACATAACTCATCTAATACTCTGGTGATGGCGAGAGAGGACAAGGACACATAACTCATCTAATACTCTGGTGATGGCGAGAGAGATAAGAATTCTGACCTAATCTAATACTCTGATGATGGCGAGAGAGATAAGAATTCTGACCTCATCTAATACTCTGATGATGGCGAGAGAGATAAGAATTCTGATCTCATCTAATACTCTGGTGATGGCGAGAGAGATAAGAATTCTGACCTCATCTAATACTCTGGTGATGGCGAGAGAGGACAAGGAAACATACCTCATCTTATACTCTGGTGATGGCGAGAGAGGACAAGGAAACATACCTCATCTAATATTCTGGTGATGGCGAGAGAGGACAAGGAAACATACCTCATCTTATACTCTGGTGATGGCGAGAGAGGACAATGAAACATACCTCATCTAATATTCTGGTGATAGCGAGAGAGGACAAGGAAACATACCTCATCTTATACTCTGGTGATGGCGAGAGAGGACAAGGAAACATGCCTCATCTTATACTCTGGTGATGGCGAGAGAGGACAAGGAAACATACCTCATCTTATACTCTGGTGATGGCGAGAGAGGACAAGGAAACATACCTCATCTTATACTCTGGTGATGGCGAGAGAGGACAAGGAAACATACCTCATCTTATACTCTGGTGATGGCGAGAGAGGACAAGGATACATACCTCATCTTATACTCTGGTGATGGCGAGAGAGGACAAGGAAACATACCTCATCTTATACTCTGGTGATGGCGAGAGAGGACAAGGAAACATACCTCATCTAATATTCTGGTGATGGCGAGAGAGGACAAGGAAACATACCTCATCTTATACTCTGGTGATGGCGAGAGAGGACAAGGAAACATACCTCATCTTATACTCTGGTGATGGCGAGAGAGGACAAGGAAACATACCTCATCTTATACTCTGGTGATGGCGAGAGAGGACAAGGAAACATACCTCATCTTATACTCTGGTGATGGCGAGAGAGGACAAGGAAACATACCTCATCTTATACTCTGGTGATGGCGAGAGAGGACAAGGAAACATACCTCATCTTATACTCTGGTGATGGCGAGAGAGGACAAGGAAACATACCTCATCTTATACTCTGGTGATGGCGAGAGAGGACAAGGAAACATACCACATCTTATACTCTGGTGATGGCGAGAGAGGACAAGGAAACATACCTCATCTTATACTCTGGTGATGGCGAGAGAGGACAAGGAAACATACCTCATCTAATATTCTGGTGATGGCGAGAGAGGACAAGGAAACATACCTCATCTTATACTCTGGTGATGGCGAGAGAGGACAAGGAAACATACCTCATCTAATACGCTGGTGATGGCGAGAGAGGACAAGGACACAACCTTATCTAATACTCTGGTGATGGCGAGAGAGATAAGAATTCTGACCTCATCTAATACTCTGGTGATGGCGAGAGAGATAAGAATTCTGACCTCATCTAATACTCTGATGATGGCGAGAGAGATAAGAATTCTGACCTCATCTAATACTCTGGTGATGGCGAGAGAGATAAGAATTCTGACCTCATCTAATACTCTGATGATGGCGAGAGAGATAAGAATTTTGACCTCATCTAATACTCTGATGATGGCGAGAGAGATAAGAATTCTGACCTCATCTAATACGCTGTTGATGGCGAGAGAGGACAAGTACACATAACTCATCTAATACTCTGGTGATGGCGAGAGAGGACAAGGACACATAACTCATCTAATACTCTGGTGATGGTGAGAGAGATAAGAATTCTGACCTAATCTAATACTCTGATGATGGCGAGAGAGATAAGAATTCTGACCTCATCTAATACTCTGATGATGGCGAGAGAGGACAAGGAAACATACCTCATCTAATATTCTGGTGATGGCGAGAGAGGACAAGGAAACATACCTCATCTTATACTCTGGTGATGGCGAGAGAGGACAAGGAAACATACCTCATCTAATATTCTGGTGATGGCGAGAGAGGACAAGGAAACATACCTCATCTTATACTCTGGTGATGGCGAGAGAGGACAATGAAACATACCTCATCTAATATTCTGGTGATAGCGAGAGAGGACAAGGAAACATACCTCATCTTATACTCTGGTGATGGCGAGAGAGGACAAGGAAACATGCCTCATCTTATACTCTGGTGATGGCGAGAGAGGACAAGGAAACATACCTCATCTTATACTCTGGTGATGGCGAGAGAGGACAAGGAAACATACCTCATCTTATACTCTGGTGATGGCGAGAGAGGACAAGGAAACATACCTCATCTTATACTCTGGTGATGGCGAGAGAGGACAAGGATACATACCTCATCTTATACTCTGGTGATGGCGAGAGAGGACAAGGAAACATACCTCATCTTATACTCTGGTGATGGCGAGAGAGGACAAGGAAACATACCTCATCTAATATTCTGGTGATGGCGAGAGAGGACAAGGAAACATACCTCATCTTATACTCTGGTGATGGCGAGAGAGGACAAGGAAACATACCTCATCTTATACTCTGGTGATGGCGAGAGAGGACAAGGAAACATACCTCATCTTATACTCTGGTGAGGGCGAGAGAGGACAAGGAAACATACCTCATCTTATACTCTGGTGATGGCGAGAGAGGACAAGGAAACATACCTCATCTTATACTCTGGTGATGGCGAGAGAGGACAAGGAAACATACCTCATCTTATACTCTGGTGATGGCGAGAGAGGACAAGGAAACATACCTCATCTTATACTCTGGTGATGGCGAGAGAGGACAAGGAAACATACCACATCTTATACTCTGGTGATGGCGAGAGAGGACAAGGAAACATACCTCATCTTATACTCTGGTGATGGCGAGAGAGGACAAGGAAACATACCTCATCTAATATTCTGGTGATGGCGAGAGAGGACAAGGAAACATACCTCATCTTATACTCTGGTGATGGCGAGAGAGGACAAGGAAACATACCTCATCTAATACGCTGGTGATGGCGAGAGAGGACAAGGACACAACCTTATCTAATACTCTGGTGATGGCGAGAGAGATAAGAATTCTGACCTCATCTAATACTCTGGTGATGGCGAGAGAGATAAGAATTCTGACCTCATCTAATACTCTGATGATGGCGAGAGAGATAAGAATTCTGACCTCATCTAATACTCTGGTGATGGCGAGAGAGATAAGAATTCTGACCTCATCTAATACTCTGATGATGGCGAGAGAGATAAGAATTTTGACCTCATCTAATACTCTGATGATGGCGAGAGAGATAAGAATTCTGACCTCATCTAATACGCTGTTGATGGCGAGAGAGGACAAGTACACATAACTCATCTAATACTCTGGTGATGGCGAGAGAGGACAAGGACACATAACTCATCTAATACTCTGGTGATGGCGAGAGAGATAAGAATTCTGACCTAATCTAATACTCTGATGATGGCGAGAGAGATAAGAATTCTGACCTCATCTAATACTCTGATGATGGCGAGAGAGATAAGAATTCTGATCTCATCTAATACTCTGGTGATGGCGAGAGAGGACAAGGAAACATACCTCATCTTATACTCTGGTGATGGCGAGAGAGGACAAGGAAACATACCTCATCTAATATTCTGGTGATGGCGAGAGAGGACAAGGAAACATACCTCATCTTATACTCTGGTGATGGCGAGAGAGGACAATGAAACATACCTCATCTAATATTCTGGTGATAGCGAGAGAGGACAAGGAAACATACCTCATCTTATACTCTGGTGATGGCGAGAGAGGACAAGGAAACATGCCTCATCTTATACTCTGGTGATGGCGAGAGAGGACAAGGAAACATACCTCATCTTATACTCTGGTGATGGCGAGAGAGGACAAGGAAACATACCTCATCTTATACTCTGGTGATGGCGAGAGAGGACAAGGAAACATACCTCATCTTATACTCTGGTGATGGCGAGAGAGGACAAGGATACATACCTCATCTTATACTCTGGTGATGGCGAGAGAGGACAAGGAAACATACCTCATCTTATACTCTGGTGATGGCGAGAGAGGACAAGGAAACATACCTCATCTAATATTCTGGTGATGGCGAGAGAGGACAAGGAAACATACCTCATCTTATACTCTGGTGATGGCGAGAGAGGACAAGGAAACATACCTCATCTTATACTCTGGTGATGGCGAGAGAGGACAAGGAAACATACCTCATCTTATACTCTGGTGATGGCGAGAGAGGACAAGGAAACATACCTCATCTTATACTCTGGTGATGGCGAGAGAGGACAAGGAAACATACCTCATCTTATACTCTGGTGATGGCGAGAGAGGACAAGGAAACATACCTCATCTTATACTCTGGTGATGGCGAGAGAGGACAAGGAAACATACCACATCTTATACTCTGGTGATGGCGAGAGAGGACAAGGAAACATACCTCATCTTATACTCTGGTGATGGCGAGAGAGGACAAGGAAACATACCTCATCTAATATTCTGGTGATGGCGAGAGAGGACAAGGAAACATACCTCATCTTATACTCTGGTGATGGCGAGAGAGGACAAGGAAACATACCTCATCTTATACTCTGGTGATGGCGAGAGAGGACAAGGAAAAATACCTGATCTTATACTCTGGTGATGGCGAGAGAGGACAAGGAAACATACCTCATCTAATATTCTGGTGATGGCGAGAGAGGACAAGGAAACATACCTCATCTTATACTCTGGTGATGGCGAGAGAGGACAATGAAACATACCTCATCTAATATTCTGGTGATAGCGAGAGAGGACAAGGAAACATACCTCATCTTATACTCTGGTGATGGCGAGAGAGGACAAGGAAACATGCCTCATCTTATACTCTGGTGATGGCGAGAGAGGACAAGGAAACATACCTCATCTTATACTCTGGTGATGGCGAGAGAGGACAAGGAAACATACCTCATCTTATACTCTGGTGATGGCGAGAGAGGACAAGGAAACATACCTCATCTAATATTCTGGTGATGGCGAGAGAGGACAAGGAAACATACCTCATCTTATACTCTGGTGATGGCGAGAGAGGACAAGGAAACATACCTCATCTAATACGCTGGTGATGGCGAGAGAGGACAAGGACACAACCTTATCTAATACTCTGGTGATGGCGAGAGAGATAAGAATTCTGACCTCATCTAATACTCTGGTGATGGCGAGAGAGATAAGAATTCTGACCTCATCTAATACTCTGATGATGGCGAGAGAGATAAGAATTCTGACCTCATCTAATACTCTGGTGATGGCGAGAGAGATAAGAATTCTGACCTCATCTAATACTCTGATGATGGCGAGAGAGATAAGAATTTTGACCTCATCTAATACTCTGATGATGGCGAGAGAGATAAGAATTCTGACCTCATCTAATACGCTGTTGATGGCGAGAGAGGACAAGTACACATAACTCATCTAATACTCTGGTGATGGCGAGAGAGGACAAGGACACATAACTCATCTAATACTCTGGTGATGGTGAGAGAGATAAGAATTCTGACCTAATCTAATACTCTGATGATGGCGAGAGAGATAAGAATTCTGACCTCATCTAATACTCTGATGATGGCGAGAGAGATAAGAATTCTGATCTCATCTAATACTCTGGTGATGGCGAGAGAGATAAGAATTCTGACCTCATCTAATACTCTGGTGATGGCGAGAGAGGACAAGGAAACATACCTCATCTTATACTCTGGTGATGGCGAGAGAGGACAAGGAAACATACCTCATCTAATATTCTGGTGATGGCGAGAGAGGACAAGGAAACATACCTCATCTTATACTCTGGTGATGGCGAGAGAGGACAATGAAACATACCTCATCTAATATTCTGGTGATAGCGAGAGAGGACAAGGAAACATACCTCATCTTATACTCTGGTGATGGCGAGAGAGGACAAGGAAAGATGCCTCATCTTATACTCTGGTGATGGCGAGAGAGGACAAGGAAACATACCTCATCTTATACTCTGGTGATGGCGAGAGAGGACAAGGAAACATACCTCATCTTATACTCTGGTGATGGCGAGAGAGGACAAGGAAACATACCTCATCTTATACTCTGGTGATGGCGAGAGAGGACAAGGATACATACCTCATCTTATACTCTGGTGATGGCGAGAGAGGACAAGGAAACATACCTCATCTTATACTCTGGTGATGGCGAGAGAGGACAAGGAAACATACCTCATCTAATATTCTGGTGATGGCGAGAGAGGACAAGGAAACATACCTCATCTTATACTCTGGTGATGGCGAGAGAGGACAAGGAAACATACCTCATCTTATACTCTGGTGATGGCGAGAGAGGACAAGGAAACATACCTCATCTTATACTCTGGTGATGGCGAGAGAGGACAAGGAAACATACCTCATCTTATACTCTGGTGATGGCGAGAGAGGACAAGGAAACATACCTCATCTTATACTCTGGTGATGGCGAGAGAGGACAAGGAAACATACCTCATCTTATACTCTGGTGATGGCGAGAGAGGACAAGGAAACATACCTCATCTTATACTCTGGTGATGGCGAGAGAGGACAAGGAAACATACCACATCTTATACTCTGGTGATGGCGAGAGAGGACAAGGAAACATACCTCATCTTATACTCTGGTGATGGCGAGAGAGGACAAGGAAACATACCTCATCTAATATTCTGGTGATGGCGAGAGAGGACAAGGAAACATACCTCATCTTATACTCTGGTGATGGCGAGAGAGGACAAGGAAACATACCTCATCTAATACGCTGGTGATGGCGAGAGAGGACAAGGACACAACCTTATCTAATACTCTGGTGATGGCGAGAGAGATAAGAATTCTGACCTCATCTAATACTCTGGTGATGGCGAGAGAGATAAGAATTCTGACCTCATCTAATACTCTGATGATGGCGAGAGAGATAAGAATTCTGACCTCATCTAATACTCTGGTGATGGCGAGAGAGATAAGAATTCTGACCTCATCTAATACTCTGATGATGGCGAGAGAGATAAGAATTTTGACCTCATCTAATACTCTGATGATGGCGAGAGAGATAAGAATTCTGACCTCATCTAATACGCTGTTGATGGCGAGAGAGGACAAGTACACATAACTCATCTAATACTCTGGTGATGGCGAGAGAGGACAAGGACACATAACTCATCTAATACTCTGGTGATGGCGAGAGAGATAAGAATTCTGACCTAATCTAATACTCTGATGATGGCGAGAGAGATAAGAATTCTGACCTCATCTAATACTCTGATGATGGCGAGAGAGATAAGAATTCTGATCTCATCTAATACTCTGGTGATGGCGAGAGAGGACAAGGAAACATACCTCATCTTATACTCTGGTGATGGCGAGAGAGGACAAGGAAACATACCTCATCTAATATTCTGGTGATGGCGAGAGAGGACAAGGAAACATACCTCATCTTATACTCTGGTGATGGCGAGAGAGGACAATGAAACATACCTCATCTAATATTCTGGTGATAGCGAGAGAGGACAAGGAAACATACCTCATCTTATACTCTGGTGATGGCGAGAGAGGACAAGGAAACATGCCTCATCTTATACTCTGGTGATGGCGAGAGAGGACAAGGAAACATACCTCATCTTATACTCTGGTGATGGCGAGAGAGGACAAGGAAACATACCTCATCTTATACTCTGGTGATGGCGAGAGAGGACAAGGAAACATACCTCATCTTATACTCTGGTGATGGCGAGAGAGGACAAGGATACGTACCTCATCTTATACTCTGGTGATGGCGAGAGAGGACAAGGAAACATACCTCATCTTATACTCTGGTGATGGCGAGAGAGGACAAGGAAACATACCTCATCTAATATTCTGGTGATGGCGAGAGAGGACAAGGAAACATACCTCATCTTATACTCTGGTGATGGCGAGAGAGGACAAGGAAACATACCTCATCTTATACTCTGGTGATGGCGAGAGAGGACAAGGAAACATACCTCATCTTATACTCTGGTGATGGCGAGAGAGGACAAGGAAACATACCTCATCTTATACTCTGGTGATGGCGAGAGAGGACAAGGAAACATACCTCATCTTATACTCTGGTGATGGCGAGAGAGGACAAGGAAACATACCTCATCTTATACTCTGGTGATGGCGAGAGAGGACAAGGAAACATACCTCATCTTATACTCTGGTGATGGCGAGAGAGGACAAGGAAACATACCACATCTTATACTCTGGTGATGGCGAGAGAGGACAAGGAAACATACCTCATCTTATACTCTGGTGATGGCGAGAGAGGACAAGGAAACATACCTCATCTAATATTCTGGTGATGGCGAGAGAGGACAAGGAAACATACCTCATCTTATACTCTGGTGATGGCGAGAGAGGACAAGGAAACATACCTCATCTTATACTCTGGTGATGGCGAGAGAGGACAAGGAAAAATACCTGATCTTATACTCTGGTGATGGTGAGAGAGGACAAGGAAACATACCTCATCTAATATTCTGGTGATGGCGAGAGAGGACAAGAAAACATACCTCATCTTATACTCTGGTGATGGCGAGAGAGGACAATGAAACATACCTCATCTAATATTCTGGTGATAGCGAGAGAGGACAAGGAAACATACCTCATCTTATACTCTGGTGATGGCGAGAGAGGACAAGGAAACATGCCTCATCTTATACTCTGGTGATGGCGAGAGAGGACAAGGAAACATACCTCATCTTATACTCTGGTGATGGCGAGAGAGGACAAGGAAACATACCTCATCTTATACTCTGGTGATGGCGAGAGAGGACAAGGAAACATACCTCATCTTATACTCTGGTGATGGCGAGAGAGGACAAGGATACATACCTCATCTTATACTCTGGTGATGGCGAGAGAGGACAAGGAAACATACCTCATCTTATACTCTGGTGATGGCGAGAGAGGACAAGGAAACATACCTCATCTAATATTCTGGTGATGGCGAGAGAGGACAAGGAAACATACCTCATCTTATACTCTGGTGATGGCGAGAGAGGACAAGGAAACATACCTCATCTTATACTCTGGTGATGGCGAGAGAGGACAAGGAAACATACCTCATCTTATACTCTGGTGATGGCGAGAGAGGACAAGGAAACATACCTCATCTTATACTCTGGTGATGGCGAGAGAGGACAAGGAAACATACCTCATCTTATACTCTGGTGATGGCGAGAGAGGACAAGGAAACATACCTCATCTTATACTCTGGTGATGGCGAGAGAGGACAAGGAAACATACCACATCTTATACTCTGGTGATGGCGAGAGAGGACAAGGAAACATACCTCATCTTATACTCTGGTGATGGCGAGAGAGGACAAGGAAACATACCTCATCTAATATTCTGGTGATGGCGAGAGAGGACAAGGAAACATACCTCATCTTATACTCTGGTGATGGCGAGAGAGGACAAGGAAACATACCTCATCTTATACTCTGGTGATGGCGAGAGAGGACAAGGAAAAATACCTGATCTTATACTCTGGTGATGGCGAGAGAGGACAAGGAAACATACCACATCTTATACTCTGGTGATGGCGAGAGAGGACAAGGAAACATACCTCATCTTATACTCTGGTGATGGCGAGAGAGGACAAGGAAACATACCTCATCTTATAATCTGGTGATGGCGAGAGAGGACAAGGAAACATACCTCATCTAATATTCTGGTGATGGCGAGAGAGGACAAGGAAACATACCTCATCTTATACTCTGGTGATGGCGAGAGAGTACAAGGAAACATACCTCATCTAATACGCTGGTGATGGCGAGAGAGGACAAGGACACAACCTTATCTAATACTCTGGTGATGGCGAGAGAGATAAGAATTCTGACCTCATCTAATACTCTGATGATGGCGAGAGAGATAAGAATTCTGACCTCATCTAATACTCTGATGATGGCGAGAGAGATAAGAATTCTGACCTCATCTAATACTCTGGTGATGGCGAGAGAGATAAGAATTCTGACCTCATCTAATACTCTGATGATGGCGAGAGAGATAAGAATTTTGACCTCATCTAATACTCTGATGATGGCGAGAGAGATAAGAATTCTGACCTCATCTAATACGCTGTTGATGGCGAGAGAGGACAAGTACACATAACTCATCTAATACTCTGGTGATGGCGAGAGAGGACAAGGACACATAACTCATCTAATACTCTGGTGATGGCGAGAGAGATAAGAATTCTGACCTAATCTAATACTCTGATGATGGCGAGAGAGATAAGAATTCTGACCTCATCTAATACTCTGATGATGGCGAGAGAGATAAGAATTCTGATCTCATCTAATACTCTGGTGATGGCGAGAGAGATAAGAATTCTGACCTCATCTAATACTCTGGTGATGGCGAGAGAGGACAAGGAAACATACCTCATCTTATACTCTGGTGATGGCGAGAGAGGACAAGGAAACATACCTCATCTAATATTCTGGTGATGGCGAGAGAGGACAAGGAAACATACCTCATCTTATACTCTGGTGATGGCGAGAGAGGACAATGAAACATACCTCATCTAATATTCTGGTGATGGCGAGAGAGGACAAGGAAACATACCTCATCTTATACTCTGGTGATGGCGAGAGAGGACAAGGAAACATGCCTCATCTTATACTCTGGTGATGGCGAGAGAGGACAAGGAAACATACCTCATCTTATACTCTGGTGATGGCGAGAGAGGACAAGGAAACATACCTCATCTTATACTCTGGTGATGGCGAGAGAGGACAAGGAAACATACCTCATCTTATACTCTGGTGATGGCGAGAGAGGACAAGGATACATACCTCATCTTATACTCTGGTGATGGCGAGAGAGGACAAGGAAACATACCTCATCTTATACTCTGGTGATGGCGAGAGAGGACAAGGAAACATACCTCATCTAATATTCTGGTGATGGCGAGAGAGGACAAGGAAACATACCTCATCTTATACTCTGGTGATGGCGAGAGAGGACAAGGAAACATACCTCATCTTATACTCTGGTGATGGCGAGAGAGGACAAGGAAACATACCTAATCTTATACTCTGGTGATGGCGAGAGAGGACAAGGAAACATACCTCATCTTATACTCTGGTGATGGCGAGAGAGGACAAGGAAACATACCTCATCTTATACTCTGGTGATGGCGAGAGAGGACAAGGAAACATACCTCATCTTATACTCTGGTGATGGCGAGAGAGGACAAGGAAACATACCTCATCTTATACTCTGGTGATGGCGAGAGAGGACAAGGAAACATACCACATCTTATACTCTGGTGATGGCGAGAGAGGACAAGGAAACATACCTCATCTTATACTCTGGTGATGGCGAGAGAGGACAAGGAAACATACCTCATCTAATATTCTGGTGATGGCGAGAGAGGACAAGGAAACATACCTCATCTTATACTCTGGTGATGGCGAGAGAGGACAAGGAAACATACCACATCTTATACTCTGGTGATGGCGAGAGAGGACAAGGAAAAATACCTGATCTTATACTCTGGTGATGGCGAGAGAGGACAAGGAAACATACCTCATCTAATATTCTGGTGATGGCGAGAGAGGACAAGGAAACATACCTCATCTTATACTCTGGTGATGGCGAGAGAGGACAATGAAACATACCTCATCTAATATTCTGGTGATAGCGAGAGAGGACAAGGAAACATACCTCATCTTATACTCTGGTGATGGCGAGAGAGGACAAGGAAACATGCCTCATCTTATACTCTGGTGATGGCGAGAGAGGACAAGGAAACATACCTCATCTTATACTCTGGTGATGGCGAGAGAGGACAAGGAAACATACCTCATCTTATACTCTGGTGATGGCGAGAGAGGACAAGGAAACATACCTCATCTTATACTCTGGTGATGGCGAGAGAGGACAAGGATACATACCTCATCTTATACTCTGGTGATGGCGAGAGAGGACAAGGAAACATACCACATCTTATACTCTGGTGATGGCGAGAGAGGACAAGGAAACATACCTCATCTAATATTCTGGTGATGGCGAGAGAGGACAAGGAAACATACCTCATCTTATACTCTGGTGATGGCGAGAGAGGACAAGGAAACATACCTCATCTTATACTCTGGTGATGGCGAGAGAGGACAAGGAAAAATACCTGATCTTATACTCTGGTGATGGCGAGAGAGGACAATGAAACATACCTCATCTAATATTCTGGTGATAGCGAGAGAGGACAAGGAAACATACCTCATCTTATACTCTGGTGATGGCGAGAGAGGACAAGGAAACATGCCTCATCTTATACTCTGGTGATGGCGAGAGAGGACAAGGAAACATACCTCATCTTATACTCTGGTGATGGCGAGAGAGGACAAGGAAACATACCTCATCTTATACTCTGGTGATGGCGAGAGAGGACAAGGAAACATACCTCATCTTATACTCTGGTGATGGCGAGAGAGGACAAGGATACATACCTCATCTTATACTCTGGTGATGGCGAGAGAGGACAAGGAAACATACCTCATCTTATACTCTGGTGATGGCGAGAGAGGACAAGGAAACATACCTCATCTAATATTCTGGTGATGGCGAGAGAGGACAAGGAAACATACCTCATCTTATACTCTGGTGATGGCGAGAGAGGACAAGGAAACATACCTCATCTTATACTCTGGTGATGGCGAGAGAGGACAAGGAAACATACCTCATCTTATACTCTGGTGATGGCGAGAGAGGACAAGGAAACATACCTCATCTTATACTCTGGTGATGGCGAGAGAGGACAAGGAAACATACCTCATCTTATACTCTGGTGATGGCGAGAGAGGACAAGGAAACATACCTCATCTTATACTCTGGTGATGGCGAGAGAGGACAAGGAAACATACCACATCTTATACTCTGGTGATGGCGAGAGAGGACAAGGAAACATACCTCATCTTATACTCTGGTGATGGCGAGAGAGGACAAGGAAACATACCTCATCTAATATTCTGGTGATGGCGAGAGAGGACAAGGAAACATACCTCATCTTATACTCTGGTGATGGCGAGAGAGGACAAGGAAACATACCTCATCTTATACTCTGGTGATGGCGAGAGAGGACAAGGAAAAATACCTGATCTTATACTCTGGTGATGGCGAGAGAGGACAAGGAAACATACCACATCTTATACTCTGGTGATGGCGAGAGAGGACAAGGAAACATACCTCATCTTATACTCTGGTGATGGCGAGAGAGGACAAGGAAACATACCTCATCTTATAATCTGGTGATGGCGAGAGAGGACAAGGAAACATACCTCATCTAATATTCTGGTGATGGCGAGAGAGGACAAGGAAACATACCTCATCTTATACTCTGGTGATGGCGAGAGAGTACAAGGAAACATACCTCATCTAATACGCTGGTGATGGCGAGAGAGGACAAGGACACAACCTTATCTAATACTCTGGTGATGGCGAGAGAGATAAGAATTCTGACCTCATCTAATACTCTGATGATGGCGAGAGAGATAAGAATTCTGACCTCATCTAATACTCTGATGATGGCGAGAGAGATAAGAATTCTGACCTCATCTAATACTCTGGTGATGGCGAGAGAGATAAGAATTCTGACCTCATCTAATACTCTGATGATGGCGAGAGAGATAAGAATTTTGACCTCATCTAATACTCTGATGATGGCGAGAGAGATAAGAATTCTGACCTCATCTAATACGCTGTTGATGGCGAGAGAGGACAAGTACACATAACTCATCTAATACTCTGGTGATGGCGAGAGAGGACAAGGACACATAACTCATCTAATACTCTGGTGATGGCGAGAGAGATAAGAATTCTGACCTAATCTAATACTCTGATGATGGCGAGAGAGATAAGAATTCTGACCTCATCTAATACTCTGATGATGGCGAGAGAGATAAGAATTCTGATCTCATCTAATACTCTGGTGATGGCGAGAGAGATAAGAATTCTGACCTCATCTAATACTCTGGTGATGGCGAGAGAGGACAAGGAAACATACCTCATCTTATACTCTGGTGATGGCGAGAGAGGACAAGGAAACATACCTCATCTAATATTCTGGTGATGGCGAGAGAGGACAAGGAAACATACCTCATCTTATACTCTGGTGATGGCGAGAGAGGACAATGAAACATACCTCATCTAATATTCTGGTGATGGCGAGAGAGGACAAGGAAACATACCTCATCTTATACTCTGGTGATGGCGAGAGAGGACAAGGAAACATGCCTCATCTTATACTCTGGTGATGGCGAGAGAGGACAAGGAAACATACCTCATCTTATACTCTGGTGATGGCGAGAGAGGACAAGGAAACATACCTCATCTTATACTCTGGTGATGGCGAGAGAGGACAAGGAAACATACCTCATCTTATACTCTGGTGATGGCGAGAGAGGACAAGGATACATACCTCATCTTATACTCTGGTGATGGCGAGAGAGGACAAGGAAACATACCTCATCTTATACTCTGGTGATGGCGAGAGAGGACAAGGAAACATACCTCATCTAATATTCTGGTGATGGCGAGAGAGGACAAGGAAACATACCTCATCTTATACTCTGGTGATGGCGAGAGAGGACAAGGAAACATACCTCATCTTATACTCTGGTGATGGCGAGAGAGGACAAGGAAACATACCTAATCTTATACTCTGGTGATGGCGAGAGAGGACAAGGAAACATACCTCATCTTATACTCTGGTGATGGCGAGAGAGGACAAGGAAACATACCTCATCTTATACTCTGGTGATGGCGAGAGAGGACAAGGAAACATACCTCATCTTATACTCTGGTGATGGCGAGAGAGGACAAGGAAACATACCTCATCTTATACTCTGGTGATGGCGAGAGAGGACAAGGAAACATACCACATCTTATACTCTGGTGATGGCGAGAGAGGACAAGGAAACATACCTCATCTTATACTCTGGTGATGGCGAGAGAGGACAAGGAAACATACCTCATCTAATATTCTGGTGATGGCGAGAGAGGACAAGGAAACATACCTCATCTTATACTCTGGTGATGGCGAGAGAGGACAAGGAAACATACCACATCTTATACTCTGGTGATGGCGAGAGAGGACAAGGAAAAATACCTGATCTTATACTCTGGTGATGGCGAGAGAGGACAAGGAAACATACCTCATCTAATATTCTGGTGATGGCGAGAGAGGACAAGGAAACATACCTCATCTTATACTCTGGTGATGGCGAGAGAGGACAATGAAACATACCTCATCTAATATTCTGGTGATAGCGAGAGAGGACAAGGAAACATACCTCATCTTATACTCTGGTGATGGCGAGAGAGGACAAGGAAACATGCCTCATCTTATACTCTGGTGATGGCGAGAGAGGACAAGGAAACATACCTCATCTTATACTCTGGTGATGGCGAGAGAGGACAAGGAAACATACCTCATCTTATACTCTGGTGATGGCGAGAGAGGACAAGGAAACATACCTCATCTTATACTCTGGTGATGGCGAGAGAGGACAAGGATACATACCTCATCTTATACTCTGGTGATGGCGAGAGAGGACAAGGAAACATACCACATCTTATACTCTGGTGATGGCGAGAGAGGACAAGGAAACATACCTCATCTAATATTCTGGTGATGGCGAGAGAGGACAAGGAAACATACCTCATCTTATACTCTGGTGATGGCGAGAGAGGACAAGGAAACATACCTCATCTTATACTCTGGTGATGGCGAGAGAGGACAAGGAAAAATACCTGATCTTATACTCTGGTGATGGCGAGAGAGGACAAGGAAACATACCACATCTTATACTCTGGTGATGGCGAGAGAGGACAAGGAAACATACCTCATCTTATACTCTGGTGATGGCGAGAGAGGACAAGGAAACATACCTCATCTTATACTCTGGTGATGGCGAGAGAGGACAAGGAAACATACCTCATCTTATACTCAGGTGATGGCGAGAGAGGACAAGGAAACATACCTCATCTTATACTCAGGTGATGGCGAGAGAGGACAAGTAAACATACCTCATCTAATACGCTGGTGATGGCGAGAGAGGACAAGGACACAACCTTATCTAATACTCTGGTGATGGCGAGAGAGATAAGAATTCTGACCTCATCTAATACTCTGGTGATGGCGAGAGAGATAAGGATTCTGACCTCATCTAATACTCTGATGATGGCGAGAGAGATAAGACTTCTGACCTCATCTAATACTCTGGTGATGGCGAGAGAGATAAGAATTCTGACCTCATCTAATACTCTGATGATGGCGAGAGAGATAAGAATTTTGACCTCATCTAATACTCTGATGATGGCGAGAGAGATAAGAATTCTGACCTCATCTAATACTCTGTTGATGGCGAGAGAGGACAAGTACACATAACTCATCTAATACTCTGGTGATGGCGAGAGAGGACAAGGACACATAACTCATCTAATACTCTGGTGATGGCGAGAGAGATAAGAATTCTGACCTCATCTAATACTCTGATGATGGCGAGAGAGATAAGAATTCTGACCTCATCTAATACTCTGATGATGGCGAGAGAGATAAGAATTCTGATCTCATCTAATACTCTGGTGATGGCGAGAGAGATAAGAATTCTGACCTCATCTAATACTCTGGTGATGGCGAGAGAGGACAAGTACACATGTAACATCTACTACTCTGGTGATGGCGAGAGAGGACAAGTACACATGTAACATCTACTACTCTGGTGATGGCGAAAGAGGACAAGGACACACAACTCATCTAATACTCTGGTGATGGCGAGAGAGATAAGAATTCTGACCTCATCTAATACTCTGGTGATGGCGAGTGAGATAAGATATCTGACCTCATCTAATACTCTGATGATGGCGAGAGAGATAAGAATTCTGACCTCATCTAATACGCTGTTGATGGCGAGAGAGGACAAGTACACATAACTCATCTAATACTCTGGTGATGGCGAGAGAGGACAAGGACACATAACTCATCTAATACTCTGGTGATGGCGAGAGAGATAAGAATTCTGACCTCATCTAATACTCTGATGATGGCGAGAGAGATAAGAATTCTGACCTCATCTAATACTCTGATGATGGCGAGAGAGATAAGAATTCTGATCTAATCTAATACTCTGGTGATGGCGAGAGAGATAAGAATTCTGACCTCATCTAATACTCTGGTGATGGCGAGAGAGGACAAGTACACATAACTCATCTAATACTCTGGTGATGGCGAGAGAGGACAAGTACACATGTAACATCTACTACTCTGGTGATGGCGAAAGAGGACAAGGACACATACCTCATCTTATGCTCTGGTGATGGCGAGACAGGACAAGGACACAAATAGCATCCAATACTCTGGTGATGGCGAGAGAAGACAAGGACCTTGACCTCATCCAATACTCTGGTGATGGCCACAGAAGAGACCTGCATGGCACATGTTATTGATGGTGGTTGCGCCACTTAAAGAAAAGAAGAGCTGACATGGCAATAATTCTCACCTGTCTAGGAAGAAGATCTGACATGGCAATAATTCTCACCTGTCTAGGAAGAAGATCTGACATGGCAATAATTCTCACCTGTCTAGGAAGAAGATCTGACATGGCAATAATTCTCACCTGTCTAGGAAGAAGAGCAGACATGGCAATAATTCTCACCTTTCTAGGAACTTCTGTTTCTCCCTCTGCAGCTGCAGGTGTGTCTTCTTAACTTCTAGAACCTTCCTTCTCTGTAGCCGCCGTTCTCTCTGGAGTTCAGGAATGCGATGTCGGAGCCTGCTGATACTGCTGTTGTCGGTGACCAGAGTCACGCTGAGGTCCCTGTCGGTGTGAAGAATCTGATGCAGGTTCAGGGAAACTGCCATGTCAATGTCGTTGAGAAATCGCTGCTTTTCTTTAGTGAAGGCCTCCAGTTCCTTGCGCCATCGATCGAACTCCTTGTCCGCAGTGTTGGTCTTGCCTTTCAGTGTATTGATACTGGCAGTCAGCTCATCGTAGACCTCCTTGGCCGCCTGCTCGTGCTCGTCTATGGTGACACGACCTTTGCGAACTTCAACGACCTGGTCGTAGATGTCTTTGTTGAGCTCGGCGGGCGGGAAGTCGATGTCCAGGCCGTCATCGTCATCTTCATCTAAGTCCATATCTAGGTCACTGCTAGAATCGCTGTTGTCCTCGCTTCCGGACGTCTGCGATTCTGTTGACCTCGTTCCCTGCTCTTTGACCTTTGGCTTGCTAATCTTCTTGTTAAAGACGCGGATTAGGTACTTCTCAAAGGTAGGAACTTTAGAGGCAATCTGCATGACATCTTGAAGCAACACATTCTTTTGTTTAGCGAAGCCATCCATGTCTTTCTTAACCATTTCCTGTTTCTTTGATAGCCCTTTAATCTGTGTGATGTACTCCTTTCTCTCTCGGTTGGCATCCATGATCTTAGCTTCCATTGCCGCTTCCATGGCTTCACTTTTCTGGGCCAGCATGAACTCCTGGATAAGAATCACCATTCTCTGGTCGGCAGTTTTCAGGAGATAGTCCAGTTTGGCTTTCCGGTGCCGCAGATCTTTGATCTGTGCGTTGAAAATGAAACTCTCCTCCTGAATCTTGTGGCTGTAATATTGCTGGTAGTGTCTGGCAGCTTCCAGCTTGACATGCATCATGTGTCTTTCCAGCGGTGACGGCTCGCAGGGAATGAATTCCACAAAATTGCCCAGGTCGTGTCCTTCTTCTTTGACTTGCTCCTCGTCTGCTATTTCTTGTTGTGGCACTTTGCTGGTACTTGAGACTTTTTTGTACAGCTGTCCGGTGTGCTGCTTTCGTTTCACTGGTGTCTCCACTTTCTTGGGTTTCGGAATCACCGCAGACGAGGCTGCCAGTCTGGACTTGTCCTCCAGATGTTGTTTGTAAGCCTTGATTTCTTCGGGCGTACATTCCATGTGCAGCCTTGGGTTTTCTTCTGGGCTGATTTCTTCAATTGCGGGTAGTTCTATGTGCTCCTCCTTCGGCAGTAGTTTCTGGTGCTCGTATATAATAGTCCTGTAGTTCTTCATACGTTTTATAAGTTCGGCCTTACCTTCTATTTGCTGCATCAGTGTCTTGTTGAAGTCACTTTTCAACTTGTAGATAATTTCCTCCAGAAAAACCAGTCTCTTACGAGCCCGGTGTTCTGTCAACTTCTTGCTATCAGGAATTTTGTAGTCAGCTGCCATCTTTAACTTCATGTCCCCTATTGTCATTGTTGCTTCCTCTATGGCTCTATCCTCTTCCCTGAGTTCCCTGCCTTTTGGTTCTGTAGCAAGAAATTCTTTCCAAACGTGTCGACGCTGTATCTTCTTTTGTTTTCGTTCCCAAAGTCTCACTAACCGTTGGTAGACGAACTTATCCATGCCACGTTTCCTTTTTGGCTTCTTTTCCTGCTCATATATGGTACTGGAGACACCAGAAACGTCATCATCGCCAATGCTGGACTCCACGCCGCGAGGTGTGGTCTGGTTCAGTATCTTGTCCTTGGCCATCTCAAAGAACGGAGGAAACGAGCTTAGTCTGAAGGAGCTGACGGCCAGGTTGGAGTTGAAAGCTTTCACGATGAAGTGATGACATTCGACGTGGTCCTTGTAGAAGGACTTCAGCTTGTTCAAGGCGATGGTGCATCGCTCGCTCTCCCACGCCATCTCCAGGTTCAGCTGCTTTAGCGCTTGCTGCATTTCGCTCTCCCTTCGCACGGCCCCATCTTTTGTGATGGTGAACTCAATCTCCGACAGACGACTGTGCTCCGGGAGATCATGATTGCGCCTGACGATGTCGTAGTACATCAGACGTAAGCGGACAATCTCTTCCCGCTTGGCGGCTTTGTTACGCTTGGCTGCAGCTAGCAGCGCCATCTCTTTCTCGATAGTTTTAGACACCTCAAGCGTGTAGGTAGTTGGACTCAAGATGTCTTGGATATTAGGGCGAGCTGGTCTGACTAGGATCTCTGGAGCCGTCGCCTGGGATATATATTTCTGTGCATCAGGTAAGGGCAGCAGGCAGTGCATGAAGCAGTTGCCGTCGTTGCCACAGGTAATCAAGAACACGCCATCCTTGTCTAGCGCGATGGATGTTACAGAGCCTCTCATGCAGTCATGGACCCCCTCCGTCCAATGTGCACCCAAGCTTTCCAAGTCAAATGGAAATGACAAGCGCTGGATTCGAACCCGCCCATCCTCAAAACCCCAGAAAATTGTATCGCCATCAGCGGAAATGGCGTAGGCGGTGAGAGGCACGTCATCAGAGTCCTGTACTGGGATTGCTGCAATCGGCTCCCGGGGTCTGGCTATGTATGCAGGCTCCTCTTCGGTGTCGGGAAATTTGACCTTGTACAAGTACCCGGCGTCATATTTTCCCATGGAGAGGATCATCTCGCTGTATTGAAATGCGCATGGAATCATCAACAAGATAGGACTTATTTCCAGTGGTATATAAGGCTCCCACTTTGGCTTGGGTTTCTCTTCTAACTTCATCTTCTCCGTCTCCTCAGCCTCCATCATAAGCCGGATATCTTGCTGCGACTGTGTCTCCAAACCATCCGCTATCCTCAGTCTGTTTTCTGCTTCCAATGCAGCTTGTTTGGCTTCTTCTGCGATGCGCTCCCTCTGTAGCTCTTCGTTGTGTCTCAGCTGAGACTTGATGCTCAGGAAGTCGTACCGCCGCAGCAAGGTGGCATTGACATGGAAGTATGACGTCTCGTTGTCTACTTCCTCCCATCTTGGCGCCAGAACTTCCTGAATGGTGGCGCCGTCTAACGCTGCAAACACTGTCTTTCTGTCTGCCGTACACTTCGACCAGGCCACAACCCTCACGGGCTTCCAGTCCGGCATTTGCACAAACGCCATGGGTAGGAAATCCTGTTTCACGTCAAAGAAAAATATGGTCCCGTCCTCACTTCCGGTCACAAAAAACTCCCCATCAGTGTCCACCTCCATGGTGGTCAGCTTCTGAGAGTGAGGCTTCTTGACTTGCTCTAGGTTGAGGGACAGAGACTGGTTGTCCTTGGGTTCGCCAGACAGCACCAACACCCGAAACGTGCCGTCTGTAAAGCCGGCAATCATCGTTACGTTCTGCGGATCTAATACCGACGGCCAAATTAAACAGGAGCCCTGGGCGCTGAAGGCAGATCTAGCCACCAGCTCTCTGGTCATGTAATTGTAGACTCGAACTTGTCCGTCAGCTCCCAGTGTGGCGAAGATGCTGTACCGGTGCGAGCACTTGCACCCCACAATGGGTCCCCCGTGAGCTGTGGAAATGACTATTGGTTCCTTTGCAGTGTTTAAGAACGACAGATCTACTTTCCAAATGGTGCCTTTGCCGTCCTGGGCAAACCAGAAGACGGAAGTAGAGTCAGGGACCTGTACGTCGGCAACAATCGACCAGATGTCCGCTCCCTCACTGACCGTGACTTTGGCCAACACTTTCAGCGGGACCTTCAGACTGTCCTCAGTGGTGTTGATCTCGGCCGTGTCCACGGCGTCGAAGCTCCACGTTTTGACCATGCCGTCCTGGCCCGTGGTATAGAACTCTCCCTCGTTGAGCAGCACCTGTCGGACAATGCCATCGTGGCAAGGTACGTCGTTCTTAATGCACAGCTCGGCCACAATCAGCCCGTTCTCCCAGACTAACAGATTGCCCCATTCCGTCCCGCTCAACACCTTGCCATCCGGCATTTCCACATAGCCCTCAATGTCGGAGAGCTCCGTCCTGCCGAACCGCCCGATGTCGCCCTTCAGTTTGAGGCCAGTAAATGTGTTGGCCATTTTCCAGAACTTAATGTGACACAAGCCAGACGTTGTTAGTCGTCCAGCTAGCTCCTTGGAGAAGGTCACCCTAAACACATCTTGTGCATGAGACTTCACCCGCAACAGCGGCGTCTCGGCCAGCCAGTTCCAGACGGTGATCAGATAGTCCGGGTCGCCACCTTGTGATGCCAGATGTTTCCCATCCGGGCTGAAGTTGACAGACGCATACACTTTGCCCGTGCCCTCCTTAAGTTTCCGGAACAGCTGTAGCTTTGGCCACGACCATATTCCAATTAATGGAGAGAATCCTTTCTCGGCTGCTGCAAATAATTTTTTACTGGGGTGGATGGCGAGTGCCCCAAAACACGAGCCGCCCAGACAACGCAGGTAGGATTTCTCTAGAGTTGTGTGGTCGAAGAAGGTGAGAACAAACCCTGACATGTACAGAAGTGTTCTTTCGTCCAGAACATGGAGGTTAGCCATTCGCTGGCTGTCGTAGCCAAACGAATACGACAGAACGAATGGCTCCGTAGAAAAGGAACTAGGATCATCTGTATAGTGGGTTATCCGTTCATCTGTGGGTTCATAGTGTATCTTAGGAGGTCTTTCAATCAACTTTCTCACTAACACGGTTTTGTACTTTTTCGTTGGCGGTTCTTCCTCCTGGTCAGGCTCCTGGGCGGGAGCTTCTGCTTGCCCTGGTCCTTCCAGACCTTCAGACCCAGCATCGCTCTCCTTCTCCTTCCTCTCTTCACGAACAGCTAGTAGTTCTCCTTCCTGTCCAGCATCCTTCTCCTCCCCAGTGACGTCAGCTTGTTCTGGAAGAGTGGCCAGAGCAGGTGGAGCCTCTTCCTCTTCCGTGACTTCCACCAGCTCTGTCACCCACTTATAATCTTTGTCAGATGGGTAAATATCAGGCTCGTCATACTCATCCAGCTCCTCCTCCCACTCATAACCCACATCCTGGGGGGTTGTCTTCCCTTCCTCATCCGTGTCGTCCGTTCCAAGAGTGAGATATGACTCTGCCCGAAGTCCTCTAGCCTCTTCCACGGCGGGCTTCACCTCTTCATGTGGTTCATTCTGTGGCAGCTTAGAACTTGTCTTCTCAACCTGTTCTGGTTGGTTTGTGTCTTCTTTATTGACGACGTCCTTTGCCTCGTCACTTGCTGCCTTGCCTTCTGGTGCTGCTGAATCCTTCCCTTCGTGTTGCCCTGGGATATTCTCTCCGGTGGATGCTGATTCATTCTCACCTTTATCCTCTGGGTTGTTCTCTCCGGTGGCTTCTGTACCTTGCTCTCCTTGTGTCCCTGTGAATGTCAACAAGTCACAACATATACTCTACCACACATGACCATGACCTACCTTGTAGACAACACCTGCAGCCTGGGGCCATCTCTACAACTGATTTCTGATCAACTAGATGGGAGGGTGGGGGGGGGGGGGGGGGGGATCGGTGGGAGCGTCGTGACTAGTTCGTCTGCCTGTCTACCCAGGGGCCCCGTGTCCCCATTCCCTCCAGTAACCTGTGATCCCAGATTGACCCCGCCTAAACTAGGTACTTGCTAATTTTTTTTTTCTTTTTCGGGGAAAATACAGGCGGCAAGCGTAATAGTTATCACATCATCCATCGAGTGCCGAGGGTAAAACGATATGCGACTAGCATCATGAACCCAGTACGCCTGATTGTGTGAATAGGGATCCGGTACACGCTTCACCACAATCCAGTTCATACACTTGGACACCACAATCCAGTTCATACACCTGGACACCACAATCCAGTTCATACACTTGGACATCACAATCCAGTTCATACACTTGTACACCACAACCCAGTTCATACACTTGTACACCACAATCCAGTTCATACACTTGGACACCACAATCCAGTTCATACACTTGGACACCACAACCCAGTTCATACACCTGGACACCACAATCCAGTTCATACACTTGGACACCACAACCCAGTTCATACACTTGTACACCACAACCCAGTTCATACACTTGGACACCACAATCCAGTTCATACACTTGGATACCACAAGCCGGTTCATACACTTGTCCCACAACTACACGTTCAGTCACATTGTTCAGTCAGCACCATTCTGTGTCTAACACACTACCCGACTGTGACCTATGTTGTCTAACACACTACCCGACTGTGTCTGACATATCTGTGCGCAACACACACACATTTTCTGTGGCGTCACTTCATGGAAAGTTCACTTGAGTTGAGTTAAGAACCGGCATCACTGCACCCAGGACATTCCCATACGTGCTCCGTCCCCTCGTTCAACAGCCAGCGAAGAGTTATACTACTAATCGTTCCCACTGTCATGATATAGTTTACAGAGCTACAGACCATGGCATTGGTCAGGGAATAGTGCAGTCTGAACGAAGAGACGGTACAAAGTGACCCGCCACGAGCGTTGGTCACAACAGCGTGCAAAGCGCTGAGGACGCTTTATAGAAGGACAAAGTTCACCTTCAATCAGTTGGCTTGAGCCACGGTCAAGTATGGACCTGGTTCTCGTTTCAAGTAGCGATGGCCACACAATGTGCCGCTACATCATTAGTTAGATTTTGTAGTTATTGTAGACTCTAGGTATAGTGTAAGATTGAGTGACGTGTTATATAAGTGATAATGTGGACTGTACAATACTTAGAGTCAATAGAATAGTGAAAATATCGCCAGTGTTTTGTTCTTGAGGAAATGTCGAGTTGTGTTCTAAATCGTGAGTTGGTACGGATTTTACATAGTGGAAGAGCTTAACCATAACATAATAATACCGGAGATGGCTACAGTGAGAAGAACACAGCATCACCAGGCAGAAAGGCGTAGGCACAGAAATGTGACCACAGCAGCAACAAGTGTGTTAGTTAGTTAGTTAGTTAGTCACAGCTCCAATTTCACAGCAACGGGTCTTCCCCATTATGCTCCGTTCCTGTGCCAGTAAATATCACACAAAACGCTCCCCACTGCCCAATGTGAAAAGTGGAAAAGACAGGAGTCTCGACAAACAACAGCCCGCACAGATACACTGTGCATAATGCCGACACCAGAATGTCAACACAATAGTCCCCCACAAAACACCTAGTTCATTTCTGATGGAATCGGCAGTCATTTTGCCATCTGGATGTTTCCTAGATGTTCACCCACACAGTCCACGAAATACAGTTCATCGTCGATGGTAGTGGCAGTCAACCAGAAGCCCAGCAGCCACGCATTTCTGCATAAGGCAAAAACCGGTCAACTCTGGGACATAGCCATCTGCCATCGCTCCGAACATGCAGTCACGTTCCAAAATACCTCGGGCAGATTCAAAAGCATTTCACACGAAACTCTGTCAAGCCGTCTGCCTCGTGTTTCAGGGAGTCTCCCTGGCCACGTGGTCAAGCCGTCTGCCCCGTGCTTCAAATATTGTAGGTTCGATTCCGGGCTACGACTTTCGGTTCACGGGTGCATTTTTCTCGGAGATTCGTGGGGATCGTCGCCGGAGCTACGGAGTTCGTGCTTTGTGCGACGCTTTCGGCGGGTTGCCCTGCGGAAAGAGACCGAGCCATATGGGATAAAATCCGGGGCAATGAAGTCTATCCTCTCGATTTGTTAGACTTTTTTTTTAATAACCTTCTCAACGTGTGAATCTTGTTCACAACATAAACTTCTCAAAGTGCGGTCTTTTCGGAGACTTCCGCAGCGTGTTGCGACTGACAACACCAGTACTGTGTGGGCATTTCTTCCTCCTGAGTTCCCTACAACACCAGTTGTGTGTTGGCTGACTTCTCCGTGGATTCCCTACAACACCAGTTGTGTGTGGGCTGACTTCTCCATGAATTCCCTACAGCACCAGTTCTGTGTGTGTGTGTGTGGGCTGACTTCTTCGTGGATTCCCTACAACACCAGTTCTGTGTGTGTGTGTGGGCTTACTTCTCCATGAATTCCCTACAACACCAGTTCTGTGTGTTTGTGTGTGTGTGTGTGTGTGTGGGCTGACTTCTCCGTGGATTCCCTACAACACCAGTTCTGTGTGTGTGTGGGCTGACTTCTCCATGAATTCCCTACAACACCAGTTCTGTGTGGGCTGACTTCTCCATGAAGTCCCTATATCACCAGTTCTGTGTGGGCTGACTTCTCCATGGATTCTCTACAACACCAGTTCTGCGTGGGCTGACTTCTCCATGGATTCTCTATAACACCAGTTCTGTGTGAGCTGACTTCTCCATGGATTCTCTACAACACCAGTTCTGTGTGAGCTGACTTCTCCATGGATCCTCTACAACACCAGTTCTGTGTGAGCTGACTTCTCCATGGATCCTCTACAACACCAGTTCTGTGTGAGCTGACTTCTCCATGGATTCTCTATAACACCAGTTCTGTGTGAGCTGACTTCTCCATGGATTCTCTATAACACCAGTTCTGCGTGGGCTGACTTCTCCATGGATTCTCTACAACACCAGTTCTGTGTGAGCTGACTTCTCCATGGATTCTCTATACCACCAGTTCTGTGTGAGCTGACTTCTCCATGGATTCTCTATACCACCAGTTCTGTGTGAGCTGACTTCTCCATGGATTCTCTATACCACCAGTTCTGCGTGGGCTGACTTCTCCATGGATTCTCTATAACACCAGTTCTGTGTGAGCTGACTTCTCCATGAAGTCCCTATATCACCAGTTCTGCGTGGGCTGACTTCTCCATGGATTCTCTATATCACCAGTTCTGTGTGAGCTGACTTCTCCATGGATCCTCTATATCACCAGTTCTGTGTGAGCTGACTTCTCCATGGATTCTCTATATCACCAGTTCTGTGTGAGCTGACTTCTCCATGGATCCTCTATATCACCAGTTCTGTGTGAGCTGACTTCTCCATGGATCCTCTACAACACCAGTTCTGTGTGAGCTGACTTCTCCATGGATCCTCTATACCACCAGTTCTGTGTGAGCTGACTTCTCCATGGATCCTCTACAACACCAGTTCTGTGTGAGCTGACTTCTCCATGGATCCTCTACAACACCAGTTCTGTGTGAGCTGACTTCTCCATGGATCCTCTACAACACCAGTTCTGTGTGAGCTGACTTCTCCATGGATCCTCTACAACACCAGTTCTGTGTGAGCTGACTTCTCCATGGATCCTCTATAACACCAGTTCTGCGTGGGCTGACTTCTCCATGGATCCTCTACAACACCAGTTCTGTGTGAGCTGACTTCTCCATGGATCCTCTACAACACCAGTTCTGTGTGAGCTGACTTCTCCATGGATCCTCTACAACACCAGTTCTGTGTGAGCTGACTTCTCCATGGATCCTCTATATCACCAGTTCTGTGTGAGCTGACTTCTCCATGGATCCTCTATATCACCAGTTCTGTGTGGGCTGACTTCTCCATGGATCCTCTATATCACCAGTTCTGTGTGGGCTGACTTCTCCATGGATCCTCTATATCACCAGTTCTGTGTGGGCTGACTTCTCCATGGATCCTCTATATCACCAGTTCTGTGTGGGCTGACTTCTCCATGGATCCTCTACAACACCAGTTCTGTGTGAGCTGACTTCTCCATGGATTCTCTACAACACCAGTTCTGTGTGTGTGTGTGTGTGTGAGCTGACTTCTCCATGGATTCTCTACAACACCAGTTCTGTGTGTGTGTGTGTGTGTGTGTGAGCTGACTTCTCCATGGATCCTCTACAACACCAGTTCTGTGTGTGTGTGTGTGTGTGAGCTGACTTCTCCATGGATTCTCTACAACACCAGTTCTGTGTGTGTGTGTGTGTGTGTGTGTGAGCTGACTTCTCCATGGATCCTCTACAACACCAGTTCTGCGTGGGCTGACTTCTCCATGGATCCTCTACAACACCAGTTCTGTGTGGGCTGACTTCTCCATGGATCCTCTACAACACCAGTTCTGCGTGGGCTGACTTCTCCATGGATCCTCTACAACACCAGTTCTGTGTGGGCTGACTTCTCCATGGATCCTCTACAACACCAGTTCTGTGTGAGCTGACTTCTCCATGGATTCTCTACAACACCAGTTCTGTGTGAGCTGACTTCTCCATGGATTCTCTACATAACCTTCTAGTCTGGCTCCATCCCTTTTGACTTATTGCTCTATGGTCAAAATTGCAGGTTACCATTCATCGCTTGATTGGTTTATTCGCCCTGCCTCTGTGAGGGCATTCAATATATGAGCCCGGTCCATCGCTGGTCAGCTGTCCGCGATTGTAGCCACGCTTGACCTCCAACGTAAACAATATAAAATAACACAAAGTATTACAGCTTTACGGAACACAATTACGGAAAACACAGGACACTGCGGCGACTAGCCTTCATCAGCGAACAAATACACATACAAAGCACAACATATAACAACGCGGAAGGTACTACAGTGACTGCATTAAAGCATAAGAACGGGGTGAGAATAATGAAAAGATGAAACAATGAGATGCTGATGAAGGCAATGTCCTGCGTTTTCCGTAATTGTGTTCTGTAAAGCTGTAGTACTTTGTGTTAGTTTATATTGTGTACACTTCCTCAGGAATCTGGGACGTGATTTGCACTCTCAGGGTGAAATGTCACTGTAGTGGTCGACCTATCGCCTTTCCTCTTCTTCTTCTTCCTTTTCTTCTTCGTTCATCCGAAATGTTTGTTTTGGACGTACTTGTGTTGTGCCTGTTTACAAAAAGAGCTTAGATATTTGCGCTTCTTGGCTGACAGATCTGACTTCTTCCAGCGTTTGTTGACGGGGTTAATCTTCCTTGATGCCACGTGTAATATGGCCAAACTATTTCACATTCCCCAGACATTCTGTTGATAGTGAGCCAGTTCTCTTCAATGTTCAGGGTGTTTTCTTTCTGGTTTGTGCAAGCATTTATTTTTTACTTCGATTATATTATTTTATTTTTTTTTAAATATGTGACTGATACAAATGTGGTTTTAATAATTAATATGAGCACCTGCTTTATATAGCAACTCGTGCTAACTGTATTATATTATTACCGTTGTGGCCCAAATACGCGGAATCAGCCGTAATAATAAAATAGAATTTAGATTTCGACTTTAAGAATATGAATCGAAATTCTTACCTTGTTCATCCTCCGAAGCTGGCATGATTACAGTTTACAAGAATCTGATCATGTCTTCCTAGTTTCTGATTGCCTGGGGTCCAGTCTTGCTTGGCAATATCGTAGTGCGGCGAAAGGAAGTAGTTATGTTTTGTGACGGTGTGCGGTGGTGCAGCCAATGACAAATATGCTGCGCATTACAAATCATATTTCTTGATGTTTGCTGCAAAATAGTCTAATGGAGGATTTGCCTCAACGAGTTATGTATTAATTTGTAATGTTTATTGTTCTTTTCTGGTTAGCTGGGTAGGGGTATCCCCTATCAAAGGAGATGTAAGACGCCTCCTTTCCTCCGTTAGTCTACGGCACACCCTTGGGCAAGGTGGAGTACCCGTTTAGCCCCCCGATCAGGGTTACGTGAAGCCATGGAAGCAGGTGGTGGATGGAGCATGAGAGCAGCCGACAGATTGTTGTTGGTTATGGTCTTGCACTCTGCGGCGATAGGCAGATGATCTCATCAGTAGAGACAATGGCTATGGCCACCGACTAGTACAGTCACTGCCCAGAAGGAAAGCAATGGCAAACTACCTTCTGCAAAACTTGCCAAGAAACCATAGCAACAATGAAAGAAAACATAATAAGAAAGAGATCTGGTGGCGAGACCCCCAGGCCAGGCAGATCAGATAACACTGGGGAAGAGTGTGACACAGGGACCAGTACTAGTAATCGTAATGACGGAGTTAATCCTGACTGTGTTACCAAGGAAATCCCCTGTGTCAGACTAAAAAAGAGAGTGAGAATAGCAACGTGGAATGTGAGAAGTCTGTATGAGGGAAAGCTTAAAGTAGTGTGTGATGAGATTGAGAGGTTAAACATTCAAATTTTAGGAATTAGTGAACATCGCTGGAGCGGCAAGGGACATTTCACAACTGAAAATGGAAGTATTTTCATTTATTCTGGTAGAGATGTCGGAGGCCAGAGTGGAGTGGCATTTTGTTTAGATAAGACAACTGCAAAAGCTTTAATGGGATATAATCCAGTTAGTGATAGAATCCTCACTATTAGACTTAAAGGCCGTCCCAAAAACACAACTCTCATACAGATATATGCACCTACTTCAACAGCAGAGGAGGACGAAATTGAAGATTTTTACAACACACTACAAGACAATTAAATAAGATTGGTCATAATGATATAGCAATAATAATGGGAGATTTTAATGCAAATGTAGGTGCAGGAAGAGCTGAAAATGAGAGACCATCCATCCATCATGTGCCATGCCGGAAAGCGTGGGCGGTCATGTTCTGCCATCTCACTCGATCAACAGAGTCGTAGATCAGTTCCGTGTTTCTGTCTCGACCATGCCACAAGGCCAAGCCATCCAGATACTTGTTTCTAGGTCTTCCCCTTGGTCTGTTCCCCTCGATCTTACCAGTTGTCACCAAGTTCTCCAAATCATTTCTTCTCATAACATGCCCAAAAAATTGTGACTGTCTACGTCTAATGTCTCTGATCAGTTTACGATCTTCATTTGTTTCTTGAAGGACTTGTTCATTGGTCTTTCTGGCTGTCCATGGTATTCTTTGCATTTTCCTCAGAAACCACATTTCTACAGCCATCAGATGTTTTTCAGCCTGGCTGCTCATTGTCCAAGCTTCACATCCATATAAAAGTACAGGTTCTATGTAGCATCTCAACACTCTTTTTCTCGTTTCAATTGACATCTTTTTATTGGTCAGTATGTTTTTCATCTTGCTAAAGGCTACTTTTGCCATGGCGATCCTTGTTCTAATCTCTTCAAGGCATCTCCCATCAGATGTTATTACTGTTCCGAGATAATTGTACCTATTCACTTGTTGAAGAATATTCCCATTTACTTGTATATTACACTGTGGTATTTCGTTCTTCCTAGTGACGACCATAATCTGTGTCTTTTTACAATTTAATTCTAACCCTTGTTGTTCACTGTGTGTAACAACCGCATCTACTAAATTTTGCAGGTCCTGTTCATTGTCTGCAATCAAGACTGTATCATCTGCATATCTAATGTTATTGATGCATCGTCCCCCAATGTTGATTCCTTCCATATTTTCAATATTTCTGAAAATATTTTCACTGTACAGGGAAAACAGATCTGGAGACATTACACATCCCTGTCTCACACCTCTCTTAATAGGCTGATATTGGCTTACTTCATTATCAACTCTTATGGCAGCTTGTTGTTTCCAATATATGTTTTTTACAAGTCTAAGGTCTTTCCCATCAATTTGTAGATCTTCAAGCATCCTTATCATGTTGACATGTCTCACTTTATCAAAAGCCTTTGTGTAGTCAATAAAGCAAAGGTGTAGATCTTTGTTTACTTCTATAGAACGTTCGATTACGGTTCTCAGTATATACACAGCATTTACTGTACCCTTGCCTACTACAAACCCACATTGTTCTTCTCCTATTTCAGGTTGTATTTTCCTCCTAACTCTTTGCATGATAATTCTTAGCAAAATCTTCGTGATGTGACTCATTATACTAATTGTTCGATGTTGATCACATTCCAAGGCTCCTGATTTCTTTGGGATTGCAATAAATACAGAATTACATAACTCATGAGGTATATTTCCAGTATCATATATTGTATTAAGCAGACTGGTAACTTTATCTATTCCATATTCTTCTAAAGCATTAATCATTTCTGTTGTGACGCTGTCTGGACCGGGGGTCTTGCCAGATTTCATATGATTAAGAGCATTCTGAACCTCCGTCTTCAAAATTGCTGGCCCTTCATTGTTATTTTGAACAATATATTGTTCGTCTCTGTTATCGTCATAAAGGTTTTTCACGTAATCTGACCATACATGTAAAATCTGATCTTTTTCTATTACGACTCTTCCATCTTTTGTCTTTAGGCAGCCTGCTGATGTACGTGTTCTTTGATTAGTAATCTCCTGAATTCTTTTGTGCATTAGTTTCGCATTTTTACTGTTGTGTTGTTTTTCAATTTCTCTGCAATTTTTCTCAAGCCATGTTTCTTTAGCCTCCTTACATAAGGTTCTGACTTTTCTGTGAATTTCTTCATATTTGGCAGGATTATTTTTGTTCTGTCTTCTTGTTTCCATTAGTTGTAAAATTTCTTCAGTCATCCATGTCTTACGGCCCACTTTCTTTACTTTTGGAATAGTTTTTTCTGCTGCACAACTGATTGAATTCTTCAACATTTCCCATTGATCATCTACATCTTGAAATAGGATCTCTAGATCAGACAATAAATCAAATTTGTTCTTTACTTCTATGTTAAAATTATCTTGTATTTCTTTGTCAGTTTTCAATTTGCACAAGTCATATTTAGGGTTTCCTGCTGTATACTTGACTTTCTTTAACTTTACCCTCAATGTGCCAATAATTAATCTGTGATCACTGTAACAGTCTGCATTTGGAACTGTTTTTACAACTGTTAATGCATTTCGAAACCTTTTGCTTATCAGGATGTAATCTATCTGGTTTTTAATCCTGCTGTCTGGACTTCTCCATGTCCATAATCTTCTAGGATGTTGTTTAAACCAGGTGTTTCCTACAACCATTTCTTGTTCTTTTGCCCATTCTACAAGTCTGTAACCTCTTTCATTTCTCTCTCCCAAACCATGGTTGCCTACACTGCATCCATCGCTTTGCTTTCCTATTTTTGCGTTGAAATCACCCATTATGATATTTATTTCTGATTTTTTACAGTTCTTCAAAGCAGACTCCATGTCATTATAAAATTTCTCTATACTTTCTTCACTGCTTTCACTTGTTGGGGCATATACTTGAATTACATTTATTTTAAAAGGTCTTCCGTTTAATTTTACTAATAGAACTCTGTCTGACACAGCCCAATATCCTTTGACAGAATTTGATGTTTGCTTATCTAATATAATGGCTACACCTCTTTGCTGTTCTTCTCCCCCCGAGTAAATAATCTTACAATCCTCTCCTGTCCTTATCCCTGCTCCTCTCCATCTCGTTTCCGATATTCCTAATATGTTAATCTTCTCTCTCTCCATTTCTTTTTTGATGTCCTCCAACTTTCCATCTGCATTCATTGTTCTAACATTCCAAGTTCCTACTTTCAATGATATTAATCTTTTGCACCTAGTAGCCTGTTGACGGTCTGGAGTCACCTGGTGCGCATGACTATCCCTACCGGGCGAGGCTGCTCCTATGGAGCACCCATTTACGCCGTTTCTCTGATTATCGATAAGTGAACACAACATGATTTTCTTGGCATGTGTAAAGAAGGTAGTTTGCCATTGCTTTCCTTCCCAGCAGTGACCATACTGGTCAGTGACCGTAGCCATTGTCTCCTCAAAAAAGGAGATCCTCTGCCTACCGTCGTGAAGGTGGAGACCATAACCTACAACTATCTGTCGGCTGCTCTCCATCTTCATCCACCACCTGCACCCATGGCTTCACGTAACCCTGATCGGGGGGCTAAACGGGTACTCCACCTTGCCCAAGGGTGTCCCGTAGGCTAGCGGAGGGAAGGAGGCGCCTTACTTCTCCTTTGATAGGGGATACCCCTACCCCGCTACCCTAAATGAGAGACACGTTTTAGGAAAATTTGGATTGGGAAATAGAAATGATGCAGGTGACAAATTAATTGAATTTTGCACAGAAAATGAGTTAACGATAGCCAACACGCTTTTTAAACAACATCCAAGAAGACTCTTCACATGGACGTCTCCAGACAGTATTACCAAAAATCAGATAGATTATATTTTAATACAAAGAAGATGGAGATCAAGCATAACATCTGCAAACACCCTACGTAGTGCAGACTGTGATACAGATCATCAGTTATTAGAAGCAGATCTGAAATTAAAACTCAAAAAGCTTATCCGAGGACCAAGGCCATTTCGTTTTGATCTCACAAAAATACCGGATGCATACACTGTAGAAGTTAGGAATCGCTTTGGGGTCTTGATGTCTGTACAAGAAGAAATGACACCTGATGAACTGGCAGTACAAGCTAGAGATATCTTGATAACTGCAGCCAAAGATTTAATTCCGACCAAGAAAAAGCAACTTAAGCCATGGATTACATCAGACACATCAGAATTAATAAAACAACGAAGGGAACTGAAACAGAAAGGAGGTGAATCCGATAACAGCAGGATGAAGTATAAATCTTTAACTCGAGAAATAAGAAAGAACACAAGAAAGGACAAAAATCAATATATACAAGATTGCTGTACCCGAATAGAGCAATATCATAAGACTGGAAGAGATTATGAAATGTTCAAAGAAATGAAGTTATTGACAAGAAATGTTCAATCTCAATTGAATGTTATCTGTGACAACATGGGAAATATCTTAACAGAATCTAGACAAATTCTAGAAAGATGGCAGGAGTACTGCAGTGGAATGTATGATATGAGTGACAGTGAGGATATGAATGAGGTACATGAGCCAATGGCAGCAGAGACAGAACCTGAACCCTCATTAGATTACATTTCTTGGGCTATAAAGAACCTGAAGAATGGTAAATCACCTGGATGTGGTGAGATACCAGCTGAACTAATTAAAGCGGGAGGAGAAGTGTCAGGGTCTTAAACCTGGCTCGTTGTACCTAACATATGTGAGACAAGTACAAGTACAAAATTATTGGACTTGACACACAATGACACTAAGTTCAATGGATTTATTCACAGTTCACATGCAAGACAATCTAGTTTGGCATGTGATGATCATTACAATACATATACAATACGTCAGTACACTTACAGACAAAACCCACAGCATCACAGTCTATCTCACAAGATATACAAGCACTCGACTTTCGGCACAGAAACGATACGAAGCCTTTCTCAACCCACACGTCTTGTCATGTCCGAATTCCCAAGCAGTCTGCCGGTTTCCTCACACAGTGCTTGCCCTGTGGACTGGCTTCACGAGGACTGCGTGCGTCCTGCTTTGTCCTTGCCTGACCGCTGACGATCACGTCAGCCCGCAACCTGTGGGCAGGTAACTGGTACTCGCCTGGCGGCCGTAACGATGTTACTGCATCCCGGCTGGAGACTATTCGCCTGGCGGGCGTAACGATGTTCCTGCATCTCGGTTGGAGACATAGAGATTCTGACACGCTCCCCCGGGGCTTATTCATGAAAGATTTTATATTTCATGCATAATCTACCTAGACATAGGGTTTATATTTTAACCATGTCAGAATCGACCTTTCTGTTGTCATGTACATTGGCATAGAAATACATAAGAAATGCAAGTTGTATGTTAAGTCGTGCGGTGTTCAATCTTCACCACTTTCCAAGTTTCATCCTCTCGATGGATGATCACCTGAGTTGCAATATTGACCCAGTCAGATCGGTAGCATCAGCGACAATGCAACTACCTCGCAACCTCTAAAAAAAACTGAATAATATGCTTTTTGCAACAAAAAACATCAGGTAAGACCGTAATACGACTTTTTATAAGCCGTATTCAACGCTCGAGTTCCGACCTCATTTGGCCGGGAGTTCTTCCGTTGGTCTACAACTCCGGTAACCCGATACCATACCTAGCTGATGACCATTTGGAGTGTTGACAATCTGGCAACACAATGGCTATTTTTATACAACACATCTCTGAATACATTTCCATTTACCGCCCTTAGTGTAATAAAGTAATAACAACAAAAATGAAAGGGACATAATTTCAAAAGATTTCAAATCTAAATTATTACAACTATTATTCTATTTCTCAGCGTCATAGTTTGATGCTTTTCCATACTAGCGAAAAAATGTCGGTAGTGTGAATAAGTTAATCAAGATATGATTCTAAGATTACATTAGTCGAAAAATATTGATACACAATTCGTGTATTTGAAATTGGTGTTTCATAATTATTTTAGAAGTGTCATACATTTTTAAGATTTTTGTTTATCGTCTGCTACTTTTAGCTAAATTTACAAATCATCCGGAAGTACACACGAACAGCTGGTGTTGTTAAAACTCTATCACACACTTGTTCCGCTCTGGTGTAGCAATGCGAAATTGTTCTGATAGTTCATGTGTTCGTTGTTTCGATGGAAAACTTCTGGATTCTGATTAACTGCAGTGGTGTAAATGTCAAAGTTCAGTTCACACTTTCGTTCACGGATTAAAATGTCACTGGATATGATCCACTCGCAGATACCAATGATAACTTGATTAGTTCGTTTCAGGTAAGTTGAAAGCGCATGTGGCACTGTTCTTGTCTTATAATATATACAATTAATATTGTTCGCTTTCTACCACGCACTACACAATTATTCACGACGATTACTACATTAATAATAAAATAAGAAACAATATTTATAGTGGGAATGAACCCTATCACATCACATCATCGATGTACACAGCTTTTCTGAAAAAACAAATTCACTGATGGCTGTGTTGGTCTGAGTGTTTTCTAACACACTGCACTCAGACATTAGTGCTTACTGGGTCGTTCGGACAACGGGACAAAAGATCGGCAATCGTGTTGGTTCTGCCGTCGATATGTCGAACTTCAAAGATGTAATCTTGAAGTAAAAGAGACCAGCGCGCTATCATCTGGTTTGTTGGGACCCCTGAAGTAATAAATTTTAATGGACTATTGTCGGACTCTACGATGAAATGTCGTCCTAGGACGAATCTGGACAATTTAGTTATACCCACCACTAGAACAAGAGCTTCTAACTGAGGTGTGGACCAAGCGCGTTCTCTTGGTTTCAATTTCCTAGAGACGTAGTATACAGGATATAGAATGTTGTCATATTCCTGTAATAGAACAGCCCCAATCGCCACGGAGCTCGCGTCTGTGCGTAATCTGAAAGGAATATGTAAATTTGGCAATTTGAGAATGGGATTCTTTAAACTATTCTCAGAAAAATAAGATAACACTTTCTGGAATGCAAATTTTAGGCATTCGTTGTTTACAATCTTTTCAGGTTGGTTTTTCGTTAGTAGGTTAGTAAATTTTTCTGTCAGTTCAGCAAAATCTGGTATGAACTGCCTATAATAATTTAATAGTCCTAACACACTTCTGACTTGTTTCTTGGTAGTCGGAAGTGAGAGTTTCAGTATTTTGGACACGATGTTATCGTCTGTCGTGACAAAGCCATTAGATATTCTATAACCCAAGAAGGAGATTTCCTGATAGGCTATGTCTACTTTTGTCGGCTTCACAGTCAGTCCGTGTTGTCTAATCCGTTCAAATGTCTGCTGTAATGTCTTTATGTGGTCTGTCATCGTCTTTGTGTGAACACAAATGTCGTCCATGTAACAGATAATGTTTGTTATGTCCACAAGTAATAGTCGTGTCATACGTACGAATGTCGCTGGGGCATTGACTAGCCCAAATGGTAATTTGCACCATTCGTACAGTCCCCAAGGTGTGGCAAAAGCTGTCAGATGTCTGCTCTGTTCGTCTACCGTTATCTGCCAGTAACCTTTCGTCATATATAACTTCGTGAAGTACCTAGAGTCTGTCAGTTCTGTCAGTAGGTCCACGCAGTTGGTCATTGGTTCCAGATCTAGAAGAGTTATTTTATTTAATTTTCTATAGTCGACACAGAGTCTTATCGTGTTGTCTTTTTTGCATACCATGACCATTGGAGACGAAAAATGTGATTGGGATCGTCTAATGATGTTGTTTTTCTCTAAGCTAATGATCTCTTGATGTAAGTTTTCTTTGTAATGTAATGGAATGGTGTAAGGTCTGCATTTTATTGGTGTGTTTGAAGTGAGCGTGATGTGATGTTGTACTAATTCTGTTTGTCCTGGGTTGTTGGAGAAGATGGTGTTGTATTGTTGTATGAGATGTTTGCAACTGTCTGTTTCTGCTTGAGTTAAGTTTGGGTTTATTTTGATTTCTTTCAAGCAGTTTGTCGTGTCTAATGCAGGTGTTGGAATTTCGTCACTATCTTCGTCATCTTCGTGGTCTATTATCACTGTACAAGCTGTTGTATCGTCTTGTTCGTTGTCTCTGTTGTAGTATGGTCTTAGCATATTGATGTGGTATATTGTATGTTTGTCTTTTATTTGAATCTCATAGTCCACATTCGAAATCTGTCTTATAACTTTAAATGGTCCCTGCCAAGAGTCAGTCAATAAGTGTCGGTCACTAGGTAAGAGAAGAAGTACGTCCTGTCCAGGTGTCAACGTTATTGTCCTGTTACCTTTGTCTTCATATTGTCTATATGTAGCACCAGATAGTTTTAGTGCTTCTTTTGCAATAGTACAAGATTTGATGATTCTTTCGCGCAACGATGTAACATACACGTATGATGATATGGGTTTAAGTACAGGGGTGGCTTCAGTTAACATTGAATGGTAGATACTCAATGGGCCACGTGGTTTGGCACCATAGATAAGTTCAAAAGGAGAGAATCCAGTACTAGAATGTGGGACCTCGCGATAAGCAAAAGGTATAGCGGGCAAATATATGTCCCAGTTTTTGGGATGTTCTTGCGTGACTTTAGCAAGCATATGCTTCAAATCACCGTTAAACTTTTCGATGATTCCCGTTGAGTGAGGGTGGTATGGAGAATTGAAACATTGTTTCATCCCTAACATTTTGGTGAAAGCTTGAGTAGATGCAGCAAAAAATTGACTTCCCCTATCTGATAGGATAGTGTCTGGAAATCCTATTCGTGAAAATATATGGAAGAAAACTTCCATAATTTCATTGGCAGTTATGTTCTTTAACGGAATCGCTTCCGGCCAGCGGCTACATAAATCAATGATGGTAATGATGAACCTATTCCCTCTGGATGTTACTTGATTCAGAGGGCCCACTATGTCGACAGATATTTTTTTCAAAAGGTCGACTGGCTAAGTCGGTAATTTGTAATTTGGCCTGTGGGTTTTTACCTTTTTTCACTAGTTTTTGGCAGATGTCACAACTTCTACAATATTTCTTAATGTCATTGCAGAATCTTGGCCAATAAAACTGTGTTAATAATCTTGATCTGGTCTTAGAGTATGTCATATGCCCTGCAAGAGGTATATCGTGGGCAAGATGTAAGGCTTGCTTACGGTATTCAATTGGCAACACAGTTTGCTCTGTGGTGCTGTCACCTCTGATATAGTATCTGGTGAGGATGCCATTCTTCAGAGCAAAATGCCATCTTGCATTTTTGGTTACCTTTGGCTTTTGGCCGATCAGATTAAAATATTTAGATAAGGATCAGCCTTTTGGGCTGCTACAAAATTCTCCTTCATGGTTTTAGGAGGTAGTATGACTGGGCTAAGCATTTCTATAGCCTCAGTCTGATTAATTTCATCTTGCACTCTCGCAGTAGATCTGGTTCCTGCGTTCACACATTCAATGATATCAGATGGTGATGAAACATTTTGGTCAATGGATTCATGAAGTGTTAGTGCTCCATTAGCTACCATACATTCATCTGGTGATACTATACTTTCAATGATAACATGTGATGGTGATGATGTTGTGTTATCATCAATACAAACAGATGTAATATCATGAGGCATATCATTCACCTCTGGTAAATTACCAATGATAATATCACACACAGGGTTAGTTAATGCAGTGCATTTTACTTTCCCAGTGAGGAAAGGTGTCTGAATATATGCCCATGCTAATGGGTACTTTTCAATATTTCCAGAGAATGTTCTGCATGTTACGTGCCTGCCTGTATAGTCTGTAGGCATTATGAACTGTCTCTTTAGACCTATAAGAGAGCTTCCGGTGTCACGAAGTACTGTAGCAGGCTTGCCATTCACATATCCCTGATGGATGTTTATTCTGCCTTTGGAATCTATTACCAAATTAGCTTCTTCATTGGCAATAGGAATGGAATGGCCGCATGTTAAAATGCCATCTTCATAAAAGGTATTACAAACAGTACATTTATGTGAATTAAACATGTCAAACGCCTGTGCTGAGTTCACAGGGAGTTTTTCTGAATGTTCTTCATCTGATGATGAACTGTCAAATAAGGCGGCATTTGCTTTCTTGGTCATTTGCCTTCCTTTACAATCATGACGCCAATGGCCGTACGCTTTACATATGAAGCATTTTCGTACCTTTTTAAAGGATTTACGTTCCTTATCCTGACTATTTATGTAGTTTTGTAAGTATGTAAATTATGCTGGATTCTTATCGCACATTTCACCTTGGTGATGTGACGTGTTACAAAATCTACAATGATTGTATTTCTCAGAAGTAGGCTTATAAGTTCTTTGCCTATTGTAGGTTTCTGATCGAGGTTTGTCATAGTTTGCAGCTGCTACGAAGTTTGTATCAGTAGCTTCACTAGCAAAACAATGTTTATTGGCTGAGTAGTAAGCCGACCCACGTCTCTCAATCTCTTCTACACTCGTACATTCATTCTCTAGCAAAAATTTTGAAAATGCTGGTGGAATGGATGTGATGATTTTATCCCTGATAATGAGATCTTCTAACTTATCATAGTTCTTATTTACTTTGGCTGCTGAACTCCATTTTGTAAATACGTCTCGGACTACAGAGACATAGTCAGAGAACGTCTGAGTAGATTTTGGACTCAGTTTGCTGAACTGTTCTCTGTATCCTGCCTCATCTAGCATAAAATGAGCCATAATTTTCAATTTTAGATAGTGGTAATCTTTTCTGAGGTCTTTGGGGATAGTCTCTATGACTTTCAGAGGTTCCCCTGACAAACTCCTCATATAAATAATGTTCCATTCAGAAACTGGAACTTGATAATGGTCCATTAAGGTTTCAAAATTCTGGGTGAACGCTGCAATGCAGTCACCTGAGGTATAATTTCTTACAATACCTTGATACTTTTTGTACTGGTTCTCTCTTTCCAGTCTTTCAGATTTCTTAGACTCTTTGTTTATGGCAGTCTCGGTTTCAAGCTGTTTAATTTTTAGTTGTAATTCAAGCTCTTCGCGTTTGCTTTGAGCTGCTATCTCTGCCTTCTTCAATTCAGTCTCTAACTCTGCTTGCCTTGATGCTTTATCTGCCTCTGCCTGCTTTAATGCTCTTTCCGCTGCTCTTTCCTCGCGTTCGCTAGCTTTTTCTTGTACTAGGAGGTGTTCAGCATATTTTGTTTCACTCCATTTTGTTAACTCGTCACCAGTTAACTTTAGCTTTAAACCCATATCGATGAAGTCATTTAATGAAGACATGATGGAATGTTTAAATGAAAATAAGTTATCAGACACACAATTTGTTACAAGGTGTTAGTAACGTGAACAATTTTACAATATTGTTGACTTACAACTTATGCCCAAATTTGCATCCGAAAGTATATAGAAAAAATATACTCAAGTGTACTGGATGCGGCGAAGAATGGTTCAAACCAGGGCTAGGAACTGTAGGGTCGCTACTTCAAGGACAAACTGACCTCTACGGGCAAGGGTTTCAGATGGCACAGAAAACCTGCTTTCTTTTTGGGAGGGAATAAATTAGAATCTCCCTTTGTGTGAGGTGTATGCTTGTCACTAAGTTTTGATTAGGTTTGTATGGCGTTGAGTGTAATTGTAGGTCATAATGTCGTCGGTCAACAATTTTTTTCAAATCACAAGTCACTTTCTTTCCTAAACTTTCTGCTTTCCACAACTAACTTCACAAATACAATCTAGATATCTTCCAACAATCTATAACAATGATGACACATCACTTACATCAAGATGACATTTAGTAAGGACATAGACATCATGTTCTCAAGATGGCGACAAGGTCAAACTACAACAAGTTCAAAATGGCGACAAGTTTTACAATCACAGATGTTTTACACGTTTAAACAATCAAATGCATGTTATTTACGTTAGTATGTTCAATGAGGACGAACCTTCCACGTTCACACATGTCAGGGTCTTAAACCTGGCGCGTTGTACCTAACATATGTGAGACAAGTACAAGTACAAAATTATTGGACTTGACACACAATGACACTAAGTTCAATGGATTTATTCACAGTTCACATGCAAGACAATCTAGTTTGGCATGTGATGATCATTACAATACATATACAATACGTCAGTACACTTACAGACAAAACCCACAGCATCACAGTCTATCTCACAAGATATACAAGCACTCGACTTTCGGCACAGAAACGATACGAGGCCTTTCTCAACCCACACGTCTTGTCATGTCCGAATTCCCAAGCAGTCTGCCGGTTTCCTCACACAGTGCTTGCCCTGTGGACTGGCTTCACGAGGACTGTGTGCGTCCTGCTTTGTCCTTGCCTGACCGCTGACGATCGCGTCAGCCCGAAACCTGTGGGCAGGTAACTGGTACTCGCCTGGCGGCCGTAACGATGTTACTGCATCCCGGCTGGAGACTATTCGCCTGGCGGGCGTAACGATGTTCCTGCATCTCGGTTGGAGACATAGAGATTCTGACAAGTAGAAAGCATACACATATATCATGCATTATGTACAAAGATTTGGAAATATGGTATATGGCCAAAAGATTGGAAGAGAACTATCTTCATTCCAATACCAAAAAAGGGCAACCTGAAATTATGCACCAACTATAGAACTGTTGCCCTGATCAGTCATGCAAGTAAAATTCTACTAAAAGTAATAATGGGAAGACTTTGTAAGAAAATGGAAGAAGAGATTAACGTAGTTCAAGCTGGATGTAGACAAGGAAGAGGAACAAGAGATCACATATTCAACATGCGTTTAATAATAGAGAAGTGCAGAGAATTTAATGTAAACCTATTCTCATGTTTTGTAGATTATTCAAAAGCATTTGACTGAGTACAACATCAGAATGTTTGGGAAATCATGAGGAATATGGGCTTTCCATCACATGTAGTACATCTAATAAAAATGCTCTATCTAGACCAACAAGCAGCAGTTAGAATAGATGGCGAGGCATCAGATTGGTTTGACATCAAGCAAGGAGTCCGTCAGGGCTGCGTGCTGTCACCCTAATTGTTTAACCTGTACGCCGAAAATATAATGAGAAATGTAAGAGATGATATAAACAGGGAGCTATATGATGCCCTAAATATCGGCGGTCATGACATACAGGAGATTCGATATGCTGATGATACAGTATTACTATCCACAACACAGAATGGCATAGAAAACCTAATAGCTTCAACCCAATTGAATAGTGAAAATCACAACATATATCTTAACATAGCAAAAACAAAGATAATGCATACAGATAAAACTACTATGGAGAAAGAAATATACATTAATGGGGAAAAATTGGCGGTAGTGGAAAATTTTGAATATCTTGGTTCATTGATTACCAACAAAGGTGACACAATGAAAGAAATTAAACGGCGACTATCAATTGCTCTTCAAAGACTAAAACAGCTGAATAAATTATGGAGTGGGACAGATAGAACTACAAAAATTAGATTTTTAAGAGCATGCATCTTTCCCATTGCAACATACGCCTGTGAGACATGGACACTTACTAAACAAGCTGAACAGCGCATAAACGCCTTTGAATATAAATGTTATAGACGAGTTCTAAGAATATCTTGGGTAAAGAAAAGAACAAATGCATCCATACTTCAAGAGTTGAATATTGAAGAAGGTTGGCTATTAAAGACGATAAAACAAAGAAAATTGAAATATTTTGGTCACTTGAAACGTCACGAAAGTCTGGGGAGAACAATAATGGAGGGGTATATGCCTGGGAAGAGAGGAAGAGGAAGGCTAAAGAGAAGATGGGTGCAGGATGTGGCGGATGATCTCCAGATGGGTTATCAGACGCGGGACATCTTGCTTATGATCGAGAGGTTTTCCGTGAAGGTTGTTATGGAAGCGAGGTTCTGCAAAGGACATGCTACTGAATGAATGAATGAATTGTTCTTTTGTTGTTAAAGAATTGCTTCATAAGAGATGTTGTATGAAAGAATGTATGAGAGTAAATAGAGAAGGACAGAATGTCAGACGGGCCTGCGTGCCCAATTCTTAACCCTTTGAAAATAAAGATTTTCGTTCGTTTGTTCGTTCGTTTCGTTCGTTCGTCTTGAAAAAGGAGAGTCTGGCATATGAGAATGGGGGGGGGGGGGGGGGGTGGAAGCAGTAACAGCGGCATTCCGTTGGCTGGAGGAGACTACTGCAACACACGTTGTATTCATTACGGATTCAAAGAGTATGCTTAGTAAAGTGAAGAAATGAATGTTTCGTGTGGAATGGCTCTCGTCGCTTCAGAGGTCACAGATTGTGAGAATTGTATGGATATTTTGCCCTGGACATGCGAGGGTGCGGGGGGAATGAATAGGCTGATAGGCTGGCAGGGAATGCACCTCTTGTTGGTAGATTACCTATGGATAAGGGGGATGTGGTCGTGTGGGAGATGGTCCGATGGGAGGGTGGAGTGCTGAAGTGCTACATAGAACTTGTGCTGTTGTATGGATGTGAAGCATGGACAATGAGCAGACAAGCTGAAAAACATCTGATGGATGTGGAAATGTGGTTTCTGAGGAAAATGCAAAGAATATCACGGACAGGCAGACAAACCAGTGACCAAGTCCTATAAGAAACACATGAAAATTGTACACTGATTAGAGACATTAGACGTAGGCAGTCAAAATGTTTTGATCATGTTATGAGAAGAAATAACTTGGAGAACTTGGTGACAACTGGCAAAATCGAGGGGAAGAGAGCAAAGGGAAGGCAGAGCAGTAAATACATGGATGGCTTGACCACCTTGTATGGTGGAGACAAGAACACTGAGCTGATCCACGACTTTGGTGATCGAGTGAGATGGCAAATAATGACCACCCACGTTTATCGGCATGTCACACGGTGAGTGAATCTACTGGACAGAGCATTACATCCCAATGCGGTTGTGTGTTTGTTATTTGATCTACGCTGATCTACGCTAAAATAAACATTCTGAGACCTCTCAAAGGTTAGATGCAAATTGTTTTTATAATTCCGTAACTTTGGGCTCAGGAGCGTGGCAGACCAGGCTAGTGAACACGCTGTTGTCAAGGGTGTCTTGTTGACCGTGTGTTCATGTCCACTCGTTTTTACAGAGGGTCGCTGCCGTCATCTGGAGGTGACAGGTTTGAATCCCGATATGGTACCTGCAGTTGTCGGTGTTAACGTCTTTTAATATATCCATTGTTCTCTATTTCTCTCTTCTACTTGTATGTTAACGTTGTTCAATATGTCCTCTGTTCTATATTTCTCTCTTCTACTTGTATGTTAACGTTGTTCAATATGTCCTCTGTGCTCTATTTCTCTCTTCTACTCCTATGTTAACGTTATTCAATATGTCCTCTGTTCTCTATTTCTCTCTTCTACTCCTATGTTAACGTTGTTCAATATGTCCTCTGTTCTCTATTTCTCTCTTCTACTTGTATGTTAACGTTGTTCAATATGTCCTCTGTTCTCTATTTCTCTCTTCTACTTGTATGTTAACGTTGTTCAATATGTCCTCTGTGCTCTATTTCTCTCTTCTACTCCTATGTTAACGTTATTCAATATGTCCTCTGTGCTCTATTTCTCTCTTCTACTCCTATGTTAACGTTGTTCAATATGTCCTCTGTTCTCTATTTCTCTCTTCTACTCCTATGTTAACGTTGTTCAATATGTCCTCTGTTCTCTATTTCTCTCTTCTACTTGTATGTTAACGTTGTTCAATATGTCCTCTGTTCTCTATTTCTCTCTTCTACTTGTATGTTAACGTTGTTCAATATGTCCTCTGTTCTCTATTTCTCTCTTCTACTTGTATGTTAACGTTATTCAATATGTCCTCTGTGCTCTATTTCTCTCTTCTACTTGTTTGTTAACGTTGTTCAATATGTCCTCTGTTCTCTATTTCTCTCTTCTACTTGTATGTTAACGTTATTCAATATGTCCTCTGTTCTCTATTTCTCTCTTCTACATGTATGTTAACGTTATTCAATATGTCCTCTGTTCTCTATTTCTCTCTTCTACTTGTATGTTAACGTTGTTCAATATGTCCTCTGTTCTCTATTTCTCTCTTCTACTTGTATGTTAACGTTGTTCAATATGTCCTCTGTTCTCTATTTCTCTCTTCTACTTGTATGTTAACGTTGTTCAATATGTCCTCTGTGCTCTATTTCTCTCTTCTACTCCTATGTTAACGTTGTTCAATATGTCCTCTGTTCTCTATTTCTCTCTTCTACTTGTATGTTAACGTTGTTCAATATGTCCTATGTTCTCTATTTCTCTCTTCTACTTGTATGTTAACGTTGTTCAATATGTCCTCTGTTCTCTATTTCTCTCTTCTACTTGTATGTTAACGTTGTTCAATATGTCCTCTGTTCTCTATTTCTCTCTTCTACTTGTATGTTAACGTTATTCAATATGTCCTCTGTTCTCTATTTCTCTCTTCTACTTGTATGTTAACGTTATTCAATATGTCCTCTGTTCTCTATTTCTCTCTTCTACTTGTATGTTAACGTTATTCAATATGTCCTCTGTTCTCTATTTCTCTCTTCTACTTGTATGTTAACGTTGTTCAATATGTCCTCTGTTCTCTATTTCTCTCTTCTACTTGTATGTTAACGTTATTCAATATGTCCTCTGTTCTCTATTTCTCTCTTCTACTTGTATGTTAACGTTATTCAATATGTCCTCTGTGCTCTATTTCTCTCTTCTACTTGTATGTTAACGTTATTCAATATGTCCTCTGTGCTCTATTTCTCTCTTCTACTTGTATGTTAACGTTATTCAATATGTCCACTGTTCTCTATTTCTCTCTTCTACTTGTATGTTAACGTTATTCAATATGTCCTCTGTTCTCTATTTCTCTCTTCTACTTGTATGTTAACGTTGCTTAACAAGCCATATGTTCTCTATTTCTCTCTTCTACTTGTATGTTAACGTTATTCCATATGTCCTCTGTTCTCTATTTCTCTCTTCTACTTGTATGTTAACGTTATTCAATATGTCCTCTGTGCTCTATTTCTCTCTTCTACTTGTATGTTAACGTTATTCAATATGTCCTCTGTGCTCTATTTCTCTCTTCTACTTGTATGTTAACGTTGTTCAATATGTCCACTGTTCTCTATTTCTCTCTTCTACTTGTATGTTAACGTTGTTCAATATGTCCTCTGTTCTCTATTTCTCTCTTCTACTTGTATGTTAACGTTGTTCAATATGTCCACTGTTCTCTATTTCTCTCTTCTACTTGTATGTTAACGTTGTTCAATATGTCCTCTGTTCTCTATTTCTCTCTTCTACTTGTATGTTAACGTTGTTCAATATGTCCACTGTTCTCTATTTCTCTCTTCTACTTGTATGTTAACGTTATTCAATATGTCCTCTGTGCTCTATTTCTCTCTTCTACTTGTATGTTAACGTTATTCAATATGTCCTCTGTGCTCTATTTCTCTCTTCTACTTGTATGTTAACGTTGTTCAATATGTCCTCTGTTCTCTATTTCTCTCTTCTACTTGTATGTTAACGTTGTTCAATATGTCCACTGTGCTCTATTTCTCTCTTCTACTTGTATGTTAACGTTGCTTAACAAGCCATATGTTCTCTACTTCTTTATACTACTTCTATGAGTACAAACCAATGCCCGCGAGCTTCCTTTTGCGCTAACAGAGACAGCAAGGATGGTTGAAATAACAGAAGTTATGATTCTGTGTGATCAATTCTTACAACAGCTTCTCTCACTGCTGTTCATGAACGTCTCGAAATAGTAAGAAAGAGATAGGAGGCTGATCATGTACTCTCCCTTTCTCAATCACATACTTGCTCACTCACTCACTTAAATAAAGTTAATCAATTTTAGACAGCCTTAGATGTCCGTACCAATAGCACCGGCTTACAAACGTCACGTGGGACACTAGGCTATTACCAAGCCTGGTAGGTGTCACTTTTAAGTGGGATCATCCAATCAGGCACGGAATCCCACTTCAAACATCCATCCTGGGGTGACGCCTCTGGCAGAATTATTTAATATCGTTAAGTCAGGTGCGGCGGCCGGTATCTTTGGTATTAATATTGTTGACTTCTTGCATGCATTAGCCAGGGAATGCACAGACGAGGGAGCCAGCAAAATGTGTGACCCAGTTTTCTCTTTCATGCGACCTGGGCCAGGAGGGCGTTCTTTGTACGCTCAACATCTAACAGACTGTTTATTTGTGAGCTGGTTTTATGGGCGGCCACGAGCATAGTTCATTTATTGATTACCAACAGATGCATCTGGGAGTGCATGCAGGGATGATGAGAAGGAGAGGAGAGAGAGAGCCAAAGGGAAGGAGGGAGGAAGACACACAGAGAGAGCCAAAGGAAGGGAGGAAGACAGAAAGAGAGCCAAATGGAGGGAGGAGAGAGAGAGAGAGAGCCAAAGGGAGGGAGGAAGAACGAACGAACGAACGAACGAACAAACCTTATTTTAAAAGGGTAACAAATTGGGCACGCAGGCCCGTCTTACATTCGGCTCTTTCAATCACTCATCTTTCATTCATCAAATGTGCATGTTACATTAACATAGGGGAAAAAACATTGTCAAATGGATTTTGTAAGCATAAACAATGCATAATAAACATGATACATTCACATGAGAAAACAAAAAAAAACATTATCAAATGAAAGTTGTAAACATAAACAGTGCATATTGCAATGTTGTGAGACACATCCCCCATCCACCCTCATATCCCGCAGCCACCAACACACCCCCCACCCACCCACACATACCTCCACGCACTCACACAGAACCAGGCAAACATACATGCCGCCACCCACCCACTGATCCCAAACCCACACACATTTCCCCACCCACACACACATCCTCACACACCAAGAAGAAGAAGAAGAAGAAGAAGAAGAAGAAGAAGAAGAAGAAGAAGAAGAAGAAGAAGAAGCAGCAGCAGCAGCAGCAGCAGCAGCAGCAGCAGCAGCAGCAGCAGCAGCAGCAGCAGCAGCAGCAGAAGAAGAAGAAGAAGAAGAAGAAGAAGAAGAAGAAGAAGAAGAAGAAGAAGAAGAAGAAGAAGAAGAAGAAGAAGAAGAAGAAGGAGAAGAAGAACGAGAAGAAGAAGAAGAAGAAGAAGAAGAAGAAGAAGAAGAAGAAGAAGAAGAAGAAGAAGAAGAAGAAGAAGAAGAAGAAGAAGAAGAAGAAGAAGAAGAAGAAGAAGAAGAAGAAGAAGAAGAAGTAGTACGTACTCACGTACTCATCCATCAACCACTCATACTCCCACACATCACCCACGCGCCCATCACCACAGGCACTTCTCACCTACCCTCCCACCCACACACACCCCAACCATCCAGCCAAACACACATCCCCCATCCTCGCATACATCCTTCAATCACCTGCACATCCCACACCTCCCCCACCTCTCACACATCTCCCCTCCCACATAAAACCCCGCCCATAAACACATTCCCCCCCCCCACACACACACACATTCCCACATACATTCCCCATGCACATCCCCGCCCACACATCTCCCCACCCACTCACACATCCTCACCTACAAACATCCTCACCACCCACACATACATCCTCCACCGACTCACATTTACCCCATCCACACTCACACACTCCCACCCACACAGACATATCCCATTCACAGACACACACCCCCCCCCCCCCCACAATCACAGAGAGAGAGCCAAAGGGAGGGAGGAAGACAGAAAGAGAGAGAGAAAGAGAGAGCCAAAGGGAGGGAGGAGAGAGAGAGAGAGAGAGAGAGAGAGAGAGAGAGAGAGAGAGAGAGAGAGAGAGAGAGGGTGGTTTTATGGGTGGCCACGAGCATAGTTCATTTATTGATTATCAACACATGCATCGGGGAGTGCATGCCGGGATGACGAGAAGGAGAGGAGAGAGAGCCAAAGGGAGGGAGGAAGACAGAGAGAAAGCCAAATAGCGGGAGAAAGATAGAGATAGAGAGCCAAAGGGAGGGAGGAGAGGGAGAGAAAAACAGCAGCAAGAATTGAATTGAATTGATCTTTATTTTCAAAGGGTAACAAATTGGGCGCGTAGGCCTGTCTTACATTCGGCCCTTCCAATCACTCATCTTTCGTTCATCAACAGTGCAGGATGCATTCACATACGGAAAAAACATAATCAAATGAATGTTGTAAGTATAAACAATGCATATTCTCATGTTATGTGACACATCCCCCCTCCCACACACATCCCACACCAACCCACACACACATCCCTCACCTACTCACACATCATCCACCCATACCCACACATCATCTATCCACCACACACCCCCACTCACCACACATCCGCCACTCATCCCTCCACCCACTCACCAATCCAGACATCTCGCACCCACCCACACACAGATCCCTCACCCACCCACACGCATCTTTCCACCCACTCATACATACCCCTATCCACTCAAGCTCCCCCCCCCCCCCACACACACATGCTACACCCACCCACACACCCTCCAAACACACACACATACCCCTCACACACGCACATCCCGCACTAACACACACATATCCCTCGCCCACTCACACATCAACCACCCATACCCACACATCTTTCCATCCACACACACATTTCCCCGCCCACTCACACATTTCACAACCACCCACACACCCCAACAACCACACACATCCCCACCGACACACAATCCCCCACCAACACACACACACACACATCCTCCACACAAGAGAAAGAGGGAAAGATAACGAGAGGGGGTGAGACATATAAGGGGAGAGGAGGAAAGATGGGTGAGAAATAGAAAGAGAGAGACATAAAGGGAGCGACAGAAAGAGAGATCCAGAGGGAAGAATGTCAGGAGACAAGGAAGCAAGAACTATTCACCTCAGATTGTCTTCCTTACAATCGCTTTATACGCTCAGATGTATATCTATATTTGTGAGCGTGCGCGCGTGTGTGTATGTGTGTGTGTGTGTGTATGTGTGTGTGTGCGCGCACATAGATGGGACACATCTCAGTATAGATTGGACAGATCTCATCACAGATGGGACAGTTCACAACATAGATGGGACATATCTCAGCATAGCTGGGACTGATCGCGACATGGTTGCAACAGATCTCAGTATAGATGGAAAATATACCAGGATGTTACCAATATATTTATGTGTGTGCGTGTGTGTGAGTGCGTGCGCGCACTCGCGAGTGTGTATGAGATCAAGATTAACATATTATCAGATACGAAACAGCTTACTCAGACCCGTGAGAAATGTGTTGGATAAAGATGTGTTGTATCACGTGATCTGCCCAACATGTGTGACCATGGAAGGAATACCCCTCAAACATCACAGGTCTGGGGGAAACTCAAGTTGAAGGTTCACATCAATATCCGGAGGTAGACCGACGACAGTTCTAGCCACAGACTAAGCCTACAGTCCACAAACCACCCTAGACAAGTTGGTGGAAAGTGGAGGGGGCGGATATATCATTCACAAAGTAATAGTCATCACGAACAACACAAACAGATCTAAGTAACCACACGAAATAAAATAAAATAATAATTAAATATTAAAACGTAAACATAAACAGTATAGGTGTAAAACGTTACCAGGCCGTTGCACATCGTTTGTGTCCAGGAAGACTGCGCAGCAGTTCCGCTGTCAAATTGCCAAATAAGAACATGTGGGGCCGAAGCTTGGGTCATTAATTACCAACAGTTGTGACACAATGAAGGAAATTAAAAGACGAATATCTATTGCTCTTCAAAAACAAAAACAGCTAAATAAATTGTGGAGTGGGACAGCTAGTACTACAAAAATTAGATTTTTAAGAACATGGATCTTTCCTAATACAACATACGCCTGTGAGATCTCGACACACTTACCACACAAGCCGAACAGCGCATAAATGCCTTTGAATATAGATGTCTAATTTTTAGATGGCTTGCCCGAATGGTGAAGTGGGGAAAAGAAAACACAACTGGTTCAATACGCTGGTAATCTGTTCACATTGTGATCGCGCTTACCGACATGGCACATGATGATAATGATGATGATGCGTATTCTACTACTACTTCCCTTAAGGAAACAAATGTCATTGCCACGAGAAGCCAGTGCTATTTCACCCTGAGGACGGCGTGTGGAAAGTGAGTACCTCCGCACGCACTCGCTCCACGGTGGGATGACGTCACAGACATGGCAGGAAATTGTACACACAAACATGTCGAGTCTGACATTCACAGAGCTCTCTCCATACCGTAGGCCAGCTCACCTACCCACCGACCCAGAAATCACGTGTTTCAAACCTTATCTCTCCACACTGTAGGCCACCTCATCTACCTACCGACCCAGAGATCATGTGTTACAAACCCTATCTCTCTACACTGTAGGCCAGCTCACCTACCCACCGACCCAGAGATCACGTGTTTCAAACCTTATCTCTCCACACTGTAGGCCAGCTCACCTACCTACCAACCCAGAGATCACGTGTTTCAAAAATTATCTCTTCACACTGTAGGCCAGCTCACCTACCTACCAACCCAGAGATCACGTGTTTCAAACCTTATCTCTCCACACTGTAGGCCAGCTCACCTACCCACCGACCCAGAGATCACGTGTTTCAAACCTTATCTCTCCACACTGTAGGCCAGCTCACCTACCTACCAACCCAGAGATCTCGTGTTACAAACCCTATCTCCCCACACTGTAGGCCAGCTCACCTACCCACCGACCCAGAGATCACGTGTTTCAAACCTTATCTCTCCACACTGTAGGCCAGCTCACCTACCCACCGACCCAGAGATCACGTGTTTCAAACCTTATCTCTCCACACTGTAGGCCAGCTCACCTACCGACCCAGAGATCATGTGTTCCAAACCCTATCTATCCACACTGTATGCCAGCTCACCTACCCACCGACCCAGAGATCACGTGTTTCAAACCCTATCTCTCCACACTGTAGGCCAGCTCACCTACCCACCGACCCAGAGATCTCGTGTTACAAACCCTATCTCCCCACACTGTAGGCCAGCTCACCTACCCACCGACCCAGAGATCTCGTGTTACAAACCCTATCTCCCCACACTGTAGGCCAGCTCACCTACCCACCGACCCAGAGATCTCGTGTTACAAACCCTATCTCTCCACACTGTAGGCCAGCTCACCTACCCACCGACCCAGAGATCTCGTGTTACAAACCCTATCTCCCCACACTGTAGGCCAGCTCACCTACCCACCGACCCAGAGATCTCGTGTTTCAAACCCTATCTCTCCACACTGTAGGCCAGCTCACCTACCGACCCAGAGATCACGTGTTACAAACCCTATCTCTCCACACTGTAGGCCAGCTCACCTACCGACCCAGAGATCTCGTGTTACAAACCCTATCTCTCCACACTGTAGGCCAGCTCACCTACCGACCCAGAGATCTCGTGTTACAAACCCTATCTCTCCACACTGTAGGCCAGCTCACCTACCGACCCAGAGATCACGTGTTACAAACCCTATCTCTCCACACTGTAGGCCAGCTCACCTACCGACCCAGAGATCACGTGTTACAAACCCTATCTCCTCACACTGTAGGCCAGCTCACCTACCAACCTAGAGATCTCGTGTTACAAACCCTATCTCCCCACACTGTAGGCCAGCTCACCTACCGACCCAGAGATCTCGTGTTACAAACCCTATCTCTCCACACCGCAGGCAGCAGCCGTGGCTCAGTGGACAACTCATACCAACCCAGAGATTATGATTGTCAAACCCTATAGAGCCAGGTTTTTTTTTAGTTTTAACTGATCTAGACTTCCAGACTGACCTATTTCCTGAGTATCTGGAAATGTTCTGGGAACTTACGGCGGCCGGAATGATAATGACCATGTCAAATATCCAGCACCCATCAGTCTGTACAAATATTCGGTCAGCACCATATACTAATAGATGTCAAGACTCCTACAAGGCAGCTTCAGGTTTTGTTCCTTCTTGTGGCAGACGACAGTGTCCCACGACATGCTGGTGCCGCGGCTGTCGGGTGTGGCCGGAGTGTTTGCAGACAGACATTTGTAGACTCGATAATCACATGTTTTGTTGTATTTATGCTGTTTTTGCTGGTAAACCAAAGCCGCTATGTTGTCTGCTCATGGCGCCCGGTGTTTGTGTGACGTAACTGGTCCTGTGATCCGTAGAGGGCGACCAACATTGTTGGAGAATGGACTGACTATTGCTGGAATGAGGACTGACCATTGTTGGAGAGTAGACTGACCATTATTGGCGTGAGGATTGACCATTATTGGAGTGAGGATGACCATTGTTGGAGTGAGGATTGACCATTGTTGAAGAGTTAACTGACCATTGTTGGAGAGTGGACTCATCATTGTTGGAGCATGAACTAACACTTGCTTTAGTGTGGACTGACCATTCTTGGAGCGGGGACTGATCATTGTTGGAGAGGAGAGTGGACTGACCATTGCTGAGAGTTAGCTAACCATTGATAGAGAACGAACGACCGCACTTCAAATTATCATTGGCACCTTGCCGTCTTGACAGACGATAGTTTGTGCTTTAAAAAGGCATAATAACTTTTAACTATGGCGGTAGCGAGTGTGACTGATAAGGCCAATTTGCGCTGTAAATGTCCGTTCACAGTGGGTGCATGTGAACACGTGGTCATTTCCACCACCATGCACCATCTTACGTCTCAAACGCTTGGTGTGTGACTTTTCTGCAATAATTTTCTCCTTTGACTTTATTCCATTTCTGATATTTGCCCTCCATGCAACACGTTCAGCGGCGACTTGCTCCCAATGTGCATTATCAATGCCTGTATCAATCATGTCCCGCTTACACACATCTTTGTATCGTAGTAGAGGCCGACCCTGAGATCTCTTACCCATCTGTAATTCACCAAAAAAGATATCCTTTGGTATTCTACCATCATCCATCCGCCTAAGATGTCCTATCCATCTAAGTCTACGAAGACTGAGCATGGAATAAACTGTCACACAACCTGATCTTTCTAATACTTCAGTATTTGTGATTTTGTCTTGCCACTTAATACCAAGAATTCTTCGCAGACACCGCATATGAAAGCTGTTTAAATTGTTCTCTTGGTGTGAGTAAGTTGTCCAGGTTTCACTGCCATAGAGAAGAGTACTAAGGACACAGGCTTGATAGACAAGGACTTTTGTTTTGGCAGTAAGCTTCCTGTTCTCCCAGACTCTTTTTCTTAACCTGTTCATTGTTGTTGCTGCCTTTCCAATCCGGATGTTGATTTCCTGATCTAGGGATAATTTGCTATTTACCACCGATCCCAGATATGTAAAATGGTCTACTATCTCTAGTTCGGCGTCGTCAATAAAGATTGATGGTACCCCATGTGCACCTTGTGACATAATCTGTGTCTTCTTTTTGCTAACTGTTAAACCAAATTCAGAACAAGCATTGGAGAATGCAGATAGTAGACATTGCAATTCTTCCTCAGAGTGGGTCGTAACTGCAGCATCATCTGCAAAAAGCAACTCTCTGATCAGTACCCTCCTAATTTTGGTCTTAGCCTTCAATCTCTGAGCATTGTAGAGGCCGCCATCTGAGCGTGAGTGAATGTATATACCACCATCCTGATCACGAAATGCATATTTCAGTAGAAGTGAAAAGTATATTCCAAAGAGGGTGGGAGCTAGTACACAACCTTGCTTAACTCCACTCTTGATTTCAAATTCTTCAGAAGTTGCACCATCAAACTTGATTATACCCTTCATGCCTGTGTGGAACGATTCCACAATGGACAGAAGAGTTGGTGGGCAGCCAATCTTCTTTAGTGCCTTGAACAGACCCTCACGACTGACCAAATCAAATGCCTTTGTGAGGTCGATGAAGGCAATAAACAGTGGTTGATTCTGTTCACGGCATTTTTCTTGCATTTGTCGCAATGAGAATATCACTTCAAATTATAGAGTCAACTAAACAGTGTTATTGGCTACAGCTTGCGTCCCTCCCGTAAGACAATGAAGGGCAATTGAAGTGGCAGTTACTGGGCACATGCAAGTGAGAAGAGTTCCAAGGAGCAGATGTGGCCAGCGGGAGACGCCTCAAGCAACTGTCAATTTGCCATGTTAGAAGCCACACAATCAGAGCACATCCGTGTCTGTCATCCATCCATCACGTGCCATGCCGATAAGCGTGGGCGGTCATGTTCTGCCATCTCACTCGATCACCAGAGTCGTGGAACAGCTCCGTGTTCCTGTCTCGACCATGCCACGTGGCCAAGCCACCCAGGTATTTACTTCTCGGTCTTCTCCTTGGTCTCTTCGCTTCGATCTTGCCAGTTGTCACCAATTTCTCCAATTCATTTCTTCTCATAACATGTCCAAACAATTGTGACTGTCTACGTTTAATGACTAATCAGTTTACGATCTTCATTTGTTTCTTGAAGGACTTGTTCATTGGTTTTCCTGTCTGTCCGTGGTATTCTTTGCATTTTCCTCAGAAACCACATTTCCACAGCCATCAGATGTTTTTCAGCTTTTCTGCTCATTGTCCACGCTTCACATCCATACAAAAGTACAGCTTCTATGTAGCACTTCAACACTCTTTTTCTCGTTTCAATTGATATCTTTTTATTGGTCAGTATGTTTTTCATCTTGCAAAAGGCTACCTTCGCAATGGATATTCTTGTTCTAATCTCTTCAAGGCATCTCCCATCAGATGTTATGACTGTGCCGAGATAATTGTACCGATTCACTTGCTTAAGAATATGGCCATTTAGTCGTACATCACATTGTGGTATTTCCTTCTTCCCAGTGACGTCCATAATCTGTGTCTTCTTACTATTCAGTTCTAACCCTACTTGTTCACTGTGTGCAACAACCGCATCTACTAAATGTTGCAGATCCTGCTCATTGTCTGCAATCAAGACTGTATCATCTGCACATCTAATGTTATTGATGTATGATCCCTCAATGTTGATTCCTTCCATATCCTCTGTATTCTGAAAATACTTTCACTGTACAGGGAAAAATGATCTGAACACATTACACATCCCTGTCTCACACCTCTTTTAATAGGCTGAATCTGGCCTACATCGTTCTCAATTCTGATGGCAGCTTGTTGTTTCCAATATATGTTTTTTTTACAAGACTAAGGTCTTTTCCATCAATTTGTAGATCTTCAAGCATCCTTATCATGTCGACATGTCTCACTTTATGGAAAACCAGTCAACCCCATAGACAATGTCCGTGACATTCGGTTCTGACCACTCAAACAAGCCAATTGTCTTGCTGTTTCTCCGGCTGCCATATGCAGTCGGGCTTCTGTGGTAAATCCCACGTGGTAAATTCAATACATGTAGCTCGACTATGGGCGTCATGGCAGTAAGTAAAGCAATAACATGGCTCGAGACACAGACATTCACTAGGGCATGTTTCCTTAGCGACTCAATGAACATGCTCAGGAGGGTAGAGACGGGATGGATCCGAAGAGAATGGTTGCTGCCTCTGGAGCGGTCTCGACTGGCAAAGATTAGTTTCATCTTCGTGCCAGGGCATGCGGGAGTACAAGGAAATGAGCGGGCTGACAAGCTCGCAGGTGAGGCTACTGTGGAGGGCGGACGCGCCATGGACCAGGCTGACATTTTGAATGCTCTACGAGAAGTAAGACTTTTGCGAGAACCAAGTGATGACTGTGAATCTACAACCATGGCCAGACTGCTAGAGCAGCAAGTTAAAAGAGGTGTGGCCAAACAAGAACACTACGCAGAAAGCCAAAGAAGATTGATAAACCAGCACAGAACTGGCGTCGTTAGCCGCTACATGCTGCGGGATTTGCAGAGGAGGGGATCTGAGCACTTATGGACTGAATGGTTCGATGTGCAGTGAGGATGATCTGTCGACTTACTAACTAATTCCACGTGATCTGTACAAGGGCTACCCAGTGGCGGATATTGCCGTATGGGTGTAAAGTGTTAGACAAGCAGATATACTAGATCATTGGATAATGAGTTGGGATCAAGTGTTCAATTCCACGCAGTCAACTGGTATTTTGTTTAACAATCAAACCCCAGTGGACAATTGGTGGTGCCCATTCTTAATACATGGGTTGACCCAAGAGTCGCATTGGGAATTGAACCCACCACCCTGTGCTGGTAACCAAGCACGCTACATACTATACCTCCATGGCTCTGTGTTGCTGTTCCTGCAAGTAAAGAATCACACACGGCCATCTTGGAACATACACACTGTGGTTGTGTGTGGCTTAGTGACATCCTTGTGAGGACCACACAGTGGCGGCCTTCGACCTCTCCTTGTTGTCTCAAGCGTGGCGGATGTTACAGGCATGTCTACCCGCGTGTTTGTGTAAATCGTGGCAGGCATTTCTATCCGCATGTATGTGTAAATCGTGGCAGGTATTTCTACCCGGGTGTTTGTGTAAATTGTGCCTGGGATTTCTATAATCGTGTTTTTGTAAATAGTGGCTGCTGTTTAGTTATGTCCTCTGACAGATTCTCCACAAACACAGGCTGGCAATCAACAATCTGACGGGGGTATTCTCTGTTGCTCCCGACATTTGAACACACTCTTTGGCAGCATTTGACAGTTAGAACACATATGTTTACCATCCCAGTTGTGTAGCTTGACTCGCTCGAGTTCTAGAATCTCACCTCACTACTGCTGCTGCTGCTGCTGCTGCTGAAGCACCGTATGATAGTAGACGGTGCTACCTGCTTTCTGTTAGCTGCGAATGATTGGCAGCGCCTACTAAACCCAATACCTCATATTGTGCTAATTCCTTCGGGCAGAGGGACGTAATTGGGGGAGGGGAGGGGGGGGGGGGGGTTCAAGCATTACCTTAGTGCGAGGAAATGCAACTAAAGACTAAATGTAATGTCAGGGCAGACAAGGCCCCAAGCCTTGCTCGGCAACTGGTCTAGGATCGAAGCTCCGAAAGGCGGACAGTTAGAGCATTGCTTTACTGATCCGGCAGCTTCTTCAGCTTGTCTCGCTCCAGACGTGTTGGTGTTACCTTTCCTCTGGAGTGAACTAGACAGACCGAGAGACTATGCTGAGTGGGGAAGACATAATCTCTACATTTAGCCCAGGCGGTGAGCTATGGGGAGACTTAACTTCATTTTATACACCACCGTCTGTCAAGACTGCCAGGTGCCAATCAGTCAGTCAGGCTGCTACTACTACTGCCTCTGCTGCCGCCACTGTTACTGCTGATACTACTACTACTACTACTACTACTACTACTACTACTACTACTACTACTACTACTACTACTACTACTACTACTGTAGCAACACTCGTACGCCTGATCATCATCATGTCACTGCTATATTACAAGGTTAAAATACTACGACCAGGTTCAGGGACGACTCGTTATTCACGCTGTAAGTATCGTGGACACCACAAGCGTCTGTAACTCAACAAGCGTCTATAACTCAACAAGCGTCTATAACTCAACAAGCGTCAATTACTCAACAAGCGTCTATTATTCACCAAGCATATATTACTCAACAAGCATCCAAACCGTAGCACTCCTGCATGGATCACCCATCGCCAATAACTCAGCGAATAAAGATGGCAGTCCGAGCGTCCGCAACTCAATAAACATTCTTGACTTAACTAACAACCATTCACGACCCACCCTGGCTTAGGTAGTAGTTTCATCAGTTAGTTTTATATGCAGCTACGTTTGTGTTTGAGTTTATGCCTACGTCTGCACTGAGTTATTTCATGTTTATATCTAGATTGAGTTATGTTATGTGTATGTCTGCATTTAGCTATTATTATCTCTGCCACCCCTCCCCCCCACCACCCCCGGTTATTTCCAGTAAAACCCCATGCCGCTATGATGTAATTCCACACAGCTGGTCTGTCTGACCCCCATCTGAGGAAATCTGTTGGATAATCAACACTATCAAGTTTCAGAGAACTTGTGTCGACAGACATCCAACACTAGAGTTGAACACCTGACAGCCAACATTATACTCCAACACAAGGCATTCATCATTATGCCAAGATAATACGCCCAGACCACACAGACTACATGTTCTTATCGACGATTTCCAATCTTGAATTACCGAGCATTGGTTACACGATCCAGGGACAAAGGAGCATCTGCTGTTAAAACAAGGATCAACAGGAAATATCTTCGCGTAGATAGATGGGCGGAATAGACTCATTGGGACACTTCAAAGAGGAAATATAGATGTTCATATGCCGTTTATAGGAGATAAAAACTGTACATGTTATTATATAGCAGCAAATGTTCCCGTATGATGTAAATGACTAGCTCCCTTCCTCATTGGTTTGTCCGTATTGAGACGGGAGCTACGGTTAGTGCCTAACTCTAAGGACACCGTGCATGGCTTGCAGTGGCTCATCAACCGCGCCAGATGCCACAAACTCCACTCATCAACCGTCCCAGATGCCACAAAGTCCACTCATTAACCACCCCAGATGTCACAAACTCCACTCATTAACCACCCCAGATGCCTCAAACTCCACTCATTAACCGCCCTCAAATGAGACAAACTCCACTCATCAACCGTCCCAGATGCCACAAAGTCCACTCATTAACCACCCCAGATGTCACAAACTCCACTCATTAACCACCCCAGATGCCTCAAACTCCACTCATTAACCGCCCTCAAATGAGACAAACTTCACTCATTAACCGCCCCAGATGCTACAAAGTCCATTCATTAACCACCCCAGATGTCACAAACTCCACTCATTAACGGCCCCAGATGCCACAAAGTCCACTCATTAACCGCCACAGATGCCACAAAGTCCACTCATTAACCGCCACAGATGCCACAAAGTCCACTCATTAACCGCCCCAGATGCCACAAATTCCACTCATTAACCGTCCTCAAATGAGACAAACTCCACTCATTAACCGCCCCAGATGCCACAAAGTCCACTCATTAACCGCCCCAGATGTCAAAAACTCCACTCATTAACCACCCCAGATGTCACAAACTCCACTCATTAACCACCCCAGATATCACAAACTCCACTCATTAACCGCCCCAGATGTCACAAACTCCACTCATTAACCGCCCCAGATGCCACAATCTCCACTCATTAACCACCCCAGATGCCACAAACTCCACTCATTAACCACGCCAGATGCCACAAACTCCACTCATTAACCACCCCAGATGTCACAAACTCCACTCATTAACCGCCCCAGATGTCACAAACTCCACTCATTAACCGCCCCAGATGCCACAATCTCCACTCATTAACCACCCCAGATGCCACAAACTCCACTCATTAACCACGCCAGATGCCACAAACTCCACTCATTAACCACCCCAGATGTCACAAACTCCACTCATTAACCGCCCCAGATGCCACAAAGTCCACTCATTAACCGCCCCAGATGCCACAAAGTCCACTCATTAACCACCCCAGATGCCACAAACTCCACTCATTAACCACCCCAGATGCCACAAACTCCGCTTATTAACCATCCCAGACGAGACAAATTCCACTCATTAACCGAACCAGATGCCACAAACTCCTCTCATCAACCACCCCAGATACCACAAACTCCATTCATCAACCGTCCCAGATGCCACAAAACTCCACTCGTAATCTCTTTTGTACAGACACCTCTCACTTGTACAGTCACCTCTCTCTTGTACATATACCTCTATATTGTACACACACCTCTCTCTTGTACATACACCTCTCTCTTATACACACACACAATCATGCATCTACTGCCAGCTTCTCCCAGGAGTGAACGAAGAAGGAACGAACACACCAACTTTATTTTCAAAGTGTCGCAAATTAGGCGCGCAGGCCTGAGTGCTGATGCGATAAAACCACACATCCACGGACCTCGTTACCTCCATATGTGTATGTGTGTGTGTGTGTGTGTGTGTGCCTTTGTATGTGAGTGTGCGTCTGTCTGGCTATCTGTCTACGCACCTGCCTGTCACATAATATAATAATATATGTTGTTTATGTTCACCGTATTCAACTGAGAATGTTTTCCTTTTCTTGGTGAATGTAACATGTACAATAGATCACTGATGTGCGAAAGATGAGTGATTAGAAGAGCCGAATGTAAGACGGGCTTGAGTGCCCAGTTTCTGACACTGAAAGTAAAATATGTTCGTTCGTTCTTCGTTCCAGTATTTGTAGAAGTTACTTGTGCTAAGCTGTGTGTTCAAATGTGGTGGAATTCTTGCTTATAGGCAGGGCTGAAGCAATTGTAAGTGCAACATCACTTGGGAAGGGAAGGCGGCGGCCGTGACACTAAGCACATCCCCTACCGAGCACTGTCTGAATATTGGGTGGGTGGGAGATGTGTGTGGTGTGCGGGTGGGGGGTATGTGTGTGGTGGGGGATGTTAGTTAGGGCATGTGTGGGTGGGTAGAGGATGTATGTGTGGGTGGTGGGGAGTGTGTGTGAGTGGATTGGGGATGTATAGGTGGTTAGGGAGATGTGTGTGTGTGTGTGGGGGAGTGTCGTGTGTAAAGAATGAATGTCGTAGTAGTTATTTGTTCTTCTTTACCACTTTAGTGTCGTCCCTGGAGTGAGGGGAATCAACACCCACATTTGTTTTAATTCAATATCACTATCCTGGAGATATCCAGCAGACTCCGTCCACAACACTCCCTCAATCTGAAGACACCTTCTTCTCACTCTTACTCACTGTTGTGAAATACTGAGAGTTAATGATTCCCAGATAGACGACTGTATACACCGATTAACCAGGTAGAAGTAGGGTTAACAAACAACGGGTTGACCAGACAGGTGTTTATAGGTCAAGACAGAAACGGCTAACCGCACAGGTAAAATGTCGAGTGGAAAAATTGGTTTGGGACAAAGGCAGACAGTGTTGTGGGACAGCATGTTGCGGTATGGAACGGAAAAGATTCAGATCTGTAATTTTCCACTAACTGTGATAATGCAGTCTGGATGTGAGGTTTCCAGCAATGTCAAGGACTATGCGGCAAAGATGACCTATAAAAGAGTGGCTACGTCTTTGTGTCGAGAGAGTGTGATTCTTGGGTTTAAGGAGACAAAGGATTATGGAAAGGGATGTGCGGCGTTCAGAAGAACGTTTGTGTATTTATGGTGCATTAGTACTCCCAATTCAGTAAAGGATGTTTATAAGGTATTAATATATTAGAGTATAGTTTAGCATAGGAATAGTATAGACGTTAGGTGAATCTTCTATCCTATGTCAGAGTGGGTTTTTTCGGAAGCCTTTTCATTTCGGCTGGAGGAAAAGACACTCACATAGGAGAGAAGAGGAAGCAGACACAGATCTCATTATTAAATGTATATCACACAGGTTTCCATACCCGTTGGGACTTATCCACTAAGATATAACACAGATGGCTGTGGTCAAGATCACCCAGTGTTGATAAACCACAAGAAAGCACTTTAGAGTAATAAAGCACGACACTTGTGCATAAGAAAGGAAAGAAGTGTAGAACTTGTACAGGACAGAGAATGGACAATAGAGATCATTTAAACTAATAGAAAAACTCAAATGACTCAGTATCGAAGAGTTGCAAGGGGCATACAAAGTGCCTATACCAATTAAGAACTATCCAGTGTAGAACTTGTACAGGAAAAAAAAAATAGAATACGAGAAACTCGATGTGTTTTCCAGGATGGAATTAAGAACGCTATAAGATAAGAAAGACCATTCCGTTTAAGCTGACAGCATATGGTGATCGGGTTAAATACATTCATACAGTGGTGAACATTTTTTCATTACAAAAAACGGATATATCTACAGACTCAAGCAGACGGAGCTGTCAGGGTGAGATCTTTCCGTTGTATCTATGTAATGCCCGGTACTCTAGCTGAGAGAAGAGACGAGAGAAGACACGGAGACTATCTATCAACATCTTATCTGGCATCCACACTAGAAGAACATACCAACTACAAAGACAATATCCATACATACACCAGACATAGTTTTATTAATAAATCTTTTATCTTATCGTTGAAAGGAACTGTTGTCGGAGTATGTGTTGAGGGAATAATAGAGAGAGAGAAAGAAAGAGATATATGGAATGGAAGACAGAAGAGAGGAGTGTAGACCAAAGTCGGTCAATAATCCCAACAGATACTAAGTTTAAAGATGTGCTTGTTGATTCCAATCTCCTCTCGGGACATTAACAGGACATAATTGGTGGAGCAGCGAGGTAGGAAAAATACCCATATGACCTAGGCATAACATGGCATATGCATAAAGGGGTACGTGCATGTTGGCACAGGCATAGCGGAGTACCTGCATGTTGGGACATACTGATTGAAAAGAAAAAGAAGTATATATTGATGACTTTTAATGGAAGGACGTCCATTGGATATATGGTGCCATTACATTTATGGTAGAAACATTTCATTAACGCTGGTGACTTTACAGTGGGAAAGTTCCAGACAGAGTGAATGTGGATAGGTGGTAAGACACATTACATACCTAGTCACACGGTCACACGTCTACATAAGTCTTTATCCTATATCTCCTCTTGTGGATGAGAGAGTGGTTGTGATGTACTGTGTGGTGTTGTAGATTAATAATAGTAGATAGGCATAGAAAATGATATAGGTTCTAGGTAGATTATCTGTTTATAGTGAGTACTCTTTACTGCCTTGAGGTGTCTTTACTCAACGTGCTGACTTACCTGCTTTAACTATGGCCACTCCCAAACTAACTACCGCCGAACTGAGGGCAAACGGAGAGGAAATTGGGTTGGCTGGTTCAGACTTAACTGATTACATACAGCAAAGAGAGCGAGAGATTCGTCAAGCGGAACGAGAAGATCGAAAGAGAGTTGGAAGTGAGAAGAATAGTGGTGGAGACCAAGCGAATGGAAATGGAACAAGAGGCCAAGAAAATGGACCAGGAGACCAAGAAACTGGAAATGGAACAGACTGCCAGGAGACAAGAAATGGAACACGAATACCGCTTGAAAGAGTTAGAACTCAAGACACAAACTAAGGGTGAAATAGATGCAGCAGAAGGAAGTTCTTCGTCACCTGGTGCAACCCACATGAGTGGACATGGTTACCATGCCATGAAGTTTCCCTTAGCTGTCTACGATCAGTCTAAGGAACGCTTTGACCAGTACGCATCTCGTTTCGAAGCAATGTCAGTCGCTATGGGGCTGGATCGGAGCAGATGGGCTCTTAAATTATCCCAGGGATTAATCGGTTCGGGATTTGACGTGTACACACGCTTACCACCAGGACAGGAAAATAATTACCAGGAATTAAAAGCCGCTTTGATGAAACATTTTGACATCACAGCACAAACGTATAGGAAGAAGTTTAGATCGTCTAGACGAGAGCCGGGAGAACTATTCGCCGCCTACAGTCTAAGGCTGAAATCCTATCTCCAGAAATGGATGGACTTGGCAGAATTCAAGAGGGATTATGAGAGTCTCGAAGAGATGATGGTGGTCGACCAGATGCGAAAGCAAATGTCGAAACCTCTCAGAACCTTCTTGGGAGAACAAGGGGCGGAACGGATTGATGTTGTGAATAAGCTGGCGGAAAGGTTTGTGGAAGTACATGGTGAAACTGAGGAACTAAGTACACAAACCAAAGGTCAGGAGAAACAAGAGAAAAAGAAACCTAAAAACTGGGAAGGAGAAAAAGTGGAACCTTATATAAAGCACACAGAGGAGAGTTCGAAGGTAGGAAACCAGAGCACCTTGAATTCTCAAGCGAAACGACAGTGGTCTGAGAAGTGGTGTTCATTTTGCAAGGCGGCCTCTCACAACACCAAAGACTGCAGATCGAAACCTAAAAGTTCTTACTTCGCAGCATGCAAAGTGATTCCTACATCGGTGATCACAGACAAGGCTGAGGTCGGCGAAGGAGAAAGGAACAAAAAGGACACACGGAAACCTAGGAAAGGAACATGGTGCACACACTGCCAGTCGATAACACATAATACTGTGGACTGCAGATGCAAGGCAAACGACGCCAATCGCATAACCAACCTCGAGGAATTAAAAGAGGAAGGCAAGGAAACGGTCAAGGAGATGAAAGACACTCAGGACCAAGAGAGACCACCTGTGGTTGAACTGATTGAAGTCAATGGCCAACAGGTTGCTTGTCTCTACGATACAGGTTTGGATGGGGAAGCGGTGGTGGACGCCAGCTTGGTAAGCCCAGACCAACTTACAGGGGAGACCATAGAAATACAGCCGGCAATGAGGAGTGCTGTTACCATGACGCTGCCAATCGCCAAGGTGGAGATTAAATCCAGGTACGTCACGGGCATTATTCCAGCTGCTGTATTATCTGACTCCTTATTTCCCATGATCATTGGTACGAAATATGTCTTTTTGGGGATGCCCAAACAGCAAGCCCACAAGGGAACAGTAGTCAGTGGATCTCAAGGGAAGGAAAAAGAGGCAGAGACACTATGCGACAACTCAGGGATAGGAGAATTGCATACTGCCCAGAGGAAAGATACTACGTTGCATCCTTGCTACAGGAAGCTGCAAAGAAGTGCTGAGCCACCAGAACGGGGACAGTACTTTCTGAAGAATCAACTACTCTATCGGAGAGCTGGGAGGGGAGATAATCTGCATGAGCAGTGGGTGGTTCCAGAGACCCACCGTCCTCACATTCTTCAGAGTGGACACATCATTGGCGAGAATCGACATATGGGTGTCAGAGAGACCTTGCAGCAAATATCCGGCCATTATTGCTGGCCAGGAATGACCGGTGATGTACGCCGGTGGGTGAAGTCTTGTTCGGAGTGCCAGAAAGCACCACCCAACAAGCGAATTAAGAGGAAACTAGCTCTTAAAGTGGAAGACAAAGTGGAAATGTGGAGTCCAGCAGAGACCAATATACTCCAAGTAGGATGGAAAGGACCTTATCCTGTGGAAAAGGTGGTGTCCAAGAACATCTACAAAATACGGATCGGGGAAGAGAAGAAAAATCTCCCTAGACATCTCATTAGGAAATATGAAGAGAGATCCGGGAGCAAAGCTTCGCACTTTATGGTGATGGCAGCTATTGGGACAAAGGTTACCAGTCCAGACGAAGACCAGAGATCGCCAGTACAACATAGGAGGGCCTATGGGACAGTACGTGATAGGTCAGATTTACCCAACGACAGGAGGAGTGAAATCACAAGTCAGGGAAAGGACAAGAGTGAAAGTTTCACCGGTAACCAAGTTCAGAAGGGGTGGGTAACGTCGGGAAAGGCGAGAATTACCCAGGACTCTAACCGAAGATGGGCTGACCAGATACAATATCGCCCAAGATGGTCCTGGAAGCAAAAGCCCAGGAGAGTTGGGAAAGACGACTCGGTCCAACGAGGACGAGGCGAAACATCCCCAGAGGCAAAGCCGGGGGAAACCAAGAGGACATGGAAGCAGTGTTACAATCAGGATGGGACAATCGGTCTGTATTGTGAGCCGTCGCTGACGCAAGTCGGAAGTAGGTCGACGGACGTACAGGAGCGAGGAGCCAACACTAGTTTCAGTCGTGAGTAGTATAGTAGGGTGTCAATTAGAGCACCTACTGGATAATGATGGGAGCCATGTGAGGATCCAATCATATCATCAACACGTGATGTTAATAGCTACTTCGCAGAAGCTCAACGCACGGTGGATGTGATGGACGTTGTTGCTGCAACTGGACTTCACAATGGAATACATCCTTGGTAAGGAGAAGATATGAGCAGATTTCTTATCCAGACATCCAGCTCCGGATGAAGAAGACTAGGGTTGTGGATCATGGGAATCAAACCTACAGTGAGAAAGATTCGACGCGGTCTAATCTCTTAAGAGGGGGCCTATGTCGTGAAATACTGAGAGTTAATGATTCCCAGATAGACGACTGTATTAACCAGGTAGAAGAAGGGTTAACAAACAACGGGTTGACCAGACAGGTGTTTATAGGTCAAGACAGAAACGGCTAACCGCACAGGTAAAATGTCGAGTGGAAAAATTGGTTTGGGACAAAGGCAGACAGTGTTGTGGGACAGCATGTTGCGGTATGGAACGGAAAAGATTCAGATCTGTAATTTTCCACTAACTGTGATAATGCAGTCTGGATGTGAGGTGTCCAGCAATGTCAAGGACTATGCGGCAAAGATGACCTATAAAAGAGTGGCTACGTCTTTGTATCGAGAGAGTGTGATTCTTGGGTTTAAGGAGACAAAGGATTATGGAAAGGGATGTGCGGCGTTCAGAAGAACGTTTGTGTATTTATGGTGCATTAGTACTCCCAATTCAGTAAAGGATGTTTATAAGGTATTAATATATTAGAGTATAGTTTAGCATAGGAATAGTATAGACGTTAGGTGAATCTTCTATCCTATGTCAGAGTGGGTTTTTTCGGAAGCCTTTTCATTTCGGCTGGAGGAAAAGACACTCACATAGGAGAGAAGAGGAAGCAGACACAGATCTCATTATTAAATGTATATCACACAGGTTTCCATACCCGTTGGGACTTATCCACTAAGATATAACACAGATGGCTGTGGTCAAGATCACCCAGTGTTGATAAACCACAAGAAAGCACTTTAGAGTAATAAAGCACGACACTTGTGCATAAGAAAGGAAAGAAGTGTAGAACTTGTACAGGACAGAGAATGGACAATAGAGATCATTTAAACTAATAGAAAAACTCAAATGACTCAGTATCGAAGAGTTGCAAGGGGCATACAAAGTGCCTATACCAATTAAGAACTATCCAGTGTAGAACTTGTACAGGAAAAAAAAAAATAGAATACGAGAAACTCGATGTGTTTTCCAGGATGGAATTAAGAACGCTATAAGATAAGAAAGACCATTCCGTTTAAGCTGACAGCATATGGTGATCGGGTTAAATACATTCATACAGTGGTGAACATTTTTTCATTACAAAAAACGGATATATCTACAGACTCAAGCAGACGGAGCTGTCAGGGTGAGATCTTTCCGTTGTATCTATGTAATGTCCGGTACTCTAGCTGAGAGAAGAGACGAGAGAAGACACGGAGACTATCTATCAACATCTTATCTGGCATCCACACTAGAAGAACATACCAACTACAAAGACAATATCCATACATACACCAGACATAGTTTTATTAATAAATCTTTTATCTTATCGTTGAAAGGAACTGTTGTCGGAGTATGTGTTGAGGGAATAATAGAGAGAGAGAAAGAAAGAGATATATGGAATGGAAGACAGAAGAGAGGAGTGTAGACCAAAGTCGGTCAATAATCCCAACAGATACTAAGTTTAAAGATGTGCTTGTTGATTCCAATCTCCTCTCGGGACATTAACAGGACACTCACCCCTGGATCATGCCCCCTCTCATTCTTCCCCCAACATAACATACTTGACAACTCTAGCTTCAACAAATAAAAACACGAAATTTATTAAAGCAAAGAGTATATGTAGGAGAAGTGTGTGTGTGTGTACATAAAGTGTAGAATGTGTGACGTATATTCTAAATTGTATATAGACTCAGATCAGTGTTCAGGAGTATAGTCATTCTCATCACTGTGCTGAGAACACACTAGCACCATGTATTCCAGACAAGCAACCTCACCCAGGTGATGCTTCTCCGGTCACGTGAAGACTTCCTCCATTGTCCCTTGAACCACTAGGATGCTTGGACACCCATGACAAACACTGTCTAATGAGAGTCTTCAATCTGATTCACACTATGAATTTCCTCTGTTATTTAACTGATTGTTAATCAGAGAATTCTAACCCTATTGTCACTGTTACTGGGGACATCTCAACGTATCTAGTGTCACTGGTTTTAAAGATTCCCCATATTAACACCACAATCTGAATGTTCTAGGTATTTCTATAAATTTGTATGAATGTTCTTGGTATCAGTAGTGTATTTATACAGTGTTCTGATTGTTCAGTGATACAACTATCACTTGCTAAACATAAATCTCATCAGCATGTCCTGCTCAGCAGAAGCCAGGTTCCCGCAAACCAACTTGGGTATAAGCCCAATGTAGCGGCCTCTCAGCAACTTCTGTCTTCAAATTCTGAGCCATCATCTTCTAAATTGTGTTCTAGCTTCACTGTTGAATATCATAGCACACATACGTGGACCTGTAAATGGAACCTGTAGAATAGAGAATACTATGGTGAGGGCAATTCAATCCTGGCCGGAATTAGGTGAGTGTAGGCCAATAGCAGCACTCAGATCTATAACAGAGATCCGATCTCTGTCATACGGCCAAATAACTCATCATATGATCTGAGACATGGCAACACCAGGAAAGAATAAAGGAACGGGTAGAAACCCAGCAGATGCCCTACTGGAAGATCCTACCATTTCACATTCCTCTCCCCCCTCTCAACCATCTTTAATCTCTCTAATTATTATTCCACTACATTGTCCTCAACTCCCTGAGTAAAATGATATATCACTCAAGCTAGTTGAAGCCACACAATAGGATACTAGTGCCGACGCTCCTATGATACTTTCTAGCACCGCACTTATAGAACATTCTATCACTAATCCTAATATATTATATCACCACACCTATAATACATTATATCACCGCACAGTACTGTACTCTATTCCTAAGCATACTCTAAGTTAGATATGATTAATAGCCTACCATATGCCTATTCCGGTTGCTAATCGAAACTAGGCAATCACAGACTGGATCTATGTCCGCCGATAAATATCAACAATTTGACACCCTAGTTTCTTTCATTGAACACAATTCGGAAAACAGCACCGATCTTTCCCACTTCAGAAATCTTGATCGACTAACTCCACTTGTTTACCGCAACGCTTTTTATATTGGACTGGAGTGACGTCACCAAAAAGTCTAGACGCTGATCCGTCCAGAATCTGGTTTCCTCCTCCTGTTCTAGACTAACTGGAGTCAATCCGCCGTCAAATTTGCTTTCATTTGGGGAAATTCTTTGTCCCGTACAACAATAGTTCAACCTGAGAATCCCCCACATCACAGATTCCATCCCGCGTCTGTCCAGACTTTCCGTCTAGCACTTCAAAGGCTACTACCGCCTTGGCAGACGTTTGGCGTTGTTATTCGTTTCTCGAACAACCCACATCATAAAGTTTCGCCGACCAGGGGTAGACATTTTGACGCGACGTATCTTGTTTCTCAGTTAGAAATGCCGATCGTGTGTAGACAGTTTTAACGACGTATTTTTCTCAGTCTGTACATTATCAAAGGATTGGTTGTTTTTGCAGACTAATGTCGGGTCTTGTTTGTCATCGATCGCAACTAACAAGTTTATTTTCCGTGACATATGCCCCCTCCTAAGAGAGTAGTCCGCAACAACTCTTTCTTCTTGGAGGTTCGATCCAGATGATCTATTCCTCTTCTTCAGGAGCTGGATGTCTCGACAGGAAATCAGCTCCCACATTTTCCTTCCCAGGTATATACTCCACTGTAAAGTGGTATGGCTGAAGTAGCAACGACCACCGCATCAAACGGGCGTTGAGCTTCTGAGAAGTGGCCAGGAACATCAAGGGTTGATGATCCGACTGAACTCGAAACTGAACTCCATACAAATATGGCTGGAATTTTTGCACGGCCCATGCTAGAGATAAACACTCTCTCTCGACGGTCGAATAATTCCTCTCAGCCGGGAGAAGTTTCTTGCTTGCGTATGCCACTGGTTTCAAAACCGAAGCATCATCTTTTCCTTTCTGTAACAAAGCTGTCCCATTCCCAATCACACTTGCATCCGTTCTCAACACAAATGGTTTGGAAAGGTCCGGGAGCTGTAGCACAGGTTTGCTGACCAAGGCCTCCTTCAACTGACTGTAGGCACTCTCACATTCTGGTGTCCAAACGATTTCGTCCGGGAATCCCTTTTTCAAGGTTTCCGTTAATGGAGCTCCCAGTTCAGTGAAATGTCGGATAAATTGGTGGTAGAACCCACACAACAAGAGAAAAGATCGCACATCCTTCTTCGTTTTTGGCCTTGGAGCACATCTGATTTTCTCTAGGTTCTTTTCTTCTGGGACAATGTGTCCTGGAGTGATGGTGTGACCTAGAAATTCCAGAGTCTGGTAACCAATCATACACTTGGTTGGGCGAGCAGTAAGCCCTGCTTCCTTGAGCCTATTGAAAACTCATTTCAAGGATTGTAAATGGTCATCCAAACTGTCACTGGAAATCAGAATATCATCCATGAATGAGATGATGGACGGATCCTGTAAAGCAGTGGTTCTCAACATTTTTTGGCTCATTCCCCCCTTCACCATATTTTCAGAACGCCATTCCCCCCCCCCCCCTTCCTATCAAAAATTTGGCCCGTTCCCCCCTTCACCGTATTTTCAGAACGTCATTTCCCCCTCCCCTTTCATATTTCCTATCTAAAAATTCCCTCACCCCTACACAGTATACGTAAAAGTGGAAGGCAAATGAAATAGCATATACTAAAACAAGTCTAGACATCCACATAAAACATGATTTGTGGGTCTACTTACTTTATAAAATGAATTTTAGAAGGACGAGACATACATAACTATAAAGTATGAAGGGAAAAACTATGTCAAGTAATCGGTTCTTGTATTAACACGGTCTTGAAATGGTCTTCATTCCCCCCTGGAAACCATGAAATTCCCCCCTGGGGGGGGGGGGGGGGAATTCCCCACCGGTTGAGAACCACTGCTGTAAATGATCAAGTAAAGTCCTCATCATCCGAGTAAACACACTAGGTGCATTGCTGAGTCCAAAGGGCATGACCTTGAATTCGTAATGTCCACTGGGGGTACTGAAGGCCAGCAGTGGTCGAACCTCTGGTTTGACCGGAATCTGATAATACCCGCGACTCAGATCCACCTTTGAGAAATACCTTGCCTTATGGAGCCTCGCGAATAACTGAGTTGGATTCGGCAAAGGTTTCCACCTGAAATTTTGTATGACTGTTCAGCAGTCGGTAGTCTATAAACAACCGGTGTTCTCCACTTGGTTTTCGTAACAAAACCACCCCCGAATTGTATGGGGATGTGGATGGTGCAATCACGTCATACTCCAACAGTTTCTGTATTTCCTCCTCCAGGGCCTTTTCTTTAGAGAATGGCACTGGGTAAACCTTTTGGCGAACAGGCTCTTGGGTGGTCAAAGTCATCTCGAACTCCACCAACCTCGTTCGTCCTGGTTTATCAGTCAATTTCTCCTTATGAGACTCAAGAACCTGGGTTATCTTTTCCCTCTCCTGGGAAGTCAGATCAGGATTCACCTGCACATCCCTATAGGTTTCCTGGTGCACCAGGGGGTATTCCCTGCCCTCGTTGGTTCCCACTTCAGTCTCCACTGCAACTGCCATTGCCATGAGGTGAGCTGCTTTTTCTCCGAGTCTCTATTCGTATTTCCGCAAGAGATTGATATGGAAAATCTTCGCCTTTCCCCGGATCCGGTTCTGATAGTTGGTTCTGGATATCACCCTTTCCATGGGAAATGGTCCTTGCCAACTTATCTCCAGTTTGTTGTTTCCCGTTGGGAGTAGCAACAATACTTTGTCTCCCACCTCTAGAGATCTGTCTTTAGACCTACGGTTGTAGTAAGCCACATGTCTTTTTCTGGCCTTTTTCAAGTTTTGATTTGCCAGAGTCCATGCCTTGTGAAGTTTTTCTTTCAGTTCCTCCACATATTTGTAAGAAGAGATCACTTCTTCTGACGTCCCCTCTTCAGTCCAACTCCTCAACATGGCTTCCAACGGTCCTTTGATTGGACGACCAAACAGCAACGTAGCGGGTGGTAGTCCGGTTGAGCCATGAGGAACTTCCCGATAGGCAAAAAGTGCTGCTGGGATATATTCATCCCACCTATCAGGTTTTTCCTGCGCCAGTTTCCTGAGCATTGTTATCAACGTGCCGTTGAAACACTCTACTTGTCCATTGGCTTGAGGGTGGTAAGGGCTGATATGGATATGGTTACAGTGGAACACCCTAAATACCTCCTCCATAAGTTTTCCACAAAACTGGGACCCATTGTCCGTCAGTATTTGATCAGGAAAGCCCAATCTGGTAAAGGCCTCAATCCGTGCGTCTGCCACTCGTTTCGAGTCAATCGTGGTCAACGGTATGGCTTCACCCCACATTGTACAGCAATCCACCATGGTGAGTATGTACATGTTCCTCTTACTAGTCCTAGGAAGTGGACCCACAATATCGATGGCTACCCTCTCGAAAGGAGAGTTCATGATGGGCATTTCACCCAAAACCACCGGCGCTGTCCAGTGTTTAGGTGCCACCCTCTGGCACTCAGGGCATGACTTCACATACCGACGCACATCACCTGTCATTCCCGGCCAATATTAATGGCAGGAAATTCGCTGCATCGTGCCGGCAATACCCATATGCCCACTGAATGAGATGGTATGCCCCATATGAAGAATCCGGGAACGGTGGGCCTTTGCGTCCACCAACTGACCATGTAGGTTGTCTCCCCTTCCGGCTCTCCTGTAGAGTATCCTATTCTTCATATAGTACTGCCCCCGTTTGGGTGGATCAGTACTTTTCTGCAGCTTTTTGTAGCAAGGACGTAACGTAGCATCCTCACTCTGGGCAGTTCGCAACTCCCCTGACAGTGGGTTAGTCACATTTGCTTCTGCCTCATCCGTTCTCGTCTGAGAGCGAGTCTGTATTGCTCCCATATGGCATTCCCAGAAAGACATACCGGGAACCAAGGATTACGGGGAAAATGGGATCGGTCAACACCGCGGCCTTGATGGTGCCGGTGACATATCTTGACCGAATCTTCACTCTAGCAATGGGCAATTTCATGGCTACAACACTCTTCTGTGCAGGCTGTATCTCCATGGTCTCACCTGTGAATTGTTCTGGATGTACCAGATCCGCAGAAATCACGGCCTCCCCGTCCAGTCCTGTGTCGTACAAACACTCCACTTGACGACCGTTAACTTCTACCAATTCCACTACAGGTGGTCTTTCCTGATCTGGAGTCTCTCCCTCGGCCTCGACCTGTTCGGTGGGCTCCACCTTAGGTTTCCCGGGGCACACGACGAATTGAGTGTCTCCTGACTTTCCCCTGCAGTCAATAGCATGGTGCGTATTCGACTTGCAGTGTTTGCACCATTTCCCTTTCCTAGATTTTCTAGTGCCGGACTTTATTGAGCTCTCCTGCTGGTGAGCTTCCTTGTTGACCTTGGCATTGTCAGTGTCCACCTGCTTTGAAGTCACTTGACATGCCGCGAAGTGAGGGTTCTTAGCCTTCGATTTGCATTCCTTCGTATTGTGAGAAGGTGACTTACAAATCGAACACCACTTCTCCGACCATGGTCGTTTTTGTGTAGAGCTCGAAGTGCTCTTGCTTTCCCCCTTCGTCTTCTCCAAATTCTCCTCTGAAGTTTTGACATATGGTTCCACCTTCTTAGTTCCTGTGCTCTTGGCTTTCTTCAGTTTATGTTTTTCCTGACTTTTGGTGTTGGTAGAAAGGTTTTCTGCTGCCTCCACATGGACCTCGACGAACCGTTCTGCCAATTTCGTCAAAATGTCGATTCGTTCCGCCCCTTGTTCTCCCAAGAATGTCCTGAGAGGTTTCGACATTTGCTTCCGCATCTTGTCGACTACCATGAGCTCTTCCAGACTCTCATAGTCATGCGCGAACCCAGCCAAATCTATCCACTTATGGAAATAGGCTTTCAGACGCAGACTATAGGCGGCGAACAACTCCCCCGGTTCTCGTTTCGCTCCTCGAAATTTTTTCCGGTAGGTATGTGACGTAACTTCGAATCGTTTCAGCAGAGCCGTTTTCAACTCGTCATAATTGTTTTCATGTCCTGGTGGCAGGCGAGAATAAACCTCGTAACCGGTCCCGCGTAATCCCTGGGATAGCTTGAGATTCCATTTGTCACGCTCCAGACCCATGGCAACCGACATAGCCTCGAAGCGTTGAAGGTACTGGTCAATCTTCTCCTTGTCCTCCTCGTAGATCGCTAGAGGGAACTTCATAGCATGGTAGCTATGTCCACCTACTGATGTTGAGCCAGGGAGAGAGGAACCTCCCACTGCTCCCTCAGTTTCCCCACTAGATTGCCTCTTAAGCTCGAGTTCCCGCATCCGGTACTCGTGCTCCCTTTTCTGAGCTTCCTGTTCCGCTTCCAATCTATTAGCAGCCTGTTCCGCTTCAAATTTCTTAGCTGCTTGCTCATCTTCAAATTTCCTAGCGGCTTGCTCAGCTTCAAATTTCTTAGCTGCTTGCTCAGCTTCAAATTTCTTAGCTGCTTGCTCAGCTTCAAATTGCCTAGCAGCTTGTTCTGCTTCCAATTTCTTAGCTGCTTCCTCTGCTTCAAATTGCCTAGCAGCTTGTTCTGCTTCCAATTTCTTAGCTGCTTGCTCTAACTCCATCCTTCTCAATTCCAACTCGGCCTTTCGATCTTCTCTTTCTGCTTGACGATACTCCCTCTCCACCTCCTGTACGTAATCTGTTAATGCAGAACCCAACAATCCCATTTCTTCCCCCTTTGCCCTTAGTTCTGCCGTAGTCAGTTTAGGAGTGGCCATTTTTCAGAGAGGTAACTCAGCAGATAGAGTATAGATTATCTCTAAACAAATATATAGATAATGACCAAATACAATTAATCTATATAATTTATAACACACCACACAACACAACACAATCACTCAGTGACAAGAGTAGAATCAGGACCACAGACCTATGCAGACGTGTTAAGTGTGAACAGGTAAGATAAGTCTTAACCCCTATCCACATTCACTCTAGCTGGATTCTCACTAATAGGATATCTCCATCCTCTAACTAAAGATCCCGTGTCAAAAGATCCCGTGTTAAAAGACCCCGCTTATGAAAGATCCCGTTGTCTAAAGATCCCTTGTACGAAAGATCCCGCTGTCCAAAGATCACGTTTACGAGCCCCCAATAAATGTCGTGTGTAAAGAATGAATGTCGTAGTAGTTATTTGTTCTTCTTTACCACTTTAGTGTCGTCCCTGAAGTGAGGGGAATCAACACCCACATTTGTTTTAATTCAATATCACTATCCTGGAGATATCCAGCAGACTCCACCCACAACACTCCCTCAATCTGAAGACACCTTCTTCTCACTCTTACTCACTCCTGGATCATGCCCCCTCTCATTCTTCCCCCAACATAACATACTTGACAACTCTAGCTTCAACAACAACAAAAAACACGAAATTTATTAAAGCAAAGAGTATATGTAGGAGAAGTGTGTGTGTGTGTGTGTACATAAAGTGTAGAATGTGTGACGTATATTCTAAATTGTATATAGACTCAGATCAGTGTTCAGGAGTATAGTCATTCTCATCACTGTGCTGAGAACACACTAGCACCATGTATTCCAGACAAGCAACCTCACCCAGGTGATACTTCTCCGGTCACGTGAAGACTTCCTCCGTTGTCTCTTGAACCACTAGGATGCTTGGACACCCATGACAAACACTGTCTAATGAGAGTCTTCAATCTGATTCACACTATGAATTTCCTCTGTTATTTAACTGATTGTTAATCAGAGAATTCTAACCCTATTGTCACTGTTACTGGGGACATCTCAACGTATCTAGTGTCACTGGTTTTAAAGATTCCCCATATTAACACCACAATCTGAATGTTCTAGGTATTTCTATAAATTTGTATGAATGTTCTTGGTATCAGTAGTGTATTTATACAGTGTTCTGATTGTTCAGTGATACAACTATCACTTGCTAAACATAAATCTCATCAGCATGTCCTGCTCAGCAGAAGCCAGGTTCCCGCAAACCAACTTGGGTATAAGCCCAATGTAGCGGCCTCTCAGCAACTTCTGTCTTCAAATTCTGAGCCATCATCTTCTAAATTGTGTTCTAGCTTCACTGTTGAATATCATAGCACACATACGTGGACCTGTAATTGGAACCTGTAGAATAGAGAATACTATGGTGAGGGCAACTCAATCCTGGCCGGAATTAGGTGAGTGTAGGCCAATAGCAGCACTCAGATCTATAACAGAGATCCGATCTCTGTCATACGGCCAAATAACTCATCATATGATCTGAGACATGGCAACACCAGGAAAGAATAAAGGAACGGGTAGAAACCCAGCAGATGCCCTACTGGAAGATCCTACCATTTCACATTCCTCTCCCCCCTCTCAACCATCTTTAATCTCTCTATTTATTATTCCACTACATTGTCCTCAACACCCTGAGTAAAATGATATATCACTCAAGCTAGTTGAAGCCACACAATAGGATACTAGTGCCGATGCTCCTATGATACTTTCTAGCACCGCACTTATAGAACATTCTATCACTAATCCTAATACATTATATCACCACACCTATAATACATTATATCACCGCCCCTATAATACATTATATCACCGCACAGTACTGTACTCTTTTCCTAAGCATACTCTTAGTTAGATATGATTAATAGCCTACCATATGCCTATTCCGGTTGTTAATCGAAACTAGGCAATCACAGACTGGATCTATGTCCGCCGATAAATATCAACAATTTGACACCCTAGTTTCTTTCATTGAACACAACTCGGAAAACTGCACCGATCTTTCCCACTTCAGAAATCTTGATCGACTAACTCCACTTGTTTACCGCAACGCTTTTTATATTGGACTGGAGTGACGTCACCAAAAAGTCTAGACGCTGATCCGGCCAGAATCTGGTTTCCTCCTCCTGTTCTAGACTAACTGGAGTCAATCCGCCGTCAAATTTGCTTTCATTTTGGGGAAATTCTTTGTCCCGTACAACAATAGTTCAACCTGAGAATCCCCCACATCACAGAATCCATCCCGCGTCTGTCCAGACTATCTGTCTAGCACTTCAAAGGCTACTACCGCCTTGGCAGACGTTTGGCGTTGTTATTCGTTTCTCGAATAACCCACATCATAAAGATTCGCCGACCAGGGGTAGACATTTTGACGCGACGTATCTTGTTTCTCAGTTAGAAATGCCGATCGTGTGTAGACAGTTTTAACGACTAATGTCGGGTCTTGTTTGTCATCGATCGCAACTAACAAGTTTATTTTCCGTGACAGGGAGGGGTAATAGGGAGATGTCAGTTGGTGGGGATGTGTGTGTGGGCGGGGAATATGTAGTCTATGGAGGTGTGTTTGGGGATGGGTGGTTGGGGTGGGGTGGGTGGATAGAGGATGTGTGGGTGGGGGATGGTTGTGTAGGTTAGGATGAGTATGTGAGTGGGCGTGGGATGTGTGGGTTGTTGGGGGTTGTTTGTGTGTGTGGGTTGGGGGAACGAGTGAGGGCAGTGTGTCTGGGTGGGGCATGTGTGGGAGGGGGATGGGTCGGTTGGTGGGGTATGTATGTGTCCCTGGGTGGGTGGGGGTGTATGTGTGGGTGGGGTGATGTGTGGGTGGGGTGATGTGTGGGTAGGAGGGAGATGTGCCTCGTAACATGGTAATTTGCATTGTTTATGTTTACAACATTCATTTCACAATGTTTTGTTTTCTTCCTGTGTGAATGTATAATGCACTTGATGAACGAAAGATGTGTGATTGGAAGGGCCGAATGTAAGACGGGCCTGCGTGCCCAATTTGTGACCCTTGTAAAATAAATTTGATTTGATTTGTCTGGGATTTAAATATGTCTGTCTACTACCATATGTCTTATTCCCATTAAAGCGTATAAAAGAGTACTTTAGTGTCCATGTTTACGAGGAGAAAACACCAGAAGGTTCAGTGACAACCGGTAGACATGAGAGTGAACGAGCCAGAAGAGGACAACACATCAATACAGCTATGGCTTGGCCACGATGCCTGATTCAAGATACTGGTCACCGTGTGAGATAGCAAACTTGGATCTCCCAGATTGAATGACACGGCATATGATGATGGCGAAGATTACATTCAATATTGCTGAAGTTGTGGCCCCGTGTATGTCGGACATTGTGGTTTTGGAAACAGACGCTGGCAATCATAAACCTGGCTCCGGCCGTTCTTCAAACATCTGTGTTTGTGAGCAGCAGTGTTTTGACATTTACTGCCGTGATCGCGGGAGAAAGTAAATGTTGCCGCGGAGATGCCTCCTCTTCTTTCAACCCCACCTGTCTGTATCGACAACATTTGCTGGCGAAAACAGGTTCCTCTCACACCGGAAGTGCTCCTCTAGAGGAAGGGTAGTTTTTAGGTCTTTAAATGTTATTGCTGGATGGAGAGAATCTTATTGGAGAGAATCTAAAGGGAGTGAATCTCTAGGTAGAGAATCTAGGGGGTGATCACTCTAATTTGACGCAACACGGGAAATGTTATAGAAGACATTTAATGAAGTCTCGGTGGTCAATTATTTAGTCTTCTTCTTCTTCTTCTTCTTCTTCTTCTTCTTCTTCTTCTTCTTCTTCTTCTTCTTCTTCTTCTTCTTCTTCTCCCCGCGATTCCAATGCAGTGACGATGCCATGATCGAGTTTATAGAGATATAGATCATAGTATGATTCTGGGAAAAATGCGGTCTGTACGAGGAGACAGTTCAAAGGACATGCCACGAGCGTTGGTCACAAGTGCGTACAAAGCGCTATGGACGCTCAGTGACAAGATGTAGCATCACCTTCAATCAGTTGGGCTTTAGTCACGGTCAAGTGCGGGCCTGGTTCCTGGTTCAAGTAGCATGACCGACAGCTGCGCCTCTACTAGAGTGTTTAGTAATTGTAGTTTCTAAATGTTGTGTAATACTGATAAATGTGGGACGCAGAGGTGTTTCCAAAGCACCAGGGCCAGGTTCTATACTGGCCAAGACCTATTGAAGCGTCCTCTCCGAGCGTCCTGGGCAACAGGTCACTTCAGGATCCTGGCTAAAGTCAGAAGGATCGTGGATTCCTCCGAAATCGGAGAGTGTCTGCCTGCACGGCGAGGAACCACCAGTCTGCACACCAGTAAGCCGGACATGGGACGATGGATACTCACGCAAACCTCAGGTCCGGTATGACATCACACTGATGTTGGACAACAGGATGTCTTCATCCAACATACAGGACTTCGCGCTGGAGTTCACAGCCAGCAAACACAAGCAAGCAAGCACTGATAAATGTGTTGTGTTACTGACAATGTAAAACGTATTGGCAAAAGAAGCATAAAACTGCACCTGTGTTGTGTTATTCAAGACGTGTGGAGTTTATTCTAAACAGTTAGTTGTTATGAACTTTGCAGAGAAAAAACAGAACTTAAGATAATAATAGAAATAGCTGCAGTGAGAAGAACACAGCATCGCCAGGCAGAAAGGCATCCGCACAGAAATGTGACCACAGAAGCAATAAATGTATAATGTGTTTCGCCATGATCGCCACGTCAAAAGGTTAGCGATTCTGCATCCAGTGCTCATAGAATATTCACGGCATAACAATTTATATATATATATATATATATATATATATATATATATATATATATATATATATATATATATATATATATATATATATATATATATATTGTCAGGATCTTATAATTGGCTCGTTAGCTAACACGTGTGAGACAGTACAAGTATAACGTGATTCGACGTAAGACGCAGCAACACAAGTTCTATGGATTTATTGCCACATTAAATACAGAACGATAATTACAACCATCTGCAATATATAACTCACGACGCTCACAACCACAATACAGCTCATAGGTCTGACGCTCAAGATATCAGTCGTTCGGCTTTCAATCACGGAGATTCACACAAACGCCTTGCTCTCATCGCACATGTCCGTCCGGTCTCCGGTCCCAGCTCGGTCTGAGCTTAGCACGCCAACTGCCCACTGCCTCTAGTGGTGTCACGTGTCCTGCGTGCGTCTGTCGTCAGCCTGACCGCTGGTCGCGTGTCAGGTAACAATCTTGTCCACCGACAATTCTTGTCCGCCGGGTGTCGTCACGATGTTGCTGCATAGCTATACCATGTTAGGCTCTGACATTCTCCCCGGGTACCTCAATGAAAGATGTCATCTTTCATTCATGATGTCTGTATATACTGGGGTAGTGTTAACTTCATGTCAGAGACTACTCTTTCCCAGTGTTATGCATGAAAATACATATATGGCATGGAAATATATACAAAAAATGTAAGTTGCATTGAAATGACAAATGAAGTACAACTTTTAACACAACTCAGGTTTCATCCCCCTGATGGCTGGTTACCTCCATTGCAATAATACCCAGTCAGATCAGTAGTACCAGCTTCTCGCATCTACCTCGCAGCAATTTGAAAAAAACGTAATAATATGGTTGTTTTGCAACAGCCATCTAGCCAGACTGAAATACGACTTTACATAAGTCGCATTAAACACTCAAACTCTGACCTCATTTGGCCAGGAGCTCTTATGTTGGTTTGCAATGTTGGCAGCTCTCTGCCATGCTTGGTGGACGCCTACCCGGTGTGTTAACCATTTGAGCAACAAAATGTCTATTTATACAATACACATTAATGAATATGTTTCAAATTATGGCCCTTGGTGTAATTCGTAAATGCAAGGGAAGTAATTTTGACAATCAAGAAATTCAATAAATTACAATAATTATTTAATTTCTTAGCGTCATTGCTTGACGTTTCTTCATATTAACGAGAAAAAGTCGGTAATATGAATACATTAATCAAGATATGATTCTAAGATTACACTAATCAATTTAAATAAGTACCCAATTGGTGTATTATATTTTATAGATTCAAAAGGATTTTACAATCGTCATAAGTTTTTGAATATTTGTATATCGTCTGCTAATTTTGCTATACTTTTTAAATTACACAGGAAGTACACACGAAACGCAAAATTTAGTTGCTGTTACACGGTTTGAACACAAATGCTCCCGTTTTATTTTGTAACGGATAGTTAAATGTTCTCAAAGTTCGTGTTTGATGTTCTAGTATCACAACTATCGGATTATGATGGAATGTTCTTATTTCCGATGTGTTCACAACTTCTGGATAAAGATTGAATGTTCTTATTTCCGATGTTCAACTGTCGAACATTTTGGATTAAATTCGATGCAGAGGTGGTGTAGAAGTCACTGTTCAGTCCACATTTGCACACGTCGTTAAAATATCACGGTGAAGAAAATCACTCACAGCTGTCACTGTTAAATGGTAAAGTTCGCTTCTGGTAAGTGGTTAAGCGTCTGTGACACTGTTCTTGGTGTATATTTACAATTAATAATGTTCTCTTTCTAACACACACTACACAATTATACTACACTCATTACATGGCTTGATTAAAATAAGTATATTATACATGTCAGTTTTTTAACCGTATCACAATTACAATTATAGACCTTACACAGTAGGTGAATAGAAACAACATTCACTCATTGGTGGCTGTGTTGTTCTGAGTGTATTAGTACACTCTGCACTCAGACATTGCTTACTGGGTCGGTTGGACAACGGGACAAAAGGTCGGCAATTGTATTGATTCTGCCTGAAATATGACGAACCTCGAAACTGTAATTTTGAAGCTTCAAGGACCAGCGAGCAATCATATTGTTGGATGGTACTCCGGCATTTATATACCGTAATGGACTGTTGTCAGTTTCGATGATAAAGTGACGTCCTAGAAGGTATCTGGATAGTTTCATCACACTTTCTACTAAGGCAAGTGCCTCTAATTGCGGAATGGACCATGTCCGCTCTCGAGGCCTTAGTTTTCTTGATATAAAATAAATAGGATGCAGGATGTTGTTGTATTCCTGCAACAGGACTGCCCCAATCGCAACGGAGCTAGCATCTGTTCTCAATCTGAAAGGTAAATGGATGTTGGGCAATTTAAGGATGAGGTTATTCGAATTCTTATCAGAAAAGTATGCCAAAACTTTATGAAATGCATTTCGTAGGCATTCATCGTGTACAACTTTTTCAGGCTTATCCTTGGTTAGTAAGTTAGAAAAAACCTCGGTCAGTTCTGAAAAATCAGGAATGAATTGCCTGTAATAATTGATCAGTCCCAACAAACTCCGGACTTGTTTCTTATTAGTCGGGAGTGACAGTTTTAGAATTTTGGAGACAATTTTGTTGTCTGTCATGACAAAGCCATTGGATATTCTGTACCCCAAAAATGATATCTCTTGGTAAGCCATGCTCACCTTTGAAGGCTTCACTGTCAGTCCGTGCTGTCTGATACGTTCTAGTGTCTGTTCTAGTGTCTTTATATGTTCCGTCATTGTCTCTGTATGGACACAGATGTCGTCAATATAGCAAATGATATTAGGAATGTCAGATAGGAGGAGTCGTGTCATGCGTACGAATGTGGCTGGGGCATTGACTAGCCCAAATGGAAGTTTGCACCATTCGTACAGTCCCCAAGGTGTGGCAAAAGCTGTTAGATGTCTGCTGTCTTCATGTACAGCTATCTGCCCGTAACCTTTAGACATGTCAAGCGTCGTAAAGAACTTAGCGTCAGTCAGTTCTGTTAGAAGATCGTCAGTGTTTGCCATTGGTTCAAGATCTAAAACAGTTATTTTGTTCAGTTTCCTGTAGTCGATGCAAAGTCGTATTGTCTTGTCCTTTTTGCGTACAATGACCATGGGTGAAGAGAAATCAAATCAAATCAAATCAAATCAACTTTATTAGGGTCACAAATTGGGCGCGCAGGCCCGTCTTACATTCGGCCCTTCCAATCACTCGTCTTTCGTTCATCAAGAGCATTATACATTTACATAGGAAGAAAAATAAACATTGTGAAATGAATGTTGTAAACATAAACAAGGCTAAATATGGAGAAAAATGTGTACATAAAAAGAATGTGACGTAAAAGTAGTGATGCCAGCGCGTCCCACACACACACACACACACACACACACTCTCTCTCTCTCTCATTCACTCTCACTCATTCACTCACACACACACACTCTCACTCATTCACTCTCCCGCTCACTCATTCACTCTCCCGTTCACTCATTAACTCTCCCGCTCACTCATTCACTCTCCCGCTCACTCATTCACTCTCCCGCTCACTCATTCACTCTCACGCTCACTCATTCACTCTCCCGCTCACTCATTCACTCTCCCGTTCAATCATTCACTCTCCCGCTCACTCATTCACTCTCCCGCTCACTCATTCACTCTCACTCATTAACTCTCATGCTCACTCATTCACTCTCACGCTCACTCATTCACTGTCCCGCTCACTCATTCACTCTGCCGCTCACTCATTCACTCTCACGCTCACTCATTTACTCACACGCCCACTCATTCACTCTCACGCTCAATCATTCACTCTCCCGCTCACTGATTCACTCTCACGCTCACTCATTCACTCTCACGCTCACTCATTCCTTCTCACGCTCACTCATTCACTCTCACTCATTCACTCTCACTCAATCACTCTCACGCTCACTCATTCACTCTCACACTCACTCATTCACTCTCACGCTCACTCATTCACTCTCACGCTCACTCTTTCACTCTCCCGCTCACTCATTCACTCTCCCGCTCAATCATTCACTCTCCGGCTCACTCATTCACTCTTCCGCTCACTCATTCACTCTCCCGCTCACTCATTCACTCTCCCGCTCACTCATTCACTCTCCCGCTCACTCATTCCTTCTCACGCTCACTCATTCACTCTCACTCATTCACTCTCACACTCACTCAGTCACTCTCACGCTCCTCATTCACTCTCACACTCACTCATTCACTCTCACGCTCACTCATTCACTCTCCCGTTCACTCATTCACTCTCCCGCTCAATAATTCACTCTCCCGCTCACTAATTCACTCTCACTAATTCACTCTCCCGCTCACTCATTCACTCTTTCGCTCACTCATTCACTCTCCTGCTCACTCATTCACTCTCCCGCTCACTCATTCACTCTCCCGCTCGCTCATTCACTCTCCCGCTCACTCATTCACTCTCCCGCTCACTCATTCCTTCTCACGCTCACTCATTCACTCTCACTCATTCACTCTCCCGCTCACTCATTCACTCTCACGCTCACTCATTCACTCTCACTCATTCACTCTCACGCTCACTCATTCACCCTCACTCATTCACTCTCCCGCTCACTCATTCACTCTCACGCTCAATCATTCACTCTCCCGCTCACTCATTCACTCTCACTCATTCACTCTCACGCTCACTCATTCACTCTCACGCTCACTCATTCACTCTCACTCATTCACTCCCACACACAGACACTCTCACTCATTCACTCTCACGCTCACTCATTCGCTCTCACGCTCACTCATTCACTCTCCCGCTCACTCATTCACCCTCACGCTCACTCATTCACTCTCACGCTCACTCATTCACTCTCCCGCTCACTCATTCACTCTCACTCATTCACTCTCCCGCTCACTCATTCACTCTCACGCTCAATCATTCACTCTCCCGCTCACTCATTCACTCTCACTCATTCACTCTCACGCTCACTCATTCACTCTCACGTTCACTCATTCACTCTCACGCTCACTCATTCACTCTCACGCTCACTCATTCTGTCTCTCATTCACACTAACTCACTCTCTCACTCAAACTATAGTAATGAACATAAGTTTAGATTATACATGATAAAATCAAATGGTATTTAACTTATAATATGACAGATGAGAATACACAAACATATGGATTCGTGTGTTACATAACATGCGTGTTACATGACATGCATCTGCTCAGCTCTCTCTCTCTCTCTCTCTCACACTCTTTCTCTCTCTCTCTCTGTATTCTTTCATATACACACACTCACACGCATGCGTACGCTCACACACACACACACACACACACACTCTTTCTCTCTCATTCAATCTCACTCTCACTAATTCACTCTCCCGCTCACTCATTCACTCTCCCGCTCACTCATTCACTCTCACGCTCACTCATTCACTCTCCCGCTCACTCATTCACTCTCCCGCTCACTCATTCACTCTCACGCTCACTCATTCACTCTTCCGCTCACTCATTCATTCTCCCGCTCACTCATTTACTCTCCCGCTCACTCATTCACTCTCACGCTCACTCATTCTGTCTCTCCCGCTCACTCATTCACTCTCCCGCTCACTCATTCACTCTCCCGCTCACTCATTCACTCTCCCGCTCACTCATTCACTCTCCCGCTCACTCATTCACTCTCCCGTTCAATCATTCACTCTCGCTCATTCACTGTCCCGCTCAATCATTTACTCTGCCGCTCACTCATTCACTCTCACACTCACTCATTTACTCTCACGCTCACTCATTCACTCTCACGCTCAATCATTCACTCTCCCGCTCACTGATTCACTCTCACGCTCACTCATTCACTCTCACGCTCACTCATTCCTTCTCACGCTCACTCATTCACTCTCACTCATTGACTCTAACGCTCACTCATTCACTCTCACGCTCACTCATTCACTCTCACGCTCACTCATTCACTCTCACTCATTCACTCTCACTCATTCACTCTCACGCTCACTCATTCACTCTCACTCATTCACTCTCACGCTCACTCATTCACTCTCCCGCTCAATCATTTACTCTCCCGCTCACTCTCATGCTCACTCATTCACTCTTCCGCTCACTCATTCACTCTTCCGCTCACTCATTCACTCTTCCGCTCACTCATTCACTCTCCCGCTCACTCATTCACTCTCCCGCTCACTCATTCACTCTCCCGCTCACTCATTCACTCTCCCGCTCACTCATTCACTCTCCCGCTCACTCATTCACTCTCCCGCTCACTCATTCACTCTCACGCTCACTCATTCACTCTCACGCTCACTCATTCACTCTCACTTATTCACTCACACACACAGACACTCTCACTCATTCACTCTCCCGCTCACTCATTCGCTTTCACGCTCACTCATTCACTCTCCCGCTCACTCATTCACCCTCACGCTCACTCATTCACTCTCACTCATTCACTCTCCCGCTCACTCATTCACTCTCACTCATTCACTCTCCCGCTCACTCATTCACTCTCACGCTCCCTCATTCACTCTCACTCATTCACTCTCACTCATTCTGTCTCTCATTCACACTCACTCATTCACTCTCACTCATTCACTCTCCCGCTCACTCATTCACTCTCACTCATTCACTCTCCCGCTCACTCATTCACTCTCACGCTCAATCATTCACTCTCCCGCTCACTCATTCACTCTCACGCTCACTCATTCACTCTCACTCATTCACTCTCACGCTCACTCATTCTGTGAGGTAAAAGTAGTGATGCCAGCGCGTCCCACACACACACACACACACACACACACTCTCTCTCTCTCTCTCATTCACTCTCACTCATTCACTCACACACACACACTCTCACTCATTCACTCTCCCGCTCACTCATTCACTCTCCCGTTCACTCATTAACTCTCCCGCTCACTCATTCACTCTCCCGCTCACTCATTCACTCTCCCGCTCACTCATTCACTCTCACGCTCACTCATTCACTCTCCCGCTCACTCATTCACTCTCCCGTTCAATCATTCACTCTCCCGCTCACTCATTCACTCTCCCGCTCACTCATTCACTCTCACTCATTCACTCTCATGCTCACTCATTCACTCTCACGCTCACTCATTCACTGTCCCGCTCACTCATTCACTCTGCCGTTGACTCATTCACTCTCACGCTCACTCATTTACTCACACGCCCACTCATTCACTCTCACGCTCAATCATTCACTCTCCCGCTCACTGATTCACTCTCACGCTCACTCATTCACTCTCACGCTCACTCATTCCTTCTCACGCTCACTCATTCACTCTCACTCATTCACTCTCACTCAATCACTCTCACGCTCACTCATTCACTCTCACACTCACTCATTCACTCTCACGCTCACTCATTCACTCTCACGCTCACTCATTCACTCTCCCGCTCACTCATTCACTCTCCCGCTCAATCATTCACTCTCCGGCTCACTCATTCACTCTTCCGCTCACTCATTCACTCTCCCGCTCACTCATTCACTCTCCCGCTCACTCATTCACTCTCCCGCTCACTCATTCCTTCTCACGCTCACTCATTCACTCTCACTCATTCACTCTCACACTCACTCAGTCACTCTCACGCTCCTCATTCACTCTCACACTCACTCATTCACTCTCACGCTCACTCATTCACTCTCCCGTTCACTCATTCACTCTCCCGCTCAATAATTCACTCTCCCGCTCACTAATTCACTCTCACTAATTCACTCTCCCGCTCACTCATTCACTCTTTCGCTCACTCATTCACTCTCCTGCTCACTCATTCACTCTCCCGCTCACTCATTCACTCTCCCGCTCGCTCATTCACTCTCCCGCTCACTCATTCACTCTCCCGCTCACTCATTCCTTCTCACGCTCACTCATTCACTCTCACTCATTCACTCTCCCGCTCACTCATTCACTCTCACGCTCACTCATTCACTCTCACTCATTCACTCTCACGCTCACTCATTCACCCTCACTCATTCACTCTCCCGCTCACTCATTCACTCTCACGCTCAATCATTCACTCTCCCGCTCACTCATTCACTCTCACTCATTCACTCTCACGCTCACTCATTCACTCTCACGCTCACTCATTCACTCTCACTCATTCACTCCCACACACAGACACTCTCACTCATTCACTCTCACGCTCACTCATTCGCTCTCACGCTCACTCATTCACTCTCCCGCTCACTCATTCACCCTCACGCTCACTCATTCACTCTCACGCTCACTCATTCACTCTCCCGCTCACTCATTCACTCTCACTCATTCACTCTCCCGCTCACTCATTCACTCTCACGCTCAATCATTCACTCTCCCGCTCACTCATTCACTCTCACTCATTCACTCTCACGCTCACTCATTCACTCTCACGTTCACTCATTCACTCTCACGCTCACTCATTCACTCTCACGCTCACTCATTCTGTCTCTCATTCACACTCACTCACTCTCTCACTCAAACTACAGTAATGAACATAAGTTTAGATTATACATGGTAAAATCAAATGGTATTTAACTGTATAATATGACAGATGAGAATACACAAACATATGGATTCGCGTGTTACATAACATGCGTGTTACATGACATGCATCTGCTCAGCTCTCTCTCTCTCTCTCTCTCTCTCTCTCTCTCTCTCTCTCTCTCTCTCTGTATTCTTTCATATACACACACTCACACGCATGCGCGCGCTCACACACACTAACACATTAACTCTCCCACTGTCTCACTCTCTAACACACAATCCTACACACACACACACACTCACTCTCTCAATCACACTCTCTCACACATACACGTACACATGAACGCATGCACGCACGCACACACTCCCTCACTCACTCTCACACATACACGTACGAATGCATGCACTGACACATTCCCCCACCATTTCTCGCTCAATCACTCTCTCCACACACACGCATGCACACACGCATTCACTCTCTCCCTCTCTCTGACACCCACTCTCTCTCTCTCTCTCTCTCTCTCTCTCTCGCTCGCTCCCACACGCACACACACATATATAGTGAACAATTATAATGAACAATTATACTGAACAATTATACCAGTAAATGAATTATGGTGGCATATAGTCGGTATGGATTAAGTATTGAAAGAGTTTTCGGTTAAATGTGTAGGGACTCATTGGAGTTTTCAGATCTGGAGGCAGATGATTCCATAAGTGAGCACCAGAATAGGCAAAACATGTTTTGTATAGGTCCAATCTAGGCTTTGAGACATGTAACAAATTTAGGCGCTTGCTGTTCATTGCATTAGATTGAATCAGCGGCAGAAGATACTCTGGGGTATTTTGAGATATAATTTTATTCACTAATTTGGCTTTGTTGAAAAGGAAGCGCTTTTGTAGTGGTAGAAGTCTTAGATGACTGTACAAATTATTACTTTCAACGTGCTTTATGCCAGAAACCAGACGAATAGCGCGGTTTTGTAGAGAACATAGTCGTTTTAAATTAGATTTAGGGCAACCATCCCAAACTGTGGAACAGTAATCGAGATGTGATTGGATATAGCATGTATAGAATATTTTTCGTGTGCTTTCGTCCAGGAAGTGCTGAATTTTAGCAAGTTGGTAAACTTTTTGTGCTATTTTCTTGGTAAGAGCGTGAACATGAGAGCTCCAGTTCAAATGACTGTCTATTAAAAGCCCTAGTGTTTTATGTTCAGTCACATTAACTATAGGTAACGTGCCCATGCGGAGTTCGAGCGGTGATCCAGTTATGGCTAGTGTCTGTAGTTTTTGTCTGGTCGTTATTAGCATGGATTTGGTTTTGCCGATGTTAATTTGCATGCGGTTTTCATTGCTCCATCTAGTAAGATTATCAAGTTCCTTTTGTAAAGAATTCTCTAATTCACTACGGTTTTCTTGACTAGTATATATAGTACAGTCGTCAGCAAATAGATCACAAGTTGTATTGATATATAAAGGAAGATCATTAATATAAACTGCAAAAAGCAGCGGACCTAGTATTGAGCCCTGAGGCACACCAATATTAAGCTGTGTGGATCTTGATAGACAGTTGTTGAAGGACACGACTTGTTGCCTGTCGGATAGAAATGACGTAATTATGTTCACCATGTTGGTGCTTGTCTTCATTTGCTTTAGTTTTCTAATTAAAATATCGTGATCTACCATATCAAAAGCTTTTTTAAAGTCTACAAACACCGCTCCACAAATTCTACCGTTGTTGATGTTTAAGTGCCAGTTATCGGTCATTTTTGTTAGAGCACTATGGCAAGAATATTTAGGTCGAAACCCAGATTGACTGTTAATTATTAGATCGTTGTTAATTAAATGGTGTAACGTTATTTTATGAATGTGTTTTTCTAGTGGTTTTGATAGCGACGATAGTAAGGAAATAGGTCTATAATTACCCAAAACGCTATTATCGATTGAGCCATTTTTAATAAGCGGAAACACTTTAGCAATTTTAAATGCAGATGGAAAGTAGTTTTTGGCCAGGCACTGGTTATATATGAACGTTAAGGACTCGCTAATGACTGGTGCAGCACAACGAAGAATTCTATTACTGATACCATCTAGGCCGTGTGAGTTTGTTGATTTGAGGTTCAAGAGATATTTATAAACGTCTGCAACAGACATTAAAGGAATCTCAGCGGGAATATTTCTGGCGCACTTCTCCTCACAGAATGATGCCAGTGAACTTAAATTACACGATGAGTCTGGTATTGAAGACTTTAGATTCTCTATTTCTGATTGAAAGAACCAACTGAATTCATCGCATGTTATAGAATTTGGTATTGCTGATTCTGTAGGGCGTTTCTTATTGGTTAGCAAGTTAATAGCCTTCCATATATTTGTACTGTTTGAATTATCTACAATCAAATTTTTAAAATGATCTTTTTTTATCCTACGAATTTCATATTTAACTTTATTCCTTAGTCTGCGGTAATTGATGAAGTCTTTATTTTTGTGTGCTGTATCTCGCTCTCTCATGATTTCCAGCACTTCTCTAGTGACCCATGGGGATTTATGTTGATTTTTGACTCGAACTTCTTTGATTGGCACGTTTTTATCGAACACATTGTAGACTGTCTTCGTCCAGAAAGCTAATGCATCGTCCGGGTCAGGAAGTTGGTAAACGTGATCAAGGGCTGCTTTTCTTAAGTCTTGCAAAAATAAATCTTGGTTGAATGCTTTATAATTCCTAAATTTGATACTTACATGTTTATGTTTAAGAGGTTTGAACCCAATTCTTGACCATGTACAACATACCGGGTAGTGGTCACTAACTGTACAAACAGGAACAGAACATTCAATAATATTATCTGGACAAGTAACATATATATGATCAATTATAGTTGAGGATGTGTCAGTAACCCTTGTGGGACGGTTTATTAGTTGTTTGAAATTGTAAGAAATAATGATATCGTCCCATGTCTGGTTGGATTTAGGAATATCTATGTTAAAGTCACCTAATATCATGACTTCTCTACCTTCTGTAAACACTATATCCATCATTGTAGTGAAACAGTCATACCAATTGTACCCAGCACACGGATTCCTATATAGGTATCCAATGAGAAACGGCTGTTGGCTGGCTGGCTTCACCTCTAACCAAACACATTCTATCTCTACTGACTCGAGATCACTTCTACGGTAACAGTTGAGAGAATTGGAAATGTATACAGCAATACCTGTCTCTAATTTTTGATTTGCGTCTCTTCGAATTACTTTAAACCCCTTAAGAGTGATTTCAGAGTCGGATATTTTGTCGTTGAGACGACTTTCAGTGATTCCAAACACATGGAATTGTTTGCACAGTATTACCGAAAGCTCAGGTAATTTATTGAGCAAATAATAGATGTTGAGATGGCCTATACTTAGGCCATTTTTGTGAAGCCACTGATCGTGATTTGCGAACATTGCACGATGAAAGGATGATGTCGCTTGCGGTAGAAATTTTCAAAGTTTTTGAAACTTTATTTAGTAGTAGTTAAGACTATTAGATGGGGTAGGAAAATGTCTGTGCTGGAGTGACATCATGAAAGCTTGATGCAGGGCTGCAGGATTGTATTGCATTAGCTGTTGAAGTTGGCGGTTCCACTGATAGGAGTGTAGATTACCATCCAACGAGGGACCACTGCTGTGAGAGTTACTGGAAGTGCCTACATTAGAAGCATACATCGGGGGCACAGCAACATTGTTTAACGGTGTTCCCTTTGACATAATAGGGGGAGGCTGCTTTATGGGCAAGGGAGGAAACAAACCATCATAGTTAGCAACATTGGGATTGGAGCATGGGTTGCTATCCACGGCATTGTATTCCTGGGGTATAGGCAATGGTGGTGCAGGAAGAGAAGGAGCATTTTCTGAACACTTAGATGTCGCTGTCGCCGGGGGTGAAGTTCGGGTTACTCCTGTAACTGGTGCTGGTTGTTGTGCACGTTCGGGATATTTTATGTTCTTCGCTAGTATACTACTTCCTAGCTTGGAACAATGTATTTGATCCCTGTATAGTTTTTTCTTAGGAGCCCCGGACGACGAAGTAAAGTACGGGGTGTTATTAATGAAACTAATGGCATTGTCTTTACAAAATTTAAACAAAGTTAGATTGGCAGCATCGGCAGTCCGACGCTGGAATCCATAACATGGTGGAATGATGGATGAAAAGAACATAGATGAGTTAGGAAATTTATTTCGTAACAGTACCTCCAGCGTAGATAGTTGTGAGGTGCTTATGATGTTATTATCCATTATGTCATTGACACCAATATGGACTGTCGCTTTTTTAATTCTCTCATTCACTTGGAATTTTCGCAGTGTAGCGGTAAGCCTATCAATGTCAGCGCCTGGTAGAGGAAAGATTGAAGTTGACTCGCTGTCAGAAGATGACATGCGATCACTATAGATTCCCTTCAGCAGGGAGTCTCCAATGATAACATGAGTTGCACTGTCATCAATTGTAAGGTCACGCTGCTGGCGTGTCCGCTTGGGCTGTTGTTGCCACTGACCACTGCGGTCTTTCTTGTGTTCTTGATTATTATAGCTTGCTTGCGTTGGTTGTTGATGCCCAGTAGTGGTAACAATTGAACTTTGTGATTCCTGGTCTGCTGCTGGAGAGTCAACACTTAAGGCCTGGAACCTGTTGCTGATATGCACATCAATGGGGTAGATGGATGGTGTGCGTTCTACAGGTTTAGAAGTAGTTTTGTTGATTGTAGAAACTGTCTGTATGTCATTATGCGACGAACATTCACTGGTAGCACACGCATCTAAAACACCAAGGGTAGTTTCTGTCTGTGCACTTTTATTAGATGACTGTGCACTTCTTAGTTCTAAGGCATGTATGGATGCTTTGAAAGTTTCCTTCTCTTGTCTAAGGAGGCGGATTTCTTCTCGAAGAAGAAGGTTTTCGTTTTTAAGCACAGCAATAATATTAGTGGTGTTGCTGGTAATAAAATCTGTTAACCTCATCTCCAAAGCCTGAATAAGTTCACGACAATCAATATCATTGTGGCTCTGTGGTTCGGCCGAAGAAAGAGTGCTTGAATGTGATGTGCTGGTTTGATTAGATTGAGCTGGTGAATTCTGTTGTATGTCCAGCTGGAATTCAGTGTCTGATTGTTCACTAGACAACACGATTGAGGTTGGCGATGTAGATGATAGATTCATTCGCTGAGCTGGCGTGCTCGTCAAAATTTGTCCCGTCTTGTTCTTGTTTACATTGTGCCGCTTGGACACAGTTGATGATCGCAAGTTGGAGGACATTTTGGCAACATAGTCAGCTCGATAAGGCAAGGAATAAAATAATATTGCAGGCTTTTCTGTAGGTCGTGCGTGACGTTTACTTGCTAGCCATGCATGGTTAATTCTCACGTTGTCGTAGATCGATAATTGGTAAAATTGAAAAATGGGTGATCTTACCGTCACGATTCACAAAGAAATCCTCATTTAACTAAATACACATTCACATAAACTTGACATTTTGTGTTGTATGTAAATCCAGCTTTAAACGAACAAAATGATGGAGTAAATATACGCGCAGGCCTTTCTGTAGAAGGTGCGTGGTGTTTATCACTTGTTAGTCACGCATGGCAAATTCTCACGTTGTCGTGAATCGATAATTGGTAACATTCATAGATTGGTGCTCTTACGGCCACATAAAATAAAGAAACTCTCATTTCATTAAATAAACAGTCACATAGACTTGAACTGTTGAGTAGTATGTAAATCCAGTTTAGAATGAACACAATGATATACACAGCATCGTGATTGAATTGAGTAAACTTATTAAAATAATCAAAAATCGGAAGAATATGTTAAGAAGTCTGATAAGGATCGTCTGATGATGTTGTTTTTTGCTAAGTTGATAATATCTTGATGTAATTGTTCTTTGTAATGTAATGGTATTGTGTTTGGTCTGCATCTTATTGGTGTGTTTGATGTGAGTGTGATGTGATGCTGTACTAATTCTGTTTGTCCTGGGTTGTCTGAAAAGATGGTGTTGTACTGTTGTATCAACTGTTTGCAACTGTTTGTCTCTGCTTGACTTAAGTTTGGATTGATCTTGATCTCCTTCAAGCAGTTTGTCGTGTCTAATGTAGGTGTTGGAATCTCGTCGCTAGAATCGTCATCTTCGTGATCTATTATCACTGTGCAAGCTGTCGTATCGTCTTGTTCGTTGTCTCTGTTGTGGTATGGTCTTAGCATATTTATGTGAAATATTTTGTGTTTGTCTTTTATTAGGATTTCATAGTCTACAGGTGAGATTTGTCTTGTCACTTTATAAGGTCCCTGCCAAGAATCAGTCAGTAGCTGTCTGTCACTAGGTAGTAGTAGTAGAACGTCCTGTCCAGGTGTTAATGTTATAGTCCTGTTACCTTTGTCTGCGTACTGTCTGTAAGTAGCACCAGATAGTTTAAGTGCATTTTTAGCAATTTCACATGATTTAATAATCCTTTCACGTAATGATGTTACATACACAAATGATGATATGGGTTTCAGTATTGGAGTAGAATCAGTTAACATTTGGTGATAAATTGTTAATGGGCCTCGTGGTTTGGCACCATAGATTAGTTCAAAAGGAGAGAAACCGGTACTAGAATGTGGTACCTCGCGATAAGCAAAAAGGACAGCTGGTAAGTACACATCCAAGTTGTTGGGGTGATCTTGAGTTACTTTGGCAAGCATGTGCTTCAGATCCCCATTAAGCTTTTCTATAATCCCGCTAGAGTGAGGATGATAGGGGCTATTGAAAACTTGCTTCACTCCTAACATTTTAGTGAAAGCTTGGGTGGATGCGGCAATAAACTGAGTGCCTCTATCAGACTGGATAGTATCTGGAAATCCAATTCGGGAGAAAATATGGAAGAACACTTCCATGATGTCGTTGGCAGTAATGTTCTTTAGCGGAATCGCTTCTGGCCAGCGACTACATTGATCAATAAAAGTTAGAATATATTTATTCCCTCTAGTAGTTGTATGACTAAGAGGGCCCACAATGTCAACTGATAATTTTTCAAAAGGTCGACTGGCTAAGTCAGTGACTTGTAACTTTGCCTGTGGGTGTTTACCTTTTTTTACTAGTTTCTGGCATGTATCACAACTTCTGCAATATGTTCTTATGTCATTGCAAAATTTTGGCCAATGAAACTGTGTCAAAAGTCTTGACCTGGTTTTAACATATGCCATATGACCTGCAAAAGGTATATCGTGAGCAAGATGTAAAGCTTGCTTGCGATAAGTAGTTGGCAAAACAGTTTGCTTTGTTGTAATGTCACCTCTGGTGTAGTACCTGGTGAGTATATCATTGTGTAAAGCAAAATGCCATTTCGCATTTTTGGTTACTCTTGCCTTTTTGCCGATCAGGTCAAAGTACTTTGACAGTGAAGGATCAGCTTTTTGAGCTGTTATGAATGTTTCCTTCATAGAGTCACTAGGTGGTAATTCTGGGCTAAGCATTTGTATAGCCTCAGTTTGGTTACTTTCATCTTGCACTCTAGCAGTAGCTCTTGTTACTGCGTTCACACACTCAATGACATCAGATGATGATGGAATGATATCGTCAATGATGTGATGAGAACTTAGTGCTGCATTAGCTAACATACATTCAATAGGTGATATGACATTTTCTGTGGTGACATTTGGTGGTGATGTGTTATCATCAATACATAGTGATGTTATGTCATGATTATGAGGTTTGTCATTCACCTCTGGTAAATTTCCTATGATTATATCGCACACTGGGTTTGTAAGTGCCGCGACCTTTACTTTCCCGGTGAGGAATGGTGTTTCAATGTATGCCCATGCTAATGGATATTTTTCAATATTGCCTGAAAATGTTCTACATGTGATGTGTCTGCCTGTATAGTCTGTAGGCGTTATGAATGTTGTTTTCAGGCCAATAAGTGTACTTCCGGTGTCGCGAAGTACTGTAGCAAACTTGCCATTAACATACCCGTGATGGATGTCTAATCTGCCTTTTGAGTCTATTACCAAGTTAGCTTCCTCATTGGCAATAGGGATGGCGTGCCCGCATGTTAAGATACCATCTTCATAGAAGGTGTTACAGACAGTGCATTTATTAGCACTAAATACATCACAAGCCTGTGCTGCATTCACAGGATGTTTCTCTGGATTTTCGTCTTCTGACGCTGAGCTATCGAACAAGGCGGCATTGGCTTTGTTGGTCATATGCCTGCCTCTACAATCCATGCGATGGTGCCCGAAAGCTTTGCAGAGAAAACATTTACGTAAACTTTTGAACGATTTACGTTCTCTGTCTTGTCTGTTTACCATATTTTGCAAGTATGTTTGGTACCCTGGGTTTTTATCGCACATCTCGTTCAAATGGTGAGAAAATTTACAATGAATGCAATGTCTAAATTTCTCAGAGGTAGGCCTGTTTGGTTTTTGCCTACTATAGTTTTTCTCATAGTTGGCTGCTGCTACCCAGTTACTGTCAGTAGCTTCAGTGGCAAAGCATTGTTTGTTGGCCGTGTAATAGGCCGACCCACGTCTTTCAATTTCTTCCACACTTGTGCATTCATTCTCCTGTAAGAACTTAGAAAACGATGATGGGATAGAAGAAATGATTTTATCTCGAATGATGAGATCTTCTAATCTATCATAACTTTTATTAATTTTGGCTGCTGAAGTCCATTTGCTGAAAACATCTCGGACTAAACAGAGGTAGTCAGAGAACGTTTGAGTTGATTTTGGACTCAATTTACTGAATTGTTCTCTGTAACCTGCCTCGTCTAACATGAAATGTGCCATTATCTTAGATTTAATATAATGGTACTCTTTCCTTAGGTCTTTGGGGATGGTTTCAATGACTTTAAGAGGTTCCCCAGATAGACTCCTCATATAAAGAATATTCCATTCAGAAAGTGGAACTTGGTAATGTTCCATTAAAGTCTCAAAATTTTGGGTAAAGGCTGCTATGCAGTCACCCGAGGTATAGTTACGTACGATACCTTGATACTTCTTATACTGGTTTTCTTTTTCCAGTCTTTCAGATTTCTTTGATTCTTTATTCATCGCAGTCTCAGTGTCAAGTTGTTTCATTTTCAACTGTAACTCTAGTTCTTCTTTCTTACTCTGAGCTGCTATTTCTGCTTTCTTAAGTTCACTGTCTATCTCAGCTTGCTTTGTCTTTGCAGCCAGTTCTAATTCGGCTTGCTTGGCAGCCCTTTCTGCTGCTCTTTCTTCGCGTTCTGCTGCCCTGTCATCGCGTTCGGTAGCTTTCTCCTGTACTAGTAGGTATTCAGCGTACTTCTGCTCACTCCACTGTGTTAGTTCATCACCATGTAACTGTAACTTTATGCCCATATCAATGAAATCAAATAATGACGACATGATGGGGAAAATACGTCAATGAAAATCAGCCACACAAAATATGTTATAAATGGTTAGTAATAAACAATTTACAATTGTTTTTACTATACGATGCGTGCCTACTATTGCATACGTAAAGTTAAAGTATAGAAAAATATACTCAAGTGCCCTGGATACGGTGAAGAATGGTTGGACACTCGGGCTAGAAAACTGTAGGGTCGTTACTTCGGAACCACTAATGACCTCTACGGCAAGGTTATGGATGGTACGAAAAAACCTGCTTTGTTTTTGGAAGAAAATAAGTTAGTGTCTATTTGTTGGTGTGTGCCTGCAAGTCACTAAGTGTTGACTAGGTTTGGGTGGCGTCGAGTGTAATTGTATGTCGTAACTTTGTCGTCAACAGTGTTTCTTTCAACAGAAGTTACACTCTTTCCAAAACTCTTTGCTTTCCACAAACTCAATACACAAAGACAATCTATCTGTATTTGAACACTCAATAACATTGATGACACATCACTTACATCAAGATGACATTCAGTAAGGACATAGACATCAAGTTTACAAGATGGCGACAAGGTCAAAATGGCGACAAAATAACAATGTCGACAAGGTCAAACGGTGACAAGTTTCACAAATCACAAATGTTTTACACGTTTACAGGATCAAACAATATGTACTGCACATTTACTAATGGTTTTACACATATTTAAACAATGTAATAATGGATCATACTGAGACTTTCACGATCACATTTACATAGCTATAACCTTGACAAATTTCACAAGTTCAAGAATTATAGTTTTAAATACCAAAGACGAGCAACACACGTCTACATATATTAGGTTCTTAAACAAGGACGAGCAACCCACGTCCACACATGTCAGGATCTTATAATTGGCTCGTTATCTAACACGTGTGAGACAGTACAAGTATAACGTGATTCGACGTAAGACGCAGCAACATAAGTTCTATGGATTTATTGCCACATTAAATACAGAACGATAATTACAACCATCTGCAATATATAACTCACGACGCTCACAACCACAATACAGCTCATAGGTCTGACACTCAAGATATCAGTCGTTCGGCTTTCAATCACGGAGATTCACACAAACGCCTTGCTCTCATCGCACATGTCCGTCCGGTCTCCGGTCCCAGCTCGGTCTGAGCTTAGCACGCCAACTGCCCACTGCCTCTAGTGGTGTCACGTGTCCTGCGTGCGTCTGTCGTCAGCCTGACCGCTGGTCGCGTGTCAGGTAACAATCTTGTCCGCCGACAATTCTTGTCCGCCGGGTGTCGTCACGATGTTGCTGCATAGCTATACCATGTTAGGCTCTGACATATATATATATATCTGAGCGCTGTTATCAAAGACCCAACTACACACATCTGATCCATGGCAGACGACATGTAAGTATTGTTTATCGTTTAGTCAGCGTTACGTCGCAATAACTGCCTCCACCTCCATTCACAGATTGGATGTTTTGGTATCATATACCAGGATCTCCTGCACTACCACCGTCCTTTAACCTTCGCCAAGCACTTCTTTTGTCACAAAGCGATACGTGCAGATGATTATACTTCTCCCCCACCCCGTAAATTTTCTTGTTCTTCTTAAGATCGAATGTTTGATGATACCACCGAACTTCTCAATGGATGCATGTGAACACAAGGTCATTTCTACCATCACTCACCATCTGACGTCTCACACGCTCATTGTGTGACCTATGTGCAGTCAGTTTCTCCTTTGTCTTTATTCCATTTCTGATCTTCGCCCTCCATGTAACACGTAGAGTGGCAACTAGCTGCCAATGTGCAATGTCAATGCTTGTATCAATCATGTCCCACTTACACATCTTCGTATCGTAGTAGAGGCCAACCCAAAGATCTTTTAGCCATCTGTAATTCAACAAAATAGATGTTCTGTGGTATTCTGCCAACTTGCGTCCTCCTAATGTGTCCTATCCATCTAAGTCTACGAAGACTGGGCATGGAACAAACCGTCTCTCAAGCAGTCTTTTCAGCCCTTCGGTAATTGTGATCTTACCTTGCCACCTAATAACAAAGTATTCTTCACAATCACCGCATATGAAAGCTTCCTATTCTTACAGACTCTTTTTGTTAACCTGTTCATTGTTGTTGCTGCCTTACCAATCTTGATGTTGATTTTCTGATCTGAGGATAATTTATTGTTTACCTTGGTCCTAGATACGTGAAATGGTCAAATATCGTAAGCTATCCTAGATATGTACAATCTTCAACTATCTCCTGCTATCCTAGATATGTGAAATGTCAAATATCTCCAGCTATCCTAGATATGTGAAATGGTCAAATATCTCCAGCTATCCTAGATATTTACAATCGTCAACTATCTCCTGCTATCCTAGATATGTGAAATGGTCAACTCTCTTCAGATCTGCATCATCAATAAAGATTGATTGCACCCTCTTTGCACCTTGCGTCATAATCTATGTCTTCTTTTTGGTAATTGTTAAGTCAAATTCAAAACATGCATTGGTGAATGCTGATGGTAGGCGTTGTAATTCTTCCTGAAATTATTCCCTTCCTTCGCCATCACCCTCTTTGGACAACAATCACCTTCAAGTTAATATCCTGTCTGGGTGAAGTCGTGATCAGCATCTATTTGTGGCTGATTCAGTCACAGAATTATTAATCTGAGCTAGAGATGGACCCTAGTATAACTTCTCTTTGAAGTTGAATGTTGTATGGGTATAATCGAAATCGAAATCGAAATTATTCCTCACAGTGGACCGTAATTGCAGCATGGTGACGATAATGCATTTCAGCCATGTTCATGCGATTATAAATGTCATGTGATTTTGAAATATCATCGGATACATAAACATGGGACAGATGCAGACACAAACATGGGACAGATGCAGACACAAACATGGGACAGATGCAGACACAAACATGGGACAGATGCAGACACAAACATGGGACAGATGCAGACATAAACATGGGACAGATGCAGACACAAACATGGGACAGATGCAGACATAAACATGGGACAGATGCAGACACAAACATGGGACAGATGCAGACACAAACATGGGACAGATACAGACACAAACATGCGATAGGTGCAGACACAACCATGGACAGGTGCAGAGACAACGATAGGACAGATACAAACACAAACATGGGACAGATGCAGACACAAACATGGGACAGATGCAGACACAAACATGGGACAGATGCAGACACAAACATGGGACAGCTACAGACACAAACATGGGATAGATGCAGACACAAACATGGGACAGATGCAGACACAAACATGGGACAGATGCAGACACAAACATGGGACAGATGCAGACACAAACATGGGACAGATGCAGACATAAACATGGGACAGATGCAGACACAAACATGGGACAGATGCAGACACAAACATGGGACAGATACAGACACAAACATGCGATAGGTGCAGACACAACCATGGACAGGTGCAGAGACAACGATAGGACAGATACAAACACAAACATGGGACAGATGCAGACACAAACATGGGACAGATGCAGACACAAACATGGGACAGATGCAGACACAAACATGGGACAGCTACAGACACAAACATGGGATAGATGCAGACACAAAGATGGGACAGGTGCAGACGCAAACATGGGACAGATGCAGACACAAACATGGGACAGATGCAGACACAACCATGGACAGGTGCAGAGACAACCATGGGACAGATGCAGACACAAACATGGGACAGCTACAGACACAAACATGGGACAGGTGCAGAGACAACCATGGAACAGATAGATACAGACACAAATATGGGACAGGTGCAGACAAGGGACAGATACAGACACAAACATGGGACAGATACTGACACAAAAATAGGACAGATGCAGACACAAACATAGGACAAAGACAGACGACACAAACATGGGACAGATGCAGATACAAACATGGGACAGATGCATGCACAGACATAGGACAGGTGCAGACACAAACATTGGACAGGTGCAGACACAAACATGGGACAGAGACAGATACAAACATGAGACAGGTGCAGACATGGGACAGATGCAGACACAAACATGGAACAGATGCAGATACAGACATAGGACAGATGCAGACACAACCATGGGACAGATGCAGACACAAACATGAGACAGGTGAAGATACAAACATGGGACAGAGACAGATACAAACATGGGACAGATGCAGATACAAACATGGGACAGATGCAGGCACAGACATAGGACAGGTGCAGACACAAACATGGGACAGGTGCAGAAACAAACATGGGACAGAGACAGATACAAACATGAGACAGGTGCAGACATGGGACAGATGCAGATACAAACATGGAACAGATGCAGACACAAACATGAGACAGGTGAAGATACAAACATGGGACAGAGACAGATACAAACATGGGACAGGTGCAGATACAAACATGGGACAGATGGAGACACAAACATGGGACAGATGCAGACACAAACATGGGACATGAGCAGACATAAACATGGGACAGAGACAGATACAAACATGGGACAGATGCAGACACAAACATGAGACAGGTGAAGATACAAACATGGGACAGAGACAGATACAAACATGGGACAGGTGCAGATACAAACATGGGACAGATGGAGACACAAACATGGGACAGATGCAGACACAAACATGGGACATGTGCAGACATAAACATGGGACAGACAGATACAAACATGGGACAGATACAGACACAAACATGGGACATATACAGATACAAACATGGGACAGGTGCAGACTTGGGACAGGTGCAGATACAGACATGGGACAGGTGTAGACATGGGACAGGTGCATACACAAACATGGGACAGGTGCAGACATGGGACAGATGCAGATACAGACATGGGACGGTTGCAGATACAAACATGGGACATGTGCAGACATGGGACAAGTGCAGATACAAACATGGGACAGGTGCAGACATGGGACAGATGCAGACATGGGACAGGTGCAGACATGGGACAGATGCAGACATGGGACAGATGCAGATACAGACATGGGACAGGTGCAGACATGGGACAGGTGCAGATACAGACTGTCAGCAACCGATGCTTCAGGCATTACGGGATAACTTCTCTCGCACCACACAAAAGATTTGTCAGTCGTACGAGAGGTATTGATTATACATTTTATTGCCACAGACTCTTTACATTACATCAATGCACAAAAATGTTCGCTAATAAATCACACATGAATATACCACAGAATTGCCTATCACTAGTCGTTCCTAACACTATTGCTAATTCTATCTACTGGCAAAAGAATACGCATCGACGCTAAGCGATGCGCTCACTACAAAGTCGGTCCCCTGTCTGAGGAAATCTCCGCGTGCTGACTACACGGTAAGCGGAGTGACCTTGTGCGTACTTCGGCTTCTGCGTGCTGCGTCACTCAGCACGCTTGGAGTCGTGGTCTCTCTTGAGTCTAGTTCTCTGTATCTGTCACGCTGGCGTGATTACGCCGTGACCAGAGTGCTTACTCTCTGTTTGACACCTCCGTGTCTCATGAGAGAACTGTTTGATAGTTCCCCTTCCTATTTACCACCTACACCTACCCTGCCCTCATGTAGGGGCACTGGGTTACCTCTATTCTGCTTGAGGTAGACCACTCATTCAGGGTGGTCTTCCCTGAGTCTTTGACACACACCCTCCCCTCCTGTGTTGCGTTACAAACTTTGACTGATGGTTGTGACGCAAGATGTTTCTAAAAAATTAGTGTCTCTAATTTTTGTCAAAGACTAACTTGGTTCTGGGTAACTCAACTTCTACTGGCTATTGTCACAATGTAGTCTCACTTTACTTGGCTACTGGTGATCGCCACAAACTTGTCTGGTTGGCGTGAGCCCTCTTCTCAATCGCAATATTATATTAATTAGAGGTTTGTCTGAACCGGACCATTGTCTTATAAGACCTGCCCTCAAATAGCAAATTAACTCACTACCCATACAAAGTTGACTTTCTTAGGGTCAACACATGAATTGCTTCATGTCCCCCATATAATATTAAACAACCCTTGCACAAGTTGTGTGCGACAGGCTTTACCTATCTCGCTTCCGCGTGTAAAGAAACCTTCCACTGTTAAGTTAGTGTTTCGTTGTCTATTGTTTCCCCTGACCCGGAGTTATCTCCCTTTGTTCTAAAAAATGTATGTTATTTATATGTTTGTTTTCCTGGTTGTTTGCGTGTTTGGATCTACTTAATACTACACTTTACCTTCTAAAATGTGTGTATGTCTATAATATGTATGTAAGTTAGTTTTCAAGTGCCATAATTCGGTTAAATGTGGCCACAAACAAGTGTATCACACTAATTCGTGACTACGTTCCCGTCTTATGAGACTTAAAACACTTTTTCTAAGGTCTACACTAAACTACACACAACACACTCACGACAGCACATTTCAACATTGAAAGCAAACGCTTGACGCAGACAAATAATAAAAAGTCGCGTTGAGCGGCAGGAAAAAATCCGCTAGTCGTCCTCACTCTTCCTTGTATATTTTCCATTTTCTCTCACTTTCACACTTCTGTCACATATCTTTCATCCTCCTATTCTCTCACTTTCACATTTTTGTCACATATCTTTCATTCTAATATTTTAAAAACCTAGAAGTGACACTGTACAAGTTTGGCTCAGTTTGAAAAGAGTTGAGCTTCATGACTGTGCGTAACTTACTGCACGGGTCATGTATTTACAAAATATTTACATGGATGAAACAGGGTTAATAGTTTGTACCCTGATGTTATTAAACACTATATTCTCCTGAAATACTACTACTACTTCTATAAATATTTATATCCTAATTTGTTGTAGACAATTAATCTAATTTAAGGGAAATAATCTAACTATCTAAAAAAATGAAAATGATGTGAGATGAGTTAGTTATGTACCTTTCTGAAATGGGAAATGTGAAATGTAACAAAATTATAAATAACGTTTTAATGTTTAACTAAAATAAATAAAATAAATAAATAAAATAAAATAAACAAAATATGATTAATGTTTTAACTATACATGGTGTAAATGATGTATGTTAAATGTACACTCCTTTTATCCTATACTACTTTATCCTATAAATTATAAACTAATTTTAATTTTAAATGATGAGGTTGTTAGATTGTTCATCAAGATGGAATGAAATCAAGTGAAATGAAATGAAATAAATGGTACTGTTCGTATCTAAACTAAATGGTGTTGTTGTTATCTAAACTAAATGGTGCTGATGCTATCTAATCTTTTTATCCTAGAGTTTAATGAGCTGTTAATAAATTTATAGTCCTATCCTAATCTACTTTTATGCTAATTAAGTGGGTAAATTAATGATTTATCTAAGCTATACAAAAAAAATTTATTATATTCCCTAAATCTAATCTAAATCTATATTGACGTAACTAATCTAACTATAATTTATCCCTATATTAAAATCTGTTATAATACATATCACATTAACTAAATATATCTACATGGTATTTATTTACCTCAGGTTAGTGGTTGCCATAATGTTTAGAAATTGCTTTCGTTGGCATAGTTTATATATACACAATTGTCCTGGGTATCTTAAATACACTACACAGTCATACTTGTGTCTTATGGGTCTTCTTCCACTAGCAGAGTCCGCTGGTGTCGTAGACGAGTATATTCGTGTCTGTTCTTTATGCATTGTTCTGACACTGTTCTTGCACTTTACCATGGGTGACTCACCGGAACACAAATGGAGCATAGTAAGTAACGAGCTGTCTATGTACACACGGTGATCAACTTGTTCTTGGAGCACAATTCTTATTCTGCTGACTACGGACACCTGGTAGTTCACTGTTCTTAGCACACAGTCCTGATCCTGATGTCTATGTAATATATATGATATTTTACACAGGATATTTTAAGTGTACTAACTTAACATTTCTTACACTACCTTTTCATGTGGGATATCAGGTATTTCTACCTCAGATGGTCGACTAAGGGTATCAGCAAGAATGTTATCCCTACCCTTAATATGCTCTATACTAAAAGTATAATTCTGTAATATTAGTGACCACCTGTAGATGCGGTCGTTGCGATGCACCCCACTTTGTATGACCGTGATAGGGGAGTTATCGGTCTGGACAACGAAGTGATTACCCGCTAGAAATCGATGCAACTTCCTCACCGAATAGATGACGCTTAGGGCTTCCAACTCTGATATGGAATATCTGGACTCAGCAGGTGTGATCTTGCGGCTCACGTAGCAAATGGGATGGAAGATGCCATCATAAAACTGGCCTAGTACTGCAGCGATGGAAATCCTGCTGGCATCTATCCTAAGATAATAAACGAGCCTAGGATTAGGCAAACGGAGGATTGATACATTACTAAATAGGATTTTCAATTTTGACAATGCAGAAATTAATAATGCATCTTTGACATCTAATTTTACTGATGCTTTTAAAACATTTGAAAATACACTTGTAATTTCAGCTAAGTTCGGTATGAACTTACTATAATAATTTACTAAACCCAAAAGACTCCTGACCTGCTTTTTTGTTGTAGGCATTGTCAGGTTCATAATTTTAGTAATAATTCTATTGTCAGTTTTTAGTTGTCCATGTGAAATGACATGACCCAAAAAATCAATTTCTTGTAGGCCCAATTCAACTTTGCTCGGTTTGATCGTGAGACCGAAGAGTCGCAACCTATCGAAGACGTGTCTAAGTTTCAGTAAGTGTGTTGTCCAGTCCTCTGTATGGACACAAATATCATCTATATATGTCACAGTATTCGTCACTCCATGTAGTAAATCTCTAGTTAAGCGTACGAAAGTGGCAGGGGCGTTACGAAGTCCGAAAGGAAGAAACCGCCACTCGTATAGACCTAACGGTGTTGAGAATGCAGTAAGATGGATGGATTGAGTCTTCATAGGGACCTGCCAATATCCCTTAGTAAGATCTAGTTTAGAGAAGATTTTGGAGGTGGACATATCCAGAATAAGATCTTCGCAGGAAGGAATTGGTTCTGCGTCGATCTTAGTGACATTGTTGAGTTTTCTATAGTCCACACAAAGACGAATTGTGGATTCTTTTTTCTTGACCAAGACGATTGGAAAGGAGTACTCAGATGTAGATTTTTGAATGATTCCACTAGCTTCTAAGTTCAGAATTTCTTTATTTAGATTTTCTCTATAGCTAAGTGGGATAGAGTACGGCCTGAATTTGATAGGCTTAGTGTCCGAAAGAAGGATGGAGTGCTCGATCCTGTCCGTCCTACCTGGAATGTCGGAAAATATGTCCTTATACTCTGTTATTAATTCTATTGTCTGTCGTCATTGCTCGTCTGTCAGTCCTTGTTCTAACCGTATAGAATCTAAGGTCGCAGTCTTCTCTACAATTGGAACAGGTAGTTCCATTCCGTCGTCGTCTACCTGATTCAGTACAGTGGTGGTGCTAAGTGCGTTTTCTGTAAACTCACTAAGTGTATGCATCTCGTCGGATTTGCCAGTCTCGCTAACTAGTGTAGTTGCATTGTGTACGTCTGTCGTCTCATGCATAGGTGTGGGTGCATTGTGTTCGTCTGTCTCTACATCTGTCTGTTGTCGTGAAAAGTAAGGTTTCAACATGTTGATATGAAATATCTTTAAGTGTCCGTTTATCGATATTTCATAATCGACATCTGAAAGTTTATGTATCACCTTGAAAGGCCCTTGCCATGAAGTTGTCATATTATTACGTTTGTCAGGTAGTAATAGCAATACATCTTGACCAGGTTCAAGAATCATGGGTCTAGCACTGTTGTCGGGATTGTGATTGAGGATATCTGCATTGTTCACTGGAGTGAGTTTATTCTTCTCCTCCCACGCAGATATTTCTTCATCTGTGCAGTGTCTTAGCAGGGGTAGACACCCAAGAATTAACTCAGTACAAGGGTTGTCTAGTATTGCACAGGTAAAGGTACCAGAAAGGAATGGTGTGTTTATCCGGACTCTTGCCAGAGGATAGGTTTCTATATTACCAGAAAAAGTACGGCATTTTACAGAGTCACCAGTATAATCTTTTGTATCAACCAGTTCCTTTTTTACCCCAATAATAGAGCTACCACTATCAAGCAAACATCGGCATGGCTTATCATTGACCAATGCAGTGTGAAACATCAAATTGCCTCTGGAGGCTACAGCTGCGTTTGCATTCTCAAAGGAGGATGTTACCATGTGACCACATTCTAATTTTCCGTCTGCATGAAATTGGTGACATCGTTCACAATTATCATCATCATCATCATCATCATCTTCCACTTCTGCCGTCAAGCGTCGTGGGGAGGAATAATTTGCGTTCCAGCGCCCGGTGGACGGCACTGGATAGTGTCATTCCGTGAGGTTGTACAATGTCTCTGATGTCGTCAATCCATTTTCTTCTTGGACGTCCTCGTGGTCTCGTCGCAGATGATCTTTGATGTAAGGCCAGTGATGGTAGTTGTTGATGTTGCATTCTAATGACATGGCCAAACCACTTGATCTTCTGTCTGTCAATAAATGTGGCACAAGGTGTTGATCCAACAGTCTGTCTGATAGTAGCATTTCTTACTCGGTCTCGGATTGTTAAGTTGGCAGCTCTCCTCAGGCATCTCATTTCGCAGGTGTTGATTTTGCGAAGGTGTAATTTGGATAAAGTCCAGGTTTGAGATTGGTAGCATAGGGTTGGTGTGAATATGCTGTTTATTATCTGTCGTTTTGCGGACATGGGTATGTTTGGATGTTTCAGTAAGGGTGATAGTTGATATGTAAGTGCACTAGCTTTTTGACATCTGATGTCAATTTCTCTGTCCAATCTGCCATCTTCTGTGATCATACTTCCAAGGTATTTGAATTCTTTAACTTGTTTTAGAGGTGTGTTATTTATCTGTATATTTAGTGGGCCTGGCGATCTGCTAACTTGCATTACTTCGGTTTTGGCTGTGTTTATACTCATATTGTATCTGCTGCAGGTTGAACTCAGATTAGTAATATGATTTTGTAGTCTGCCCTCATCGCTGTAAAACAGGCACTGATCATCTGCAAATAGAAGTTCATTTATTCCCTGTGGGTCAGTTGTTTCATCTGGAGTAAAGAGTTCTAAATTTTCTGAATCTGGTCTGTCGAGACTTGCTTCTTTGGAAATTCTGTCCATGTAGATATTGAATAGCAGGGGAGAGAGCACACATCCCTGCCTCACTCCTGTATTGACTGTGAACATATCTGATATACCTTCCTGTGTTCTTACTGCACTTTGGCTCGAGTGGTACATGGCTATGATATTTTCTAGCAGTTGCCCTTCTATCCCATAGTCTTCAAGGATGGTCCATAATTTGTATCTGTCTACTCTATCAAAAGCCTTTTCCTGATCTACAAACACAATATTCTGCTGGTCACTATATTCAATAGTTTTTTCACAAATTTGTCTAAGTGTAAATAATGCATCAGTGCAACTTTTACCTTTCCGAAAACCGAATTGTGCTTTGCTTAACTGTTGTTCAACTATTGGTCTAGCTCTTTGTTCCAAAAGTTTTGCATACATTTTCCCTATATGGCTTAGGAGTGATATACCTCTGTATGTTTCGCACTCTCTCATATTGCCTTTCTTTTTCCATATTGGTACTATTATTGCCTGTTGCCAATCATCTGGGACTTTTCTTTCTTCCCATGCTATATTAAAAAGTCTTGTTAGCCATTTAACTCCTGTTTCCCCACAGGCCTGAATAGCTTCTGTGGTTATTCCATCTGGACCTGGTGATTTGTTCTTAGGACTTTTCTGTATAACTGCTTTGACTTCTGCATGTATGAAATTTGGTTCTTGCTGTCCCTGGCGTTTAGGCACAAAAGTGAGGTTTCCTATGTTATGTGTGGGGTTAAGTAGTTCTTGAAAGTATTCTGCCCATCTTGCTAGTCTTTGTTGTGGGTTAAATATTGGTATACCTCTTTTGCTGTTTATGATGGTGGTTGGGTTGTAACATGCATCTCTGTTTCTCATTGTGGTGACACGTTTATAAAATTCTCTTGGGCAGTCTTTGCTAAGGGTCGCCATCTGTTCACCGTATATTCTCCAGGATTCATCTTTAGATGCTCTAATTGTTCGTTTGGAATTACGTCGTGCTATTCTATAAGTAATATAGTCCTGTTCAGATTTAGTTGTGGTCCACTTTTTGAATGCTACCTTCTTTTTGAATATGCTATCTTTAACTTCGTTGTTCCACCAGGCTGTTCTTAATCTTTTGTCTTGCCCTACTTTCACAATTATCAAAGCATAAAATATCGTTTACACAACAAACATCTTCAGATTGGTTAAAAGGTAATTCATTCTTGACGTCACACTCAGTCTCACTTCCACTATCAGAAGATGTATCAATCAAAATTGCATTGTTGGCCTTCATTCTTTGGCGGCCCAGGCACTTATTAGAATAATGGCCGTAGCTAGAACAGAAGAAGCATTTGACTGCACGCCTGTATGCAGTTCTCTTGTTTTATTGTTTCTTAATGACCATCTCAAGATGTGTCGGATAGTTTGGTGATTTATCGCTCATGAAAAAGTTGGCAATATACACATTTTGACACTTTGTGATCTTTCTTGTCGACTCTCTGACATGGTTTTTTACTGCTACGATAGCTTTTTGGTTGGTCCTTAACAAAAGAGACTATTTCAGAGTCGATATTAGATGTTTTAAAAATATCTCTATTTGAGGAAAAATATGCTGAGCCTTTCTTCTCAAATTGTTCTATGGTTTCTATGTCAGACTGCTGTAGGAATTTAGCGAAAGGAGATGGTATTGTGGATATGACTTTATCCATGGCTATTACATTTTTAAGTTTTTCAAAATCCTTTCCTATATTTGCTGCGTTAAGCCATCTATTTATTACGCTTTGGACATTCGAGACATAATCAATGAAAGTCTCACTTGATTTTGGTCTTAAATTTGAAAATTGCACTTGATACCCAGGGGCATCAAGTAAGAAATGTTGCATTATCCTATCGTGGATGTATTGATAGTTATATCTAAGATCAGTTGGTATAGATTCTATAACTTTAAGGGGCTCACCACTGAGGTTCTTCACGTAAATCATGGCCCACATATCAATTGGTACTTGGTGGTATTTCAGCTGATATTCTACATTTTCTGTCCAGGCTGATATGGAATCTTCTTTACAGAATGGCTTAATAATATTTTTGTATTTATTAAATTTATTCTCTTCTTGTTGACTCTTTAGTTTTGTAATGGAAATATCTAAGTGTGAGTCTACTTCCATACCTTTCATCTTTAACTGTGTCTCTGATTCAGTCTGTATTTGTTTTTCTTTCACTCTTGCCATTTCATCTATCTCTCTTTGCTTTAACTCTCTCTCCTGATCTAATTGTTTTTGCTTAATCTCCTTATCTTGTTCTAATTGTTTTTGCTTTAATTCTAATTCCTTTTGTTTAGTTATTTCAGCTAGTTCTACAATCTCCTTTTGGTGTTGTCTTTCTTGTTCTCCAATCTTCTTCTGATGTTGCCTTTCTCGTGCACGTTCATCTCTCTCAGCATCTTTTGCTTCTCTAAATTTTTGATCAGCATATTGCTCTAATTCCTTTCCTGTGTATTCTAACTCTTTGCCTGCTTTTATGAAATCAGCTAAAGTTGCCATGTTGTTGGGTACTTAGCTAGTATTGACAGGCACTTAAATATCTACTTTGGTTTATTAGATATGTTATGTTTTTTTTAAATCTCTGTGTATAACAATACACCCTTAGGTTGACCTTGAAAAATAGATCACAAAAAATTTACTAATATATCACACCCTGAAAAAGAGATGCATTATTAATCATATTGCATTGAAAATAGTTTGGGTATACTCATCTTAACATTCCAGAAAATCAGGTACAATCGTTCGGCAGCTCAGGTCTAATCGTTCGGTACTTCGACAAACAGCGTGAGTTATTCTCATACACAGCTCTTGTTACATCTGGTTTACAAGAGCATCAACAATTAACAATTTGTAAACGACATATGACTTTAGACAATTTGGTACAATCACATGCCCCCGGACAAAACAATGTGGTTAATTAATATTAAATGTCAATGTCCTGTCGTGTTCTAACGTCTTCTGCCTTCCCTAACTATGTCGTTTAATTTATGGGAGTGATGTGCAGACCGAGTCTTATTTGCATAGCAAAAGTATTGCCATCGTGACGGTAACAAATAGAAACAATCTTCAAATAAATAAATAAATGCTTTGAAATAAATATAAAAGTAATAATAATGTTTAAATAACTAAATATATTTAGTAAATAACTCGTATAAACAAATAATATGTAATATAAGCTACAGATTTAGGCGAGCAGCCGCTTGGCGATTTGTAAACAATCCTTCGCTGAATGCAAATGGCGTGGGGCAGCTGTTTGTCAGTCGCGATACGTCATCGGCGCAGCGCTATTTTTAGATTGGAAAAATCAATACTGTCGCCGGCTCATTCTTGTGTATTGCTCCGCCGTAAATCATTTTCGACAAATATTCATAAACAAATAAGTAATTATAGAAATAAATGATACAAAACAATAATAATAATACTTACAAATCAGAAGAAAACATGTTCATAAGCACAAAATATTCTAATAAGCATAAATAAACATAACTTGGTCACGATGGGCACAGCTCGCACTTTGTTCTGTCTGCACACGCCATTGTCACTAACATAAACTAAACCCTGTGATTATCTAGCCGTAATCCTATTTTAGAGCCGTGGGTGAGTGTTTTAGCTTGAACAATTGTCCAAGCTACACTTCTGACACCACTTTATCCTTGCCTGTCAGCAACCGATGCTTCAGGTATTACGGGATAACTTCTCTCGCACCACACAAAAGATTTGTCAGTCGTACGAGAGGTATTGATTATACATTTTATTGCCACAGGCTCTTTACATTACATCAATGCACAAAAATGGTCGCTAATAAATCACACATGAATATACCACAGAATTGCCTATCACTAGTCGTTCCTAACCCTATTGCTAATTCTATCTACTGGCTAAAGAATACGCATCGACGCTAAGCGATGCGCTCACTACAAAGTCGGTCCCCTGTCTGAGGAAATCTCCGCGTGCTGACTACACGGTACGCGGAGTGACCTTGTGCGTACTTCGGCTTCTGCATGCTGCGTCACTCAGCACGCTTGGAGTCGTGGTCTCTCTTGAGTCTAGTTCTCTGTATCTGTCACGCTGGCGTGATTACGCCGTGACCAGAGTGCTTACTCTCTGGTTGACACCTCCGTGTCTCATGAGAGAACTGTTTGATAGTTCCCCTTCCTATTTACCACCTACACCTACCCTGCCCTCGTGTAGGGGCACTGGGTTACCTCTATTCTGCTTGAGGTAGTCCACTCATTCAGGGTGGTCTTCCCTGAGTCTTTGACACAGACATGGGACAGATGCAGACATGGGACAGGTGCAGACATGGGACAGATGCAGACATGGGACAGGTGCAGACATGGGACAGGTGCAGACACGGGACAGGTGCAGATACAGACATGGGACAGGTGCAGACATGGGACAGATGCAGATACAGACATGTAACAGATGCAGACATGTGACAGGTGCAGACATGGGACAGATGCAGACATGGGACAGGTGCAGACATGGGACAGGTGCAGATACAGACATGGGACAGATGCAGACATGGGACAGGTGCAGACATGGGACAGGTGCAGATACAGACATGGGACAGATGCAGACATGGGACAGGTGCAGACATGGGACAGATGCAGACATGGGACAGGTGCAGACATGGGACAAGTGCAGACATGGGACAGGTGCAGATACAGACATGGGACAGGTGCAGACATGGGACAGATGCAGATACAGACATGGGACAGATGCAGACATGGGACAGGTGCAGACATGGGACAGATACAGACATGGGACAGGTGCAGACATGGGACAGATGCAGATACAGACATGGGACAGATGCAGACATGGGACAGGTGCAGACATGGGACAGATGCAGACATGGGACAGGTGCAGACATGGGACAGGTGCAGATACAGACATGGGACAGGTGCAGACATGGGACAGATACAGACATGGGAGAGATGCAGACATGGGACAGATGCAGATACAGACATGGGACAGATGCAGACATGGGACAGGTGCAGACATGGGACAGATACAGACATGGGACAGGTGCAGACATGGGACAGATGCAGACATGGGACAGGTGCAGACATGGGACAGATGCAGATACAGACATGGGACAGATGCAGACATGGGACAGGACAGGTGCAGACATGGGACAGATGCAGACATGGGACAGGTGCAGACATGGGACAGATGCAAATACAGACATGGGACAGATGCAGATACAGACATGGGACAGATGCAGACATGGGACAGGTGCAGATACAGACATGGGACAGATGCAGACATGGGACAGGTGCAGATACAGACATGGGACAGATGCAGACATGGGACAGGTGCAGATACAGACATGGGACAGATGCAGACATGGGACAGATGCAGATACAGACATGGGACAGATGCAGATACAGACATTGGACAGATGCAGACATGGGACAGGTGCAGACATGGGACAGATGCAGACATGGGACAGCTGCAGACATGGGACAGGTGCAGATACAGACATGGGACAGATGCAGACATGGGACAGGTGCAGATACAGACATGGGACATGCAGATACAGACATGGGACAGATGCAGATACAGACATGGGACAGATGCAGATACAGACATGGGACAGATGCAGACATGGGACAGGTGCAGGCATGGGACAGATGCAGATACAAACAGGCAGGAAGTCAGCACCACGGCGTTACATACCGCCGCTTGCTCAGTTGTGTTTTGATTATCGCCCTTATGAAAGCAAATCTCTCTGGGACATAAAAGTGCTTGCCGTAGTCTTCATGAGACCAGCAACTAAAGGATGATTCTGTCTGCACGCGGCACGCCACAGATGCTGCAGGCACATCATCTACAGACTGGTGTTTACCTGAGGCTAACTGGCAACTGGAGAATGCCACTTATTGTGTCCCCCTGAGGTGGCGAGCTGGCTGATTGCCGACAAACATCAACATTTTACCACGGTTTCACTTGTGTGTTTCCGCCCGCTCCCTGCAAGGTAACCCGAGCCACTCCAGCCTGGGGATAGCTATGTGTTGACGCCCGACAGAGGAAACTCTAGCAGTTGATGCCTGATTTACTGGCGAGATCTGATGTTCATACAACCTTTAACATACTTAATTTATGCTTGACATATACCCTGGTTGGGTGTAGCTTCCAGGGGCATCTCTTCTACGTGGCTTCACTTTACAGTGATATTGTTCGACTGTTTTATGTCTCCGATGATATTTCAAAGTCACGTGACATTTATAATCGAATGAACATGGTTGAAATGCATCATCATCATCATGCTACAATTACGGTCCACTTTGATGAATAATTTCAATTATACCAATACCCATACATGTTCAACCTCAAAGAAAAGTTATATTAGGGTCCATTTCTAGCTCAGATTAATAATTCTGTGACTGAATCAGCCACAAATAGATGCTGATCACGACTTCACCCGACAGGATATTATCTTGAAGGTGATTGTTGGCCAAAGAGTGTGATGGCGAGGGTGGGGAAGAATTGCAGGAAGAATTACAACGCTTACTATCAGCATTCCCCAAATGCATGTTATGAATTTGGTTTAACAATTACCAAAAAGAAGATATAGATTATGACGCAAGGTGCAAAGAGGGTGCAATCAATCTTTATTGATGATGCATATCTGAAGAGAGTTGGCCATTTCACATATCTAGGATAGCAGGAGATAGTTGACGATTGTACATATCTAGGATAGCTAAAGATATTTGACCATTTCACATATCTAGGATCGAGGTAAACAATAAATTATCACTAGATAAGAAAATCAACATCAAGATTGGTAAGGCAGCAACTACAATGAACAGGTTAACAAAAAGAGTCTGGGAGAACAGGAAGCTTACTGCAAAAACAAAAGTCCTCGTCTACCAAGCCTGTGTCCTTAGTACTCTTCTTTATGGCAGTGAAACCTGGACAACTTACTCACGCCAAGAGAAACATTTAAACAGCTTTCATGTGCGGTGTCTGCGAAGAATTCTTGGTTATTAGGTGGCAAGGTAAGATCACAATTATCGAAGTATTGGAAAGATTACGTTGTGGGACGGTTTATTCGATGCCCAGTCTTCGTAGAATTAGAGGATAGGACACATTAGGAGGATGCAAGATGGCAGAATATCACAGAACATCTATTTTGTTGAATTACAGATGGCTAAAAGATCTTTGGGTTGGCCCCTACTGCGATACAAAGATGTGTAAGTGGGACATGATTGATACAAGCATTGATATTGCACATTGGGAGGAACTCGCCGCTGAACGTGTTGCATGGAGGGCGAAGATCAGAAATGGAATAAAGACAAAGGAAAAATTATTGCACATAGGTCACACACTGAGCGTGTGAGACGTCAGATGGTGAGTGATGGTAGAAATGACCATGTGTTCACATGCATCCATTTAAAAGTTCGGTGGTGTGACAACACCGGCCTGGTTCTCGGTGGTTGTCGATATATTTTAATTTGGGGTTCGCGATTAACTTTTGTCTACCCTTTACACCAATTATCCCCAGGACGGTTCCCGGACGACTCTATCCATATGACGACTGTGGATACAAGAAGACACCTAACTGACTACAAGAGAACAATCTTATAAAAGGCGAATCTAGAATCTTTATTGGAGATTCAGACTCTGCCTAACCGACAGACAACAGACGAACTAACAGACATGGAACAGTTGGCTGGGTGAGAGTAGTCTGCTGGACATTCTCATCCTCCCACTCGACAGAGATCAATGTCTTTAGTGTCCGTATGTAAACAAGGTGATAAGGGTACTTTCACCTGCACCCGTATGATGCCGCCTGGAACCTTCGGCCTTGAGCCTGGTAAGTTTCAACTGTCACTTGACACTTGGCTTCAGCACCATGTAGCTTCACAGCAAACAGTCACTCGCTCATAGCCACCAGAAAACGATGCCACATCACACAGCAAAGCCCCACGGCACACAGCACAGGTCCACTGCACACAGCACAGGTCCACTGCACACAGCACAGGTCCACAGCACACAGTAAACAGGAATCAGCAGCAGCAAAGGGCAGTCGCCCACCGCCCTAGTTAACAGCACAGGGGTTCCTGTAAGCAAGAACAGGCCAGGTGTACATATCCATCACACCCTTGCATAATACATACTACACCAAAAGTATACACTGACTCCATCAATATCTTGTGGTCAGGCCCTTGAGCTCAGACCACATCGTATGTCTGAACTCCCAGACATATCTCACGGACAGATTAGGTTACAGCTCCTAGTAATCCTAACTTAAGTCCAGTAGCCTTTCAGCCACGCGTCTCATCCCTAGTAAATAGTCAATAGGATGACACATTCCCTACCAGCTCATACCTAATGGATATTAGATAGAGAGACAGGGTCCCTTCCTGAGGATGGTAACGTTCCATACTTCCTATGGAGATCATCAAATGTTATGGCCTAAATCATCTCATTGGTAATCACAATCTGTCTCATCAGAAAAGTACAGAAGCATATCAGAATATTTCAGGTAAGTACTCCATGACACCTCCAAGGTTAATAGAAGATGCTCAGACTACAATGATAACTAACCTGAAATACTGAATTAAAGACCAGACAAACCACTGAAGAGTTTCATGTACTTGTGTTTGTCGCTTTCCACCTTTCTTCCTTGGATACCTGGATTTCTGTGGTGTGTGGGTGTAGGTATATAGATAGACACTCATCACATAAATACATTCTTTAGGCTGCCTAGGAATTGTGTCGAATCATCACCCCAAACAATCTGGTACCGATGACAGTATAGAGACAATAGAGACATAGACCCAACTGACAATTATTCCTTTCCCCATCAAAGGAAGTATCGAATCAGACAACACTGATGAAATATCCACGCAATGCATGAGTGGGTGTTTCCCCACCACTATACTGGCCCACGGTTCAATCCCTGGTAGGTGTGAAGATATCTTTCCCCCTTCAAACTAAGCCCAGTTAAATAACAACAGGCCTATGGGGCGATATTTACTTCTCAGCTTATAGCCTCCTACATAGTCGGGTTTCACCGTAACGAGAAACTGTGGTTCTCGCGCGTCGCACGAGTGCTTGACAAGTACTGGTTTCAACCACGCCACTGGATGATGATTGAAACGTACTAATATCAACCTCGTCGATTAAGGGAATCAAATGCAAACTCTATTCAAGAGGAATTCTTCTGTTAGAAGCATAACTCCCTCAACTGCCCCATTATTAAGATAGGGCGTCGAATGTATGGTTAATTTGCGTCCACCAGACTGCTCGATTGAGCTGGCTCGCAAAAACACATTCCGTCTTGTCTGTTGAAGACTGGTCTCAGCTTAATCTAGGTCATAGTACACACACAGGCTTGCTACACAACTCGCCTGTCTGGTCGAGACTTAACCCACAGCTGGTGTCTGCTGACCCGAGGTCATCGTGTACATATCGTTCAGAGCACAGATACGGCGCAACTGGCCGGCCTAGTTGATAATTGACCCACAACTGTAATACAAACTTTAGTTAAGCGACTCCAAGTATAAAAGTGTTTTACCTTTAAAGCTTAGGAACAATTATTCAACAGACAGCGACCCGGTAGGTTCATCAAGCCCTGGGCTGTAGGTCCACTCTCTGGATCCCCAAAGGTACAACATGATACAGCTGGTCAAAGACACGGCCTCTCGTCTCAGGGACACCAATGCCACCACTGTAGATCAATCTCTGCTTCCCTAAGAGCTTCACAGATTACAGCTGGCGGACACGGCTGTGAAAGGATAGCTACCACAACACCCTTAGCTGTAGAACATTCTCCGGCTCCCCGTGATGCCACTAATACAACTGGCTATCGAAGCTGCCACCTTTCTTGATGACTGGCTACCGAATGGCCTCTTCGTGTCAGGTCCGGAAGAACACACTCACCGGAGTCTGCCGAAGAGTTCCGAGTATATTACCTCACGAAAGTGAAGGCAACTCATCATTCCCCGAGTTTTAGCAGAGTGTGCCATTTACAACAGAAAAGATCTACGCACACTCAAAGAGTTGCGTTATGTTTCTCGGGACCCGTGGAGTTCATGACAATCCCGATACATAACATCTCAAGGACCCAGAAAACGGTGCTAACTCTTTTTACTCGCCTTAAAATGTGGCCTAGCCACCAAGACGGGGTGGGACAGAGTGGGTATGGTGTTGTCCCGTCTGAGACCCACGTGCGTTTCGCGACAGGTGGTATCATCAAACATTCGATCTTAAGAAGAACAAGAAAATGGACGGGATGGGAGAGGAGTATAATCATCTGCACGTGTCGCTATGTGGCAAAAGAAGTGCTTGGCGAAGGTTAAAGGACGGTGGTAGTGCAGGAGATCCTGGTATATGATACCAAAACATCCAATCTGTGAATGGAGGTGGAGGCAGTTATTGCGACGTAACGCTGACTAAACGATAAACAATACTCACATGTCGTCTGCCAGGGATCAGATGTATGTAGTTGGGTCTTTGATTACAGCGCTCAGATATATTTATATATATATATATATATATATATATATATATATATATATATATATATATATATATATATATATATATATATATATCGTTTTATCGTTTCTTTACTTATTCAGTCATTTAGTCTCTTGGTAGAGATTTGTTCGCAGCAGACGAGCATAATCTCCGGCGGGCCTCTTCTCGCTGGTCGCGAGATCCGCACAGTGGAAGTATGGGAGATTTGCTTGCAAATAGACAAGCAATATCTCCTGCGGTAGCTATGGCGGGCATATTCCCGCTGGTCGCGGGGACCGCTATAAGTCAGGTGGGGAGTCTGACGATAGTGCACGCTTTACACAGGTCCGGACACTTGTGATTGACAGATGTGCGCGCCCTCATGGTCCGGGCTCGTACAAGGCCCTCACCTGTGGGACATGGCTGAACGCCCCTAAGCCGGGTCCCTTGGGTGTCAGGGTCTGGCCATAACTCGCCACCGGCTCGTGGTGGTGAGGTCTCGGTGGATTGACGCTGTGCCGCCAGCGTCTGCAGCCTACCTTGTGTCAGACGTATTGGTTACCCATTCCTCTGGAATACACAAGACTAGGCCGAGAGAGAGGTCATGTCGTTTGGGCATCACATGATTCTCTGAAGCTCTGCCCAGACATTGTGATGGAATATTGGCCACATTCCACTCACATACTTTGGTCTGTCAAGACTGCAAGGTGTCTACTACTAGGTCACATTTTTGTGCCGATGCCTTTCTGCCTGGCGATACTGTGTTCTTCTCACTGTAGCTATTTCTATTATTATCTTAAGTTCTGTTTAAGCTCTTCCACTCTGCACAGTTCATAACAACTAACTGTTTAGAATAAACTCCTCACGTCTTGAAGAAGAAGAAGAAGAAGAAGAAGAAGAAGAAGAAGAAGAAGAAGAAGAAGAAGAAGAAGAAGAAGAAGAAGAAGAAGAAGAAGAAGAAGAAGAAGAAGAAGAAGAAGAAGAAGGAGAAGGAGAAGGAGGAGGAGGAGGAGGAGAAGGAGAAGGAGGAGAAGGAGAAGGAGAAGAAGAAGAAGAAGAAGAAGAAGAAGAAGAAGAAGAAGAAGAAGAAGAAGAAGAAGAAGAAGAAGAAGAAGAAGAAGAAGAAGAAGAAGAAGAAGAAGAAGAAGAAGAAGAAGAAGAGGAAGAAGAAGAAGAAGAAGAAAAACATCAGCAGATTAACGGAAAACATGTCTGGCCGCTGCATCATATGAAGAGACAGTGTAATGACGAGACATTGTATCCCAACCTCACTGCGAAGAAGACACGTGTTCTAATCTCAGATAACCAGGACAAGGGATTCAAGATGATGTGAAATCTTGCAGCTGCAAGAAGACCCTCATCAGCCACAAGAGCAAAAATGTTTCCGCACAATTAAAGAAATTATGTTTGAAAAATACCAAAATATCTAGATATTGCAGGAACAACTCAGAAGGGCAGAAATAACAAACAAAACCACCCCACAGCTGGTAAATTCAATGTACCACAAATGATTTCAAGTTAGAAAATCTTAAACATCTTGGAAACTGAATGCTGTTGGTATAAAGAGTGAAGAAATAGAAATACAGACCACAAAATTTGTGCAAACATAACATACATACATGTATTTCCCAATTCAAACCAAATACGTTGAAGAAATTATAAATTATGACATGTATTTTCTAGAAGAAATAAAGAGCAAAAGATCAATCATTAGGTGAGGTGAAGCGATAATGATTTCAAGATGGGGATAGACCAAACAACTGCTAACAACACAACAGATATAAGTAAACATGACAACCATTTAAAAACCGCCTGAGGTATAATTAAAATGAAACCATCATTATAGCATATAGCCCCACGGTTGTTTAGACTGCTCGCCACTTCCGGTGTGTGTGTTCCCTTCTTTATCCCAACCGCTTTTACCCAGAATGCTCCAACAGTCACGTGATGGTTCGGTAACGATATGGGCCTGCTCAGGGCGCAGGTGTGTGTACAGGAAGAACATAGAACTGTAAGATACACAACAGGTTTATGTACAGGTAGAACATAGAACTGTAAAAGACAAACAGGTCTAAGCAGGTCACTTTACACACACTTACACTGAGGGTACGCCGGGACAAGGTCACTTTACACACACTTACACTGTCGGTACGCCGGGACAAGGTCACTTTACACACATTTACACTGAGGGTACGCCGGTATGAGGTCACTTTACACACACTTACACTGTCGGTACGCCGGTATGAGGTCACTTTACACACACTTACACTGTCGGTACGCCGGTATGAGGTCACTTTACACACACTTACACTGTCGGTACGCCGGTATGAGGTCACTTTACACACATTTACACTGTCGGTACGCCGGTATGAGGTCACTTTACACACATTTACACTGTCGGTACGCCGGTATGAGGTCACTTTACACACACTTACACTGTCGGTACGCCGGTATGAGGTCACTTTACACACACTTACACTGTCGGTACGCCGGTATGAGGTCACTTTACACACATTTACACTGTCGGTACGCCGGTATGAGGTCACTTTACACACACTTACACTGTCGGTACGCCGGTATGAGGTCACTTTACACACACTTACACTGTCGGTACGCCGGTATGAGGTCACTTTACACACATTTACACTGTCGGTACGCCGGTATGAGGTCACTTTACACACACTTGCACTGTCGGTACGCCGGTATGAGGTCACTTTACACACATTTACACTGTCGGTACGCCGGTATGAGGTCACTTTACACACACTTACACTGTCGGTACGCCGGTATGAGGTCACTTTACACACACTTACACTGTCGGTACGCCGGTATGAGGTCACTTTACACACACTTACACTGTCGGTACGCCGGTATGAGGTCACTTTACACAAACTTACACTGTCGGTACGCCGGTATGAGGTCACTTTACACACACTTACACTGTCGGTACGCCGGTATGAGGTCACTTTACACACACTTACACTGTCGGTACGCCGGTATGAGGTCACTTTACACACATTTACACTGTCGGTACGCCGGTATGAGGTCACTTTACACACATTTACACTGACTGCACGCCGGGATGAGGTTACTTTAGCTCATAGCAACTCTTTTCCTTACCTCGTTTCACAAGGACGGACACGCTAGAGCAGTGGTTCTCAACCGGTGGGGAATTCCCCCCCCCCCCCCAGGGGGGAATTTGAGGGTTTCCAGGGGGGGGGGGGGATGAAGACATTGTCAAATTGGCTTCAGGACCACACAAAACATGATCGGGATATTAAGCGTACTCGTGACGTTAAATCCCCCGATTATTTCAAGATCGCGTTAATACAAGAACCGATTACTTGATATTGTTTTCCCTCCACAATATACGGTTCTTTTCCTTCTACCTAGCCTCTATGATTTAGGTTGCCGTATTTTACCAGAGATTTTATTTGCGGTAACTTACATGTTTTTGTTATTGCTTCTCAGTTTTAATGAGGTTTAGAGTACTCATCATGTTAAATTTCCCGATTATTTCAAGATCGCATTAAAACAGAAACCGACTACCGAGATCCCTCCATTGTTTACGAATCTACACGTCTCAGCTTTTCAAATTATTATTTTTGCGGAGATAAGGAGACTGTCTTTTTAAGACGTAAGTTGACTCGTGGATATATATATATATATATATATATATATATATATATATATATATATATATATATATATATATATATATATATATATCTTCTTCTTCTTCAGCGTTCCGAGCCATTGAGGTTCTTTGCTGCAAATACAATCCGTCTCCATTCGTCTCTCTGGTGGACCTTCTCTTGCCAGTCGTTGATTCCAAGTGCTTGTAGGTCTGTACATGTATTATTATTATGTATTGCATATCCTATTTACAGGGCATTGCAGTCAACACCAGCGATGTACTGTAAATAGGATATGCAATATAATTGTGTGTGTGTGTGTACGTATATATGTGCGTGTGGGTGTGTATACACGTCTGTGGGTGTTTATGTGTGTTGATCTTGACTTTATCGTTTTATATTTATAGAATCTGAAGCCCATGATGAGTGTCAAGAAACGAAAGTATGACCTGTCTTATTTGAATTATGGATTCACAAATATCGTCATCAACGGAGAAGAACGACCTCAGTGTGTTATTTGTAGTAAAAGTTTGTCAAATGATTCTATGAAACCGACACAGTTGAGGAATCATTTGTTGAATGTTCATCCTCAATACAAGGACAAGGACAAAACCTATTTGAACGTCTTGGGAATGCTGTCAAAAGGATGAGACTGGATTTAACAGGGGTATTCCAAGAAACAAACCAAAAGGTTACTGAAGCTTCCTATGTCGTAGCACTGGAGATAGCGAAGCAGAAAAAACCACATACATTCGGGGAATCTTTGATCAAACCTTGTTGTCTCAAGATGGTGGAAATTGTGTTGGGAAATGAATCAGAGAAAAAACTTGCAGCGGTTTCACTATCAAACGACACTGTTCAAAGGAGGATCAGCGATATGGCCAATGACATCAAGGATCAAGTTGTGCAAGAGATCAAGTCTGCAGCATTTGGGCTCTATTCAATTCAAATTGATGAATCGACTGATGTGGCATCGTGTTCTCAGTTGATAGTGTTTGCAAGATATGTGCATTCAGGATCATTTAAAGAAGAACTACTTTTTTGTTCTCCTCTTGAAACAACTACCTTGGCCTCTGATATTTTGGAAAAGGTTTCATCTTTCCTAGAATCAGAAAATCTTTTATGGGATAATATGTGTGGGTGCTGTACAGATGGAGCACCAGCTATGTTGGGGACCAAATCAGGATTTCAAGTTAGTGTGAAGAAACGTGCCCCAAAAGTGAAAGGCATTCATTGCATGATCCATTGTCAAGCACTGGCCTCCAAAACACTTCCAGCTCCTTTGGGAAAGGTTTTGGATCAAATCGTTCAGATAGTGAATTTTATCAAAGGAGGAGCTCTCAACTCACGGCTTTTTAAGCAGTTATGCGTTGACATGGATGCAGGCCACCATTTGCCTCTTTTCCACACAAATGTTCGATGGCTGTCAAGAGGAAATGTAACTGTGCGAGTGTATGAGCTGAGAGACGAGCTCAAATTATTTTTTGAAGTTCAGGGTAAGATGGACTTTTTCGCCTGGCTGGATGATGAGGAATGGATCATGCGCCTTGCCTATTTAGTTGATATTTTTGAACAGTTGAATAAACTCAATCTTCAGATGCAAGGAAGGAATACAAATATCATACAATTTGTGGATGCCTTGAGAGCTTTTATGAGCAAGCTGGAAAACTGGAAAAGAAAGGTCAATATGACAAATGTAGCGTATTTCAGAATTGCTGCGGGAAAAACAACCACAGTGTTCTCATTGATTACAATTTTCATTTAAATTACGAATCTACAATATCCAGGTTTTGTAATGAGCATTTTGTTTGATGAAGCACAATTTTCTGGCATCCTGGTGTCGTATATTAAGCTACAATTCTTTGACGTTTTAACTGTTTGTTTATTGTAGTATGATTAATGTGGTGTTTTAATAAAATATTGCCAATGTAAAAATGTTTTAATATCCATCAGCATATTCATTTGCTATTAACTGTAGAAAACTACACTATAAAATGTATCTTTACATGTGAAGGTTATGTACAACTATGGAAGAAAATAAGTATTTTCACTATTATAGGCATGTTATTTTTAATGCACCTTTTGAGGCTGACAATTTTGGAAAATTACGTCAGAGTAAGGATAGAGAGGAGGTTGCTGTGGAACTACAAACCGAACTCAATCGCATAAGTACTTGGTGTGATGAAGCTGGGGCAATGGTCAACCCAACAAAGGCAACAGTGACTTGGTTCTCGTTGAATAATCATATTGTCAACACTCCAACACCAACTGTAATGCTGTGTTCAGAGACGGTGGAAAGAACGCAGGCAATGAATTACCTGGGGATACGGTTTGATCGAAGCCTTGCTTATAATGTGCACATAGACCAGGTGATAACAAAGGCCAAGCGGGGTTTGGCAGCGATGCGGGTGATGGCGGCAGCAAACTGTGAGCAGCGCCATCTATGTCTTCTGTACGAGGGGCTGGTCATGTCTGTTTTGGAGTATGCAATGGCAATCTTGACTCTCAGCCATAAGCAGATAGAAAGGATGGAAAGGATACAGAATGAAGCTATGCGCATTATTCTTGGACGTACAAGAGATACAGCATGCAGGGCGATGCGCTACCTTCTTGGGTTTCCAACCATTGAAGAGAGAATACAAGGTTGCAGGGCACGCGCCTACCTCAGAGTTAACGCAAACACACAACATCCACTGCATAGTGAAATTAGGAAGGTGAAGGGCAGCAGGTTAAAAAGAGGACGGTCGTGGATGGGTCAAGCCGAAGACATTCTTCAACAGGTGTGTTCACTTGAGGACTTAGAACCTGGCGAGGAGTGGGTGCAAGTGCCAACAGACTTCTGCACATCCTTTTCAGTTTGCATCCAACTAGATAGAAAATGCAGACAAGAAAATCCGGCTGCTGTTGAGGCTGAAGTACAAGCGTTGATTTTCGAGAATTCGCTAGACGGTGACGCGGTCATCTACACAGATGGGTCGGTCGTCCGACATGTGAGAAGCTCATGGGCCTTTACAGCTCGGGCCGGAGGGTGAATTGTGAAGGAGGACTCTGGTGCTTTCACTGAAACCACAAGTAGCCTGACCATGGAAGTCATGGCAGTAAGTAAAGCAATAACATGGCTCGAGACACAGACATTCACTAGGGCTTGTTTCCTTAGCGACTCAATGAGCATGATCAAGAGGATAGAGGAGGGGTCGATCCGAAGAGAATGGTTGCTGCCTCTGAAGCGGTCTCGGCTGGCAAAGATTAGTTTCATCTTCGTGCCAGGGCATGCGGGAGTACAAGGAAATGAGCGGGCTGACAAGCTCGCAGGTGAGGCTACTGTGGAGGGCGGACGCGCCATGGACCAGGCTGACATTCTGAATGCTCTACGTGAAGTGAGACTTTTGCGAGAACCAAGTGATGACTGTGAATCTACAACAATGGCCAGACTGCGAGAGCAGCAAATTAAAAGAGGGGTGGCCAAACAAGAACACTACGCAGGAAGCCAAAGAAGATTGATAAACCAACACAGAACTGGCGTCGTTAGCCGCTACACGCTGCGGGATTTGCTGAGGAGGGGATCCGAGCACTTATGGACTGAATGGTTCGATGTGCAATGAGGATGATCTGTCGACTAACTAACTAATTTTGGAAAATTGGAAGGGGGGGGGGAGAGGGGGGAATGACGTTCTGAAAATATGGTGAAGGGGGGAACAGGCCAAAAAAGGTTGAGAACCACTGCGCTAGAGGATGTAACCACTGGAAGATTGACACTGGCTGGATATGGAACTCTTCATTGGCGGAGAGCAATGTGTCGCTGGGAGATCACGTGCGCTTTGAAAGGCGTGGCAGTCTGGCTGCGTCAAGCCTAGTCTAAACATCTGTAACAGGTGACTGCTGACAGGTGAGTTGTCTCGGAGGAACCATACCTAGTCTCCACTAACATCTCTTGACAGGTGTGACAGTCTGGCAGGTGTGACAGTCTGAAAGGTGTGACAATCTGACAGGTGTGACAATTTGACAGGTGTGACATGTACCATAATAATAATTTGACCCGAAGCATTTTCCTGCTGTGGTCTGTGGTGTGATAGCGCCACCGTAAGTTGTAGATGTGAAGGCAAAGATAAATATTTGACTAATCTGTACCTCACTTTTGCTGGCGACGAGCCCAGGCGTCGAAAACACGTCGACCGTGCTTTTGATATTATCGACGCAGTTCGCTATCAACCTCGCTAATGGCACGGGTGATAATTGGTTACATTGTGCTTCAACAGAGGTACATTAACTACAACCTTATACCTTTTCAGAACACAACTCTGGGCTGAACTGTAAAGATCATGTGTTGCCCATGCAGCATGGTCCCTCTCTCAGCCTGCCTAGTTTACTGCAGAGGAAAGGTAACAATACATCTGGAACAAGACAAGTTGCAGAAGCTGCCGGATCAGCAAAACAATGCTCTAACTTAGAACCTGGTCCACCTTGCCATGACTATTAGTCTTTAGGTTTCATTTCCTCGCAATAGGGTCAGGCTTGTATCCTCCCAGTTGCGCTCCTTCCCCTGAAACCGTTGGCACAATGTGGGGTGTCCGGTGTGGTCAACATTCGGCGCCAACGGAAAGCAGGTAGTAGCGTCTACTGCCATACAGTAGCTCAGTCATATCTGACTTAAACCTGACTCACAACAACCTCGCTAGCACGCCTGCTGAAAGATACAGTCCCTGGCTGAAAGATACAGTCCCTGGCTGAAACCCTGCTTGAACACAGCCAGGCTTCCCAAGGATTGTGGTACAGCTCCTCGGGTCTCCGATTCGCTGATTAAATAAACACAGGCTAAACAATACACCAACAAATACACTCCAGGCAATGCACTGGCTGGTACTCAGTAGACAGCATTGTTCTTCTATGCGTGTCAATCAATACCATCAACAGCAATAACCGCGTCGACATCATCCAGGACCATACCAGTGGAAGGACTTCATAACACTCTCTTTCTCTCTGTCTCTCTCTCTCTGTCTCTCTCTCTGTCTCTCTCTCTCTGTCTCTCTCTCTGTCTCTCTCTCTGTCTCTCTCTGTCTCTCTCTGTCTCTCTCTCTGTCTCTCTCTCTGTCTCTCTCTCTGTCTCTCTCTCTCTGTCTCTCTCTCTCTGTCTCTCTCTGTCTCTCTCTCTGTCTCTCTCTCTGTCTCTCTCTCTCTCTGTCTCTCTCTCTGTCTCTCTCTCTGTCTCTCTCTGTCTCTCTCTCTGTCTCTCTCTCTGTCTCACTCTCTCTCTCTGTCTCTCTCTCTCTCTGTCTCACTCTCTCTCTGTCTCACTCTCTCTCTCTCTCTGTCTCTCTCTCTGTCTCTCTCTCTCTCTCTCTGTGAGTGGGTGAAAGATGTCTGGGCGGGGATGTGTGAGTGGGTGAAAGATGTCTGGGCGGGGATGTGTATGAGGAATGCATGTGGGCGATGTGTGTGTGGGGGGAATGTGTTTATGGGTGGAGATTTGTGTGGGAGGGGAGATGTGTGAGAGGTGGGGGAGGTGTGGGATGTGCAGGTGGATGATGGATGTATGTGAGGATGGGGGATGTGTGTTTGGCTGGGTGGTTGGGGTGTGGGTGGGTGGGAGGGTAGATGAGAGATGCATATGTTGATTGGCGGGTGGGTGATGTGTGGGTGTGAGTGGTTGATGGATGAGTACGTGAGTGGGTGGATGTGTGTGAGAGATGAGTGTATTGTTGGGGGATGTGTGTGTTTGTGGGAAGATGTGTGTGAGCGGCGGATGTGTGTGGGTGGGGTATATGTGGGTGGTTGTGTGTGTGTGGGTGGGAGGTGTGTGTGTTTTGGGGTGTTTATGGGTGGGGGATATGTGTGGGCAGGTGGGGAGATATGTTTGTGGGTGGGGATGTGTGTATAGGTGGGGGATGTGTAGTTGAGAGGTGGCGGATATTGGGTGGGTGAGTGGGTGGGGAAAATTTGAGTTTTAGGGTGCAGGATGTATGTGTGGATAGGTGCGGGATGTGTGGGTTGACGGGGGTATGTGTGTGTGGTTTTGTGATGTGTGTTTTGCTGGCTGGTTGCGGGTGTGTGGGTGTGTGGTGGAGAATATACGGGTGGGTGTGTGCGTGTCGGTTATGGGATGGGTGGGGAATGTATGTGTGGGTGGGGGATTGTGTGTGGGTGGGGGATCGGTGGGTGGGTGGCGGCATGTATGTTTGCCTGAGTCTGTGTGAGTGCGTGGAGGTATGTGTGGGTGGGTGGGGGTGTGGTGGGTGGGGGATGTGTGGGTGTCTGAGGGATGTGTGAGTGGCTGCGGTGTGTGAGGGTGGATGGGGGATGTGTCTCACAACATTACAATATGCACTGTTTATGTTTACAACTTTCATTTGACAATGTCCCCCCCCCCCCCCCCCCCATGTGAATGTACCATGCGTAATATGCATTGTTTATGCTTACAAAATCCATTTGAAAATGTTCCCCCCCCCCCTATGTAAATGTAACATGCACATTTGATGAATGAAAGATGAGTGATCGAAAGGGCCGAATGTAAGACGGGCCTGCGTGCCCAATTTGTTCTTCTTCTTCTTCTTCAGCGTTCCGAGCCATTGAGGTTCTTTGCTGCAGATACAATCCGTCTCCATTCGTCTCTCTGGTTGACCTTCTCTTGCCAGTCGTTGATTCCAAGTGCTTGTAGGTCTGTATATGTATTATCTCTCCACCGTCTTCTTGGTCTACCTCGGGGTCTGCGGTCATTTATTTCCTGAGTGTAAGCGAGTTTTGTTTCCCTATTATCTTCCATTCTTTCTATATGCCCCAGCCATTGTAGTCTATTAGCCTTCATGATACCAGTTTGTTAGCCTTTTAAAATAAAGTTTGTTCGTTCGATCATTCGTTCGTTGTCTCTCTCTCTCTCTCTCTCTCTCTCTCTCTCTCTCTCTCTCTCTGTCTGTCTGTCTGTCTATCTCTCTCAATCTCTAGCTCTATCATTCTCTCTATCTCTTTCAATCTCTCTCTCCCTCAGTCCCTCCGTCTCTCTCAATCCCATTCAGTCTCTCTCTCTCTCTCTCTTTCTCTCTCTCTCTCTCTCTCTCTCTCTCTCTCTCTCTCTCTCTTCATGAACAGACACACAGCCGCACTTGTGTGGACCTCATATACAGACAGGTTGTTTACTGGAGCCTAGCTAATGCCTAACTCCTCACATGACTACTGTCAAACTCCTCACAATACTACTGCCAAACTCCTCACATGACTACTGCCAAACTCCTCACATGACTACTGCCAAACTCCTCACATGACTACTGCCAAACTCCTCACATGACTACTGCCTAACTCCTGATATGACTACTGCCAAACTCCTCACATGACTACTGCCGCGGTGTCAAACACTGATATGTGTCGGATGATCCGCTCACTGCCAGGGTCATATTTTCAGTTATACAATACCGATGCCTCTGGCATCCTTCAACCCACTCCCACAGAAATGCGGGTATCGTATTTCAGTCACTCCATCCTTGTTCTGGCCGCTGACGAACCGCCAGTAATGGAAAATGTCAGAACTAATCTACATTTCCTACTCATACATTCCCGCGAGCTGTTTGCAGACTGCTCAACAAGACAAAACGCCGTTGCTCTTTCCCGGACAACGATTCTACAGAGCCTGGCAACAAGAGAGCAGTGACTGGGGAGCAGACAGAACGAATGGGAGCATTTTCAGGCAAGGTACGCACAGAAATCACGCGCGAACTGTGGCGGGAGTGAGTCGCGAACGAGCGGTAACCAGAGAATGAGCATCGCTTCTTCGTCTTGATGACCGCTCTCGGATGACTCGCACGTGCATGCTGTTGTGTATGTATGATGATAACTAGAACTCACAAGCGTGTTTGATGTTTGAGAAATCTGAGTTATCGATAGATGGATGTAAATTGAACTTTCGCAGGTGCTAAGTATCGGCCTCTTGAACAGCTGATAAACCCTATCCTGGGCTGTGATAATGTTGGGTGCTAAGCGATGAGTGAAACGTAAATAGTCTTTGCTGGCTTTCAATTGTAGCGATATTTGTATCCGTTGTAGGACAGAGTGGAATCTATTTCTGAAGTGCCACACTCAGAGAGTGGCTTCCAAAAGGGAAAGGTGGATTACTGGCTTTCTTTCTTTGTAATATGTGAATCTTTAGGGCAAGGGTCTGTTGTGTCATAGATGAAACAGCCAATGTGAGGCTGGGTGCTCTTTCCTCCTGTGAATCTTTGTTTGGAGACAGACTATGGTCATGGCGGTGTGTGTCCATTTACTATAGAGAGCTTGGAAGTAACAGGTGTAACACTGCTACAGTATGATGCTTATGTGCAGTTCGGATCTATCGACAGGTAGTGAAGACAACACGTCACAATCAGGTAAGCTGGACTTCTTTTTTTCAGATTAATTATTTACCCTGTCATAAAGTCAGATTAATGTTTCATTGTTTCAAAAAGTCAGATTAATGTTTCACCGTGACATAAAGTCAGATTAATGTTTCATTGTGACATAAAGTCAGATTAATCTTTCACCGTGACATAAATCATTTTATGTTTTACTAAGACCTGTTGAGAAACCCGACAGACCAGCATTCGAACTGAATACAGATGGGCAGAGGTCTGCGTGGCCGTCAGGTATAACGAGCTTGTGCTCAGACTATCTGTTCTGGCCGCCGCGGTTTGTGGGTTTAATGCAGACCGGTCAGCTGAACTTCGGTGGTCACTGCTCGTCCTGGACCTGGGGACGTCAATAACTAATATATCACAAGTCGGAGTGGGTTCGCCTCATGGCGTCATTACTACACTTGTAATAGGCAAAACTAATTCTCTCGCAAAATCAGTCCACTGCACATACTAGTAGTATCCACTTGTAGTAGTAGTAGTAGTAGTAGTAGTAGTAGTAGTAGTAGTAGTAGTAGTAGTAGTAGTAGTAGTAGTAGTAGTAGTAGTAGTAGTAGTAGTAGTAGCAACTTGTAGTAGTAGTAGTAGTAGTAGTAGTAGTAGTAGTAGTAGTAGTAGTAGTAGTAGTAGTAGTAGTAGTAGCAGTAGTAGTAGTAGTAGTAGTAGTAGTTGTTGTTGTAGTAGTAGTAGTTGTAGTTGTGGTAGTGGTAGTGGTAGTGGTAGTAGTAGTAGTAGTAGTAGTAGTAGTAGTAGTAGTAGTAGTAGTAGTAGTAGTAGTAGTAGTAGTAGTAGTAGTAGTAGTAGTAGTAGTAGTAGTAGTATTAGTAGTAGTAGTAGTAGTAGTAGTAGTAGTAGTAGTAGTAGTAGTAGTAGTAGTAGTAGTAGTTGCGATGGTGTTGACTACCTCGAGTTCAAGCGAGCGAAAGCAAAAGAAAGAAATGGGTGTAAACCATGTGTAAGGACGCGCACCAACAAATACATGTCAACACAACAGTCCAGATTCTCACCAGTCTTTCCCCCTTTTATTCCTACTGACTGCACCACTTCCAACCCAAAAGCCTTGCCCACCTGTCTGTACTTGTCACTGAGGTTAGACAGCCGGTCCGTGGTGAAGTTGCTAATCTCTCGCCTGTTACAGTGGGTCTATGGTGTTCGAACGAAGGCTAATATAGTTCACAAAGAGGTAATAACATATGATTTCCTGGTCTGCATACACCCTGCCTGCAGTACAGTAAGGCCCCGCTATACGTCGCTTCGATTTACGTCGTTTCGCTATAACGTCGTTGTCACAATGGGACATAACTTCACTTTACGTCGCTACGTTCCGCTATAACGCCGTCACCTGTGTTGCTATGTTCCGTTAACGTCGCCATTTTACATTATGTGCAGTGCGTTTTCCCAGGATTTTATCGTGTAATCACCCACAATTATGAGTTCAAAGCGCACAGTAAGTGCTGATAGTGTGTCTGGTTGTAAGAGAACCAGGAAAGGTTTTAAGCTTGATTGATTGATTGATTGATTGATTGATTGATTGATTGATTGATTGATTGAGGTGAAGTTAGATGTGTTACGTCGTTTTGATCCTGGCAATCGTGCTGTTGATATCGGTAAAGTCCGTGGTTTACCTACAAGGACAATTCGTACAGGTGCTGACAAAATCAAAGAGGGTGCTAAAACATAACCTTTTTGAGTGCTTCCAAGATCACTCGTACCAGAAGTACTCTTATGGAGAACATGGAAGCGCTATTCGTCGCCTGAATTGAAGACCAGAACCAACGGAATATGCCTGTGAGCAAGATGGCTATCCAAGAGAAAGCAAAGTCTCTCTATGAAGATCTAGCTAAGAAAGCGGGTGAGAGCAGTACCATTAGTGCTGATGGTAGTTTTGGAGCGAGTCGTGGTTTTAATGCCTCTACGTCCCAATAATTCTACCACTCGCCCTCTAACCCACCTCTATTTAGTCAATAAATATCAGCAACCATTAAAATAAACATTACATAATACACTGTATTTGATTTAATTCTATGGGAAGTAGTGTTTCGCTATACGTTGTTTCACTTAAAGTCGCGTTTTCCAAGAACGTAACCCGGACGTTAACCGAGGCCTGTATCTGCTATAAAAGGACCTATGGGGCAATAAGTGTAACTAGGCAGAAGAGACAATATAATTATGATGAAACCGTAACATTACAGTAAAGTCTCCTATTGGTAGTACTGCATGTCTTCACTAGCTAATAACAATTCAATCAATCATATGCCATGCCGGAAAGAGTGGGCGGTCATGACTCGCCATTTCACTCGATCGCCAGAGTCGTGGATCAGCTCAGTGTTCCTGTCTCGACCATGCCATGTGGTCAAGCCATCCAAGCATTTACTTCTCGGTCTTCCCCTTGGTCTGTTCCCTTCAATCTTGCCAGTTGTCACCAAGTTCTCCAATTTTTCTAATCAATCTACGAGTTTCATTTGTCTCCTGTAGTACTTAGTCATTGGTTTTTCTGTCTGTCCATGGTATTCTTTGCATTCTCCTCAGAAACCACATTTCTACAGCCATCAGATGATTTTCAACTTGACTGCTCATTGTCCACGTTTCACATCCATACAAAAGTGTAGGTTCTTTGTAACACCTCAACACTCTTTTTCTCGTTTCAATTGACATCTTTTTATTGGTCAGTATGTTTGTCATCTTGCTAAAGGCTACTTTCGCCATGGCGATTCTGGTTCTAATCTCTTCAAGGCATCTCCCATCAGATGTTATAACTGTTCCAAGATAATTGTACCGATTCACTTGTTGAAGAATATTTCCATTTACTTGTATATTAAATTGTGGTACTTCGTTCTTCCTAGTGACGACCATAACCTGAGTCTTTTTACAATTTAATTCTAACCCCAGTTGCTCACTGTGTACAACAACCGCATCTACTAATTGTTGCAGGTCCTGCTCATTGTCTGCAATCAACACTGTATCATCTGCATATCTAATGTTATTGATGTTTCGTCCTCCAATGCTGATTCCATTTATATCTTCTACATTTCTGAAAATATTTTCACTGTACAGGGAAAAAAGATCTGGAGACTTTACACATCCCTGCCTAACACCTCTCTTAACAGGCTGAGATCGTCCCACTTCATTATCAATCCTTTATGGCAACTTGTTTTCAATATATGTTTTTATACGTGTAATGTCTTTCCCATCAATTTGTAGATCTGCAAGCATATCTACCACGTTGACCTGTCTTACTCTATCAAAAGCCTTTATGTAGTCAATAAAGCAAAGAAGTATATCTTTGTTTACTTCTATAGAACGTTCTATAACTGATCGCAGCATATATACGGCATCAATAATTAATATAGATTCCTAAGTTAATATGAATTAAATAATGTATGAAAACGAGAGATATGAATCACGAGTGTTAGACAGGCCTGCGTGCCTAATTCTTAACCGTTTGAAAATAAAGTTTGTTCGTTCGTTCCCCTTCCATTCACCCTGCCAGTTTAGTTCAGTTTAGTATAGTGGATGGATCAACATCACGGCACACGGGTGTAACCCATAAGTGTCCGTTCCCCTCCTAACTCAAGCCTGAGTCTGGAGAAACTCAGCCCAGTGCACGAACTCCGTAGCCCCGGCGTGGATCCCGAAATACTTTAGGTAGATTTTTAACTCGAAATTTTGCCCGGGCAGCGCCGTTAGGCTACTCTTTTTCGATTTCCAACTGCCAAGCGATTTTTTGCGTGCGCAACAATACACACGGGCGTCCGATCTCACTATCCTGAGACCAGGCGAAATTTTATTACTGGGAGTCTACGTGAAAAAAAAATACCGGTCCTCACCGACAGCTGTAACCACACTGTCAAGTCTATTTCTGCCCCACAATATCATAACTCACAAAACAAACACAAGTTTTCAGAACAGGAGAACACGCATGTTTCCTGTAATAAAACATGCGAATCACAGATTATTTCAGTCTCCGGGGAAGAGATCCAGGTCTTTGACCGGACTTGATACTGAAATATTCATAAAATACCGGCGATCAAGTAGAATAAACACACTGATATTCTACCTTGTACAAGACATGAACGTGGACGAAAGTTGACTCTCAGGTAGAATAACATTTCAGACATTTTACAAGGTGAAATATCACGGAAGAAAATGGATGCTCAAGTAGAAGACGAACATTGACTTCTGCCAGACTTGAACCGGGCAGGAAGCTGACCCATGAACAACACGATGTCTGGGACACTGACAAACTGCGGCCATGTTAGATCTGCCTAGAACTCATAGTGACCACAGACATGATTCCTCCAATAACTCATAGTGACCAAAAACATAATTCCTTCCATAACTCATAGTGACCACAGACATGATTCCTCCAAGAACTCATAGTGACCACAGACATGACTCCTCCAAGAACTCATAGTGACCACAGACATGATTCCTCCAAGAACTCATATTGACCACAGACATGATTCCTCCAAGAACTCATATTGACCACAGACATGATTCCTCCAAGAACTCATAGTGACCACAGACATGATTCCTCCAAGAACTCATATTGACCACAGACATGATTCCTCCAAGAACTCATATTGACCACAGACATGATTCCTCCAAGAACTCATATTAACCACAGACATGATTCCTCCAAGAACTCATATTGACCACAGACATGATTCCTCCAAGAACTCATATTAACCACAGACATGATTCCTCCAAGAACTCATAGTGACCACAGACATGATTCCTCCAAGAACTCATATTGACCACAGACATGATTCCTCCAAGAACTCATATTGACCACAGACATGATTCCTCCAAGAACTCATAGTGACCACAGACATGATTCCTCCAAGAACTCATAGTGACCACAGACATGATTCCTCCAAGAACTCATAGTGACCACAGACATGATTCCTCCAAGAACTCATAGTGACCACAGACATGATTCCTCCAAGAACTCATAGTGACCACAGACATGATTCCTCCAAGAACTCATAGTGACCACAGACATTATTCCTCCAAGAACTCATAGTGACCACAGACATTATTCCTCCAAGAACTCATAGTGACCACAGACATGATTCCTCCAAGAACTCATAGTGACCACAGACATTATTCCTCCAAGAACTCATATTAACCACAGACATGATTCCTCCAAGAACTCATAGTGACCACAGACATTATTCCTCCAAGAACTCATAGTGACCACAGACATTATTCCTCCAAGAACTCATAGTGACCACAGACATTATTCCTCCAAGAACTCATAGTGACCACAGACATGATTCCTCCAAGAACTCATAGTGACCACAGACATTATTCCTCCAAGAACTCATAGTGACCACAGACATGATTCCTCCAAGAACTCATATTAACCACAGACATTATTCCTCCAAGAACTCATAGTGACCACAGACATTATTCCTCCAAGAACTCATAGTGACCACAGACATTATTCCTCCAAGAACTCATAGTGACCACAGACATGATTCCTCCAAGAACTCATAGTGACCACAGACATGATTCCTCCAAGAACTCATATTGACCACAGACATGATTCCTCCAAGAACTCATAGTGACCACAGACATTATTCCTCCAAGAACTCATAGTGACCACAGACATGATTCCTCCAAGAACTCATAGTGACCACAGACATGATTCCTCCAAGAACTCATAGTGACCACAGACATGATTCCTCCAAGAACTCATAGTGACCACAGACATGATTCCTCCAAGAACTCATAGTGACCACAGACATGATTCCTCCAAGAACTCATAGTGACCACAGACATGATTCCTCCAAGAACTCATAGTGACCACAGACATGATTCCTCCAAGAACTCATAGTGACCACAGACATGATTCCTCCAAGAACTCATAGTGACCACAGACATGATTCCTCCAAGAACTCATAGTGACCACAGACATGATTCCTCCAAGAACTCATAGTGACCACAGACATGATTCCTCCAAGAACTCATAGTGACCACAGACATGATTCCTCCAAGAACTCATAGTGACCACAGACATGATTCCTCCAAGAACTCATAGTGACCACAGACATGATTCCTCCAAGAACTCATAGTGACCACAGACATGATTCCTCCAAGAACTCATAGTGACCACAGACATGATTCCTCCAAGAACTCATAGTGACCACAGACATGATTCCTCCAAGCAAAGGGTGAAGGCAACCTATACGACGGTGGATACTGGACATTACAGACTTGATGGGCATGAACATACATGGGGCAGGGAGCTAGCCAAAGACTGAGAGTCTTCTTGGCCGGCTTTATTGGAAGAGATATTACTTTAAAGACCCAACTACATGATGAAGCTGTTTATTAAATTGATACTGTATGCGTGTGTGTGTGTGTGTTATGTTTGTGTGTGTGTGTGTGTGTGTGTGTGTGTGTGTGTGCGAACGCGCGCCATAATGCAGAGATACTAGATCGCTCCCCACAGGGTCTCTAGAAGAGGCGTCGGCAAGCTACGGCACCCGTGGCAAGCTTGGCTCATGGAACGATGTTCAGTGGCACGCCGAGTGAATTGTTGTACACTATACTGTCTTAAAATGAATTTAAATTAAATTCAGTCATATCATTCTTGACAAGCTGCTCCAGTTTGTATAATCATTATCAAGTGCCATGCCAAGCTTGGGCGGTCATGTTTCGCCATCTTACACGATTACCAGAGTCGTGGATCAGCTCCGTTTTCTTGTCTCGACCATACCACGTAGCCAAACCATCCAGATATTAAATCTATGTCTTCCTTTTGTTCGTCTCTCCTCAATCTTGCCAGTTGTCACCAAGTTCTTAAATTTTTTTCTTCTCATAACATGTCCAAAAATTTTGACTGTCTTCGTCTAATTTCTCTAATCGGTTTACGGTTTTGATTTGTTTCTTGTACAGCTTGGTCATTGGTTTCTCTGTCTGTATATGGTATTTTTTAGTCTCCTCAGAAATCATATTTCCACAGCCATTAACAGTTGTTAAGTTTGTCTGCTATTTGTCCAGGTTTCACATCCACACAACAACTGAGGTGCTGTGTACAGGCTCCAGTTTCCACATCCCTTCAAAACGAAAGTTGTTAGATATTAGAGTGCTGACTTGGTCCAAGCTGACTGAGTAAATAGAAGCTAACATTGACTGATTTTGCCGAAATTCTATTTCCGTCCAATCCATCCTCTCTCTGGCCACCAACTCTATAGTTCTCTGTCCAACCCTTCCTCTCTCTGGCCACCAACTCTATAGTTCTCTGTCCAATCCATCCTCTCTCTGGCCACCAACTCTATAGTTCTCTGTCCAACCCTTCCTCTCTCTGGCCACCAACTCTATAGTTCTCTGTCCAACCCTTCCTCTCTCTGGCCACCAACTCTATAGTTCTCTGTCCAACCCTTCCTCTCTCTGGCCACCAACTCTATAGTTCTCTGTCCAATCCATCCTCTCTCTGGCCACCAACTCTATAGTTCTCTGTCCAACCCTTCCTCTCTCTGGCCACCAACTCTATAGTTCTCTGTCCAATCCATCCTCTCTCTGGCCACCAACTCTATAGTTCTCTGTCCAACCCTTCCTCTCTCTGGCCACCAACTCTATAGTTCTCTGTCCAACCCTTCCTCTCTCTGGCCACCAACTCTATAGTTCTCTGTCCAACCCATCCTCTCTCTGGCCACCAACTCTATAGTTCTCTGTCCAATCCATCCTCTCTCTGGCCACCAACTCTATAGTTCTCTGTCCAACCCTTCCTCTCTCTGGCCACCAACTCTATAGTTCTCTGTCCAATCCATCCTCTCTCTGGCCACCAACTCTATAGTTCTCTGTCCAACCCTTCCTCTCTCTGGCCACCAACTCTATAGTTCTCTGTCCAACCCTTCCTCTCTCTGGCCACCAACTCTATAGTTCTCTGTCCAACCCTTCCTCTCTCTGGCCACCAACTCTATAGTTCTCTGTCCAATCCATCCTCTCTCTGGCCACCAACTCTATAGTTCTCTGTCCAACCCTTCCTCTCTCTGGCCACCAACTCTATAGTTCTCTGTCCAACCCTTCCTCTCTCTGGCCACCAACTCTATAGTTCTCTGTCCAACCCTTCCTCTCTCTGGCCACCAACTCTATAGTTCTCTGTCCAATCCATCCTCTCTCTGGCCACCAACTCTATAGTTCTCTGTCCAATCCATCCTCTCTCTGGCCACCAACTCTATAGTTCTCTGTCCAATCCATCCTCTCTCTGGCCACCAACTCTATAGTTCTCTGTCCAATCCATCCTCTCTCTGGCCACCAAATCTATAGTTCTCTGTCCAATCCATCCTCTCTCTGGCCACCAACTCTATAGTTCTCTGTCCAATCCATCCTCTCTCTGGCCACCAACTCTATAGTTCTCTGTCCAATCCATCCTCTCTCTGGCCACCAACTCTATAGTTCTCTGTCCAATCCATCCTCTCTCTGGTCACCAACTCTATAGTTCTCTGTCCAACCCTTCCTCTCTCTGGCCACCAACTCTATAGTTCTCTGTCCAACCCTTCCTCTCTCTGGCCACCAACTCTATAGTTCTCTGTCCAACCCTTCCTCTCTCTGGCCACCAACTCTATAGTTCTCTGTCCAATCCATCCTCTCTCTGGCCACCAACTCTATAGTTCTCTGTCCAATCCATCCTCTCTCTGGCCACCAACTCTATAGTTCTCTGTCCAATCCATCCTCTCTCTGGCCACCAACTCTATAGTTCTCTGTCCAATCCATCCTCTCTCTGGCCACCAACTCTATAGTTCTCTGTCCAATCCATCCTCTCTCTGGCCACCAACTCTATAGTTCTCTGTCCAATCCATCCTCTCTCTGGCCACCAACTCTATAGTTCTCTGTCCAATCCATCCTCTCTCTGGCCACCAACTCTATAGTTCTCTGTCCAATCAATCCTCTCTCTGGCCACCAACTCTATAGTTCTCTGTCCAACCCTTCCTCTCTCTGGCCACCAACTCTATAGTTCTCTGTCCAACCCTTCCTCTCTCTGGCCACCAACTCTATAGTTCTCTGTCCAACCCTTCCTCTCTCTGGCCACCAACTCTATAGTTCTCTGTCCAATCCATCCTCTCTCTGGCCACCAACTCTATAGTTCTCTGTCCAACCCTTCCTCTCTCTGGCCACCAACTCTATAGTTCTCTGTCCAACCCTTCCTCTCTCTGGCCACCAACTCTATAGTTCTCTGTCCAATCCATCCTCTCTCTGGCCACCAACTCTATAGTTCTCTGTCCAACCCTTCCTCTCTCTGGCCACCAACTCTATAGTTCTCTGTCCAACCCTTCCTCTCTCTGGCCACCAACTCTATAGTTCTCTGTCCAACCCTTCCTCTCTCTGGCCACCAACTCTATAGTTCTCTGTCCAATCCATCCTCTCTCTGGCCACCAACTCTATAGTTCTCTGTCCAATCCATCCTCTCTCTGGCCACCAACTCTTATAGTTCTCTGTCCAATCCATCCTCTCTCTGGCCACCAACTCTATAGTTCTCTGTCCAACCCTTCCTCTCTCTGGCCACCAACTCTATAGTTCTCTGTCCAATCCATCCTCTCTCTGGCCACCAACTCTATAGTTCTCTGTCCAATCCTTCCTCTCTCTGGCCACCAACTCTATAGGCCTCTCGCTGTAGTGTACTCATGTCACTGTTATATAATCGCGATTTGTTGTCGTTATGAAGCAATGTGGTGCTGTTGAAATGGCTTGTTCTTCAAACTTTGGACTTTTTAACTTAAGCCCAAAAAAATGTGCATATGCCAATTTTATAATATTTCATAATAATGTGTTCAGAGATTACTTTAGGAAAAAAACATATTATGTGTATGTTTATATTTACATTAAGTTGGTTACATATTCTTTCCATGACGTTGCATTCAACCCCAGCATTTTGTGGCTGTTTGTAATTTCTTGGCACGTTTACTTTCAGTAGTTTGCCATCTCTTTCTGAATGAACAGCACTCTACCATTTTATGAAAACCAGTGCAAGGCGGTCTGCTGCTAACTCGCCCGCAGCTGTGTTTCGAACGCGGTATGCGAGATTACGAACTGCCTATGTAACCCGTTCGCCACATAACCGATATTTACACGACAGTACAAATATAGAATACTGATTTAATGTATTTACACGACAGTACAAATATAGAATACTGATTTAATGTATTTACACGACAGTACAAATATAGAATACTGATTTCAATGGCACCTTGCCGTCTCGACAGACGATAGTTTGTGCTTTAAAAAGGCATAATAACTTTTACCTATGGCGGTAGCGAGTGTGACTGATAAGGCCAATTTTTGCTGTAAATGTCCGTTCACAGTGGGTGCATGTGAACACGTGGTCATTTCCATCATCATGCACCATCTTACGTCTCACACGCTCGGTGTGTGACTTATCTGCAATAATTTTCTCCTTTGTCTTTATTCCATTTCTGATGTTTGCCCTCCATGCAACACGTTCAGCGGCGACTTGCTCCCAATGTGCATTATCAATGCCTGTATCAATCATGTCCCGCTTACACACATCTTTGTATCGTAGTAGAGGCCGACCCTGAGATCTCTTACCCATCTGTAATTCATCAAAAAAGATGTCCTTTGGTATTCTACCATCATCCATCCTCCTAAGATGTCCTATCCATCTAAGTCTACGAAGACTAAGCATGGAATAAACCGTCACACAACCTGATCTTTCCAATACTTCAGTATTTGTGATTTTGTCTTGCCACTTAATACCAAGAATTCTACGCAGACACCGCATATGAAAGCTGTTTAAACGTTTCTCTTGGTGTGAGTAAGTTGTCAAGGCTTCACTGCCATAAAGAAGAGTACTAAGGACACAGGCTTGATAGACAAGGACTTTTGTTTTGACAGTAAGCTTCCTGTTCTCCCAGACACTTTTTCTTAACCTGTTCATTGTTGTTGCTGCCGATCCGGATATTAATTTTCTGATCTAGGGATAATTTGCTATTTACCACTGATCCTAGATATATAAAATGGTCTACCATCTCTAGTTCGGCGTCGTCAATAAAGATTGATGGTACCCCATGTGCACTTTGTGACATAATCTGTGTCTTCTGTTTGCTAATTGTTAAATCAAATTCAGAACAAGCATTGTAGAATGCAGATAGTAGACATTGCAATTCTTCCTCAGAGTGGGTCGTAACTGCAGCATCATCTGCAAAAAGCAACTCTCTGATCAGTACCTTCCTAATTTTGGTCTTGGCCTTCAATCTCTGAGCATTATAGAGGCCACCATCTGAGCGTGAGTGAATGTATATACCACCATCCTGATCACGAAAGGCATATTTCAGTAGAAGTGAAAAGTATATTCCAAAGAGGGTGGGAGCTAGTACACAACCTTGCTTAACTCCACTCTTGATTTCAAACTCTTCAGAAGTTGCACCATCAAACTTGATTATACCCTTCATGCCTGTGTGGAACAATTGCACAATGGACAGAAGAGTTGGTGGGCAGCCAATCTTCTTTAGTGCCTTGAACAGACCCTCACGACAGACCAAATCAAATGCCTTTGTGAGGTCGATGAAGGCAATAAACAGTGGTTGATTCTGTTCACGGCATTTTTCTTGCATTTGTCGCAATGAGAATATCATATCAATGGTAGACCGGTTCTGTCGAAAGCCACACTGTGATTCGGGGTAGACTTGATCTCCAAGGACTTAAAGTCTGCGCAGAACAATTCTTGCAAATACTTTTTCAACAATACACAGAAGTGAAATACCCCTATAGTTGTTGCAGTCGCTCCGATCGCCCATGTTCTTGTACAGTGTTATGATGCTTGAATCTTTGAAATCCTGTGGGACTTGTCCTTCTCGCCAGCATAGCTCTATTTGCTGGTGGATCTGTAGAGTGAGTGTGTCTAGCCCAATCCTGATAACCTCTATTGGAATCCCATCCTTACCTGGAGCCTTGTCAGATGCAAGTTCATTTATAGCATACTTAACTTCTGTTATGGTAGGAAGTGTGTCCAAGTGGTCAAGAGTTGGTAGAGCCTCTATGGCGTTGAGGGCATCATCCGTTAGTTTGGTCTCACTTGAGTAAAGCTCCAAATAGTGCTCTACCCATCTGTCCATCTGCTGTTTCTTATCAGTGATGATTTCTCCAGTCAAGGTTATCAATGGTGCACTTCTTTTGATCACTGGACCACAGGCTTTCGTCATTCCTTCATACATGCTTCTTATCTTTCCCTTATCACTTGCGATTTGAATGGACTCATAACTTGATCCAATAATCATTTGCACACTACCTGGCAGCCTTTTGCACATCCTTCCTAGCTTGCCTTAGCTCACTCAGAGTCTTACGCGTTGGTCTTTCCTTGTTTCTTAAGAGGACTATCTTCTTCTTATCAATCAAGGGCTGCAGAGTCTCGCTGTTTGTCCTGCCTCTTATGATCCACAGTGCCGTAAACCCCTACGGCAGTTTTATAAAGAGTTTCCTTAAGTTGACCCCACTTTTCATTTACTGTACAACTTTCTGGTCTATCAGTGAAAGCGTCTTCAAGTTGCTGTTGAAACTGAAATCACTTTTCAGGATCGTGAGTGTTAATAATATTAATCCTGGGGCTAGATTTGTGTTTAGCTGTGTAGATTCTCTTTGGTCTCAGTCTAAACCTTGCAACAACCAAAGAATGATCCGTATCACAGTCAGCACTGTGGTAACTTCGAGTCAATGATATATGGTTCAGATGTTGTCAATACTGACAGTACTGTTTTAATGTATCGGAATAACCAACTAATATTGAATACTGTTTTAATGTATCGGAATAACCAAAAAATACAGAATACTGAATCAATACTGATTTAATGTATCGGAATAACCAACAAATATAGAATACTGATTTGATGTATCGGAATAACCAACAAATATAGAATACTGATGTGATGTATCGGAATAACCAACAAATATAGAATACTGATTTAATGTATTGGAATAACCAATATATAATAATAGGGGGCTGCGTAGTCTCGAGGTATGGTGTCCGCCTCGAGTGCTGGAGGTCCCGAGTTCAAGCCCCGGTGATGACCGGTATTTTTTAACGTGGACTTCTAGTAATAAAATTTCCCCTGGTCTCTGGGTAGTGAGATCGGACGCCCGTTGTATTGTTGCGCACGTAAAACATCCCTTGGCAGTTGGAAATCGAAAAAGAGTAACCTAACGGCGCTGCACCAGCAAAATCTCAAGTTAAAAATCTACCCAAAGTATTTCAGGATCATCGCCGGTGCTACGGAGTTCGTGCACTTAGCTGAGTTTCTCCAGACTCAGGTTTGAGTTAGGAGGAGAACGGAGCACTTAAGGGTTACACCCGTGTGCCGTGATGTTGATCCATCGACTAAACTAAACCAAACTATTGGAATAACCAATAAATATAGAATACTGATTTAATGTATCGGAATAACCAACAAATACAGAATACTGATTTAATGTATTTACATGACAGTACTGAATAACCCACAATTATAGAATACAGTTATAGAATAGTATGGCAGTGAATCTTGGAATGTAAATGAACAAATTAAGAAGAAATTAGAAGCAACAGAGATGTGGTTCCTGAGACGAATGTTGAGAATTCCTTGGACTGCCAGAGTAACTAACGACGACTGCCTGAAACAGGCTAACGAAACTAGAACATTATATACAACAATAAGAAAGAGACAAACAGCTTTCTGTGGTCATGTAATGAGAAGAGAGTCATTGGAGAACATCGTGACAACTGGAAAGATCGAGGGGAAGAGCGGCAGAGGCAGACCAAGAGAAATGATGCTGGATGGATTGAGACGGTGGCACGGAGGAATATCAGCAGCAGAGTTGATCCAGAAAACCATAAGACCGAGATCTGTGGAGAGCCATGAACGCCTACGCCAGCTGGCAGGGCACTTGATGATGATGATAGAATGCTGATGTTATGTATTTACACGACAGTACTGAATAACCAACAAACAACATAGAATACTGATTTAATGTATTTACACGACAGTAAGGGCTTGTGAACGTGGATTATGAGCCCGTATACCCGGGTTCGAAACACGGCGGTGCTGGTTTTTTGGAAAAAGGTATAGGGGCCGGTCGTTCAGAAAGCAATGGCAAACTACTGAACGTAAAATTTGCCCAGGAATCACAAACAGCGAAAATGCTGGGCTGACTGCTACATCCTGTGAAGGACATGCAACTTAAATTTTACTGAATAACCAACAATTATAGAATTCTGATTTAATGTATTTACACGACAGCTCTGAATAACCAACAAATATAGACTACTGATTTAATGTATCAGAAATATATTAAAACACGATCAAGATCAAATTACTTTGTTAAATGTTGGTGTGTATACAAATATGCCGACCAGTAATCTAGAATATTGGGATGGTAGAGGGGCTACACTCACCCTCGTCACATCCTCGGCCGTGTGTATGTTGATGCCCGGTGTTACAATCACTGCATGCTCTCGGTTTCTCCAACAGGCTAATGTAGAAGTGGGGCTACTGTACCGTCAGATAGTTCATTCCTCTCTCGTAACATCTGCATTCCCTATGTAACTGATAGTTCATTCCTCTTTTGTAACATCTTTATTCCCTTTGTAACTGATAGTTCATATACCTAGTTTTCTTCATTCTATCTGCTAGTTCATAAGGCAACTGTATTCCTTTCGTTGTGATAGTTCATATTCTTTTTCTATCTGATAGTTCAAATTCCTTATTTTTTTTCCCCCTTGTATCTGATAGTTCAAATTCCTTATTTTTTTTCTTCCCTTCTATCTGATAGAGACTTCCGGTCCCCAACATGGCGGATAGGATTTGAACCGTTAAGGCCTCTGGAGTGTTTACTCTTGTGGCTACGGTTTGCATTCTCATTTTCCCCATGTTTGACTAGTAGTGCATGGTTCCGTCGCCCTGCTACTGAATGAGTGCGTGGCACGATACTGTGAGTCGTGAGTTACGTGTGGAATGCTTTTACATCTGTCCGGAATGTTCGGAACAATGGTGGCCGATTGTTGCTGAACTGACTGGATTGCCTTTTCTGTTCACAAGCGCATTTTCAGGAGACTCCGGGGGGGGGGGGGGGGGTCGTGATGTGTGCGGTGCTTTCGGAAGGTCGCGCTGCCGAAAGAGACCGAGCAATATGGGATAAAACCCAGGTCAATGAAATCTTTCTGGAGACTGCCGATTCTATCCCAATTCTATCGACGATGAACTGTATTTTTCGTGCAGGACTTTTGTGTTGGCATTTTGGCGGCGGTCCTAGCCCCAAGCGGGCTGTTGGTTTGTCGAGACTCCTGTCTTTTCCACTTTACACGTGGGGCAGTGAGGAGCATTTTGTGTGATATTCACAGGCACAGGAACAGAGTATAATGGGGACGACCCGTTACCGTGAAGCTGGAACCGCGACTAACTAACTAACTAACTATCTAGCTAAATAACTAACTAACTAACTAACTAACTAACTAACTGACTGACTGACTGACTGACTGACTGACTGACTAACTAACTAACTATCTGATAGTTCATTCCTCTCTTGTAACATCTGTATTCCATGCAAACTGATAGCTTATATACCTATTTTTCTTCCATCTATCTGATAGTTCATGTTCCTTATGTGTTCCCTTCTATCTGATAGTTCATGTTCCTTATGTCTTCCCTTCTATTTGACAGTTCATGTTCCTTATGTCTTCCCTTCTATCTGACAGTTCATGTTCCTTATGTCTTCCCTTCTATCTGACAGTTCATGTTTCTTATGTCTTCCCTTCTATCTGACATTTCATGTTCCTTATGTCTTCCCTTCTATTTGACAGTTCATGTTCCTTATGTCTTCCCTTCTATTTGACAGTTCATGTTCCTTATGTCTTCCCTTATATTTGACAGTTCATGTTCCTTATGTCTTCCCTTCTATTTGACAGTTCATGTTCCTTATGTCTTCCCTTCTATTTGACAGTTCATGTTCCTTATGTCTTCCCTTCTATCTGATATTTCATGTTTCTTATGTCTTCCCTCCTTATGTCTTCCCTTCTATCTGACAGTTCATGTTCCTTATGTCTTCCCTTCTATTTGACAGTTCATGTTCCTTATGTCTTCCCTTCTATCTGACAGTTCATGTTCCTTATGTCTTCCCTTCTATTTGACAGTTCATGTTCCTTATGTCTTCCCTTCTATCTGACAGTTCATGTTCCTTATGTCTTCCCTTCTATCTGACAGTTCATGTTTCTTATGTCTTCCCTTCTATCTGACAGTTCATGTTCCTTATGTCTTCCCATCTATCTGATATTTTATATTCCTTATGTCTTCCCTTCTATCTCATAGTTCATGTTCCTTATGTCTTCCCGTCTATCTGATATTTCATGTTCCTTATGTCTTCCCTTCTATCTCATAGTTCATGTTCCTTATGTCTTCCCTTCTATCTGATATTTCATGTTCCTTATGTCTTCCCTTCTATCTGATATTTCATGTTCCTTATGTCTTCTCTTCTATCTGATATTTCATGTTCCTTATGTCTTCCCTTCTATCTCATAGTTCATGTTCCTTATGTCTTCCCTTCTATCTGATATTTCATGTTCCTTATGTCTTCCCTTCTATCTGATATTTCATGTTCCTTATGTCTTCTCTTCTATCTGATATTTCATGTTCCTTATGTCTTCCCTTCTATCTCATAGTTCATGTTCCTTATGTCTTCCCTTCTATCTGATATTTCATGTTCCTTATGTCTTCCCATCTATCTGATATTTCATGTTCCTTATGTCTTCCCTTCTATCTCATAGCTCATGTTCCTTATGTCTTCCCTTCTATCTGACAGTTCATGTTCCTTATGTCTTCCCTTCTATTTGACAGTTCATGTTCCTTATGTCTTCCCTTCTATCTGATAGTTCATGTTCCTTATGTCTTCCCTTCTGCTTGATAGTTCACATTTCTTGTTTATTCTCTTCTGTCTGATAATTCATATATCTATGGTCTTTTCTTCTATCTGATAGTTCATACAGCTTCTGCCTTACTTTCTACCTGACAGTTCACATAGTTTAAGTCTTACATTCTGTCTGAAGATGCATATAGTTTATGTCTGATTTTCTGTCTGATAATTCAGATTCATTGTTTCTTCTCTTTTATCTGACAATTCATATAGCTCCCGTCTTTCTTTGTGTCTGATGATTCATATAGCAGATATCTTACTTTCTATCTGACATTTCATATAGTATCTGTGTTACAGTCTGTCTCATAACACAATCCTACAACAACAAAAATGGTTTGTTTGGTGTGAAATATTTTACACCTGATTTTACATAAATGAGGCCTACCAAATCCAAATGTAATATGTATTTGTCTGTAGCAGCTCTAGATTTTGAGATACAGACATTTGTCTGTTTAATTAATATTGTTACATTATTTTATAAATAAGGCTCTGGACATAAAAACTATTGCTATACTACACTTATTAAATTTGGAATTCCAATGGTTTGGAGAAAGCCCAAAAATCATTATTATAACTGTCATTTCTGTGTTTCAATATTAAGGGAATTAATGGAAAAAAATTAAAACATGGAAATATCCAGATTTAGATTATGTTAGACGACCTGTTCCATACGGAGATGATATACCACTGTTCCATACGGAGATGATATACCACTGTTCCATACGGAGATGATATACCACTGTTCCATACGGAGATGATATACGGAGATGATATACGGAGATGATATACGGAGATGATATACGGAGATGATATACCACTTCCAATTTTCAGTCAGATTTCGGATTCACTGCTAGAAGATGGAACAGAAGTGGCATGTTGAGCGACACGTGACAGTGATAGTGATTTAGAAGATAACTTTTAAGCTGCTCAACGCTTCTACTAGCGTGAACTGAATGATCTAATCCGAGATCTATATCTCTCCAAGGAACCTTCGGAACTGTTGGCTTCAAGATCGGAAGAAAAAACATTACTGACTGCGGAAACACAGGTTACATTTTATCGCAGCAAAGAACACGGTTTTCTTCCATTCTTATGTACAGAAAACAACCTTGTGTTTTGTACTAATGTAGGAAGTCTTATAAACGAAATGGGTCTAAGTTATAGACCAGATGAGTGGCGAAATTTCATTGACAGCTCTAAAAGAGGTTTACTTTTTAAAAAAGTATGGCTCAATTCCAATTGCCCATTCTACTACAATGAAAGAGGAGTATGCTACAGTAAGCACGGTTCTGAAAACATTGGAGGATTTAGAACATAACTGGATGGTTTTAGTAGATCTTACAATTATGAACTTCTATCTTGGACAGCAAAGGGAATTCACCAAATATCCATGCTTTATATGTTTGTAGGATAACAGGGCAAAAGATACGCACTGGAGAAAGAAATAGTGGCTGTTGAGTTAAAGTTGGAGAAGAAAATATTGTTAACAAGCATCTCATTGATCGAAAAACAGAGTTCTACTGCCACCATTACATATAAAGCTTGGCTTAATGAAGCAATTTGTTAAGGCACTGAACAAAGATGGTACATGTTTTAATTATTACGCAGAAAGTTTTCGGAATTGAGCACAGAAAAACTTAAAGCTGGAATTTATGATGGACCTCAAATTAGAAAGTTGATAAACGATCCAAATTGTATTGATTCGATGAACATAAGAGAGTCCACAGCTTGGTCATCATTTGTTTTTGTTGTGCAAAACTTTCCGGGTAACTTGAAAGCAGACAATTATTCTGAATTAGTTGAAAACATATTGTCGAGTCTTTCTAAGCATGGATGCAACATGAGCATACAATTGCACTACCTCTATAATGTATGATAATTTATGCTATTAGATTTGTAGCGGACAAGAAGGAAAACCAATATATAAATAATCAGGACAAGATGAGAAAGAGGGACAGAAATAAAACAGATTTGTGTTTATGCTTTATCGCGATACAAGAGGGCAAGGCAACACAAGCTCTTGTCACAGAGTGATATGTGATGTGTCTCACTGAGATACTACAGGCAACTTGTCACAGAGTGATATGTGATGTGTCTCACTGAGATACAGGCAACTTGTCACAGAGTGATATGTGATGTGTCTCACTGAGATACCACAGACAACTTGTCACAGAGTGATATGTGATGTGTCTCACTGAGATACCACAGGCAACTTGTCACAGAGTGATATGTGATGTGTCTCACTGAGATACAGGCAACTTGTCACAGAGTGATATGTGATGTGTCTCACTGAAATACAGGCAACTTGTCACAGAGTGATATGTGATGTGTCTCACTGAAATACCACAGGCAATTTGTCACAGAGTGATATGTCATGTGTCTCACTGAGATACTACAGGCAACTTGTCACAGAGTGATATGTGACGTGTCTCACCGAGATACTACAGGCAACTTGTCACAGAGTGATATGTGATGTGTCTCACTGAAATACCACAGGCAATTTGTCACAGAGTGATATGTCATGTGTCTCACTGAGATACTACAGGCAACTTGTCACAGAGTGATATGTGACGTGTCTCACCGAGATACTACAGGCAACTTGTCACAGAGTAATATGTGACGTGTCTCACCGAGATACTACAGGCAACTAGTCACAGAGTAATATGTGACGTGTCTCACTGAGATACTACAGGCAACTTGTCACAGAGTGATATGTGACGTGTCTCACCGAGATACTACAGGCAACTTGTCACAGAGTGATATGTGACGTGTCTCACTGAGATACTACAGGCAACTTGTCACAGAGTGATATGTGACGTGTCTCACTGAGATACTACAGGCAACTTGTCACAGAGTGATATGTGACGTGTCTCACTGAGATACTACAGGCAACTTGTCACAGAGTGATATGTGACGTGTCTCACTGAGATTCTACAGGCAACTTGTCACAGAGTGATATGTGACGTGTCTCACTGAGATACTACAGGCAACTTGTCACAGAGTGATATGTGACGTGTCTCACTGAGATACTACAGGCAACTAGTCACAGAGTGATATGTGACGTGTCTCACTGAGATACTACAGGCAACTTGTCACAGAGTGATATGTGACGTGTCTCACTGAGATACTACAGGCAACTTGTCACAGAGTGATATGTGACGTGTCTCACTGAGATATATAATCCACACGTGGACGGTGTGTGTCATAGATCAGGTAGAAGTCGGCCACAGTCTGAGACGTCACAAATATTGTTTGCTGGTAGTATTCTCGATAAAACAAAGAAAACTGGAATATTTTGGTCACTTGAAACGTCACGAAAGTGAAAGTTTGGAGAGAACAATAATGAAGAGGTATATGCCTGGGAAGAGAGGAAGAGGAAGGCCAAAGAGAAGATGGGTGTAGGTTGTGGCGGATGATCTCCAGATGGGTGTATCGGGCGCGGGACATCTTGCTTATGATCGAGAGGTTGTCCCGAAGGTTGTTATGGGAGCGAGATTATGCAAAGGACATGCCACTGAATGAATGAATGAATGAATGAATGAATGAATGAATGAATGAATGAATGAATGAATGAATGAATGAATTCTCTTCTTGGTACCCATTGTACATCTTTTATCTGATGTTAATCGTGTGCCCAATATTTGAACGTGTTATCTCCCCACAAGTTTTAATGGGATCAGGAAGCCCATACATTCTCCCTCTAACATATATAAAACACATCTTATGTTCTTATCAACCCATGCATTGACCCACGGGTTTATTGTCACGTTTCTAATGTTCTTCCTGGACGTAGGTCTCAAGATGTCGTCCGGACATACCTCAGGCCCTGCAGATGGCGGCGACATCAACAACAACAGCGGCCACACTGATACCAGCAGTGACGTCAACAGCACCCAAGATTCCACAGTTCGATCCCCAAGCAATGTGCACACGTCCCCGTCCTCCACCACAGAGCTGCCCATCGAGGACCAGACTGGGCTCCAACAGCCCAAACCAACACACGACCATACATCTGCACTGAGGAACCCGATCCAAGACCACCCATTTCGTCAAAGCCTCAAGGCAGTGAAGTCAAGCATCAGCCACACCTCCAGCCAGAGATCAGAACTACACGAACAGCGGTACTCCCGCAAGCGCCATGTCTCCGTCACAGACGATGACTCGCAGGCCGAGCACAGCGGGATGGAATGTTCACGATTCTCCGACTCTTACTTTGAGCAGTCGGACGGATCTCCCAGCGACCCGCACTGCCTGCTGCATCCGTCAGACAACAGTGACCCCTGCACGGGCAGCAGAAAGAAGCTGAAGAAGCAATCACAGTCCATGGAAGATCTGCACAACCAGCGAGTTCTAGCGAACGTTCGAGAAAGACAAAGGACTCAGTCTTTGAACGACGCGTTCGCTCAGCTCAGAAAGATCATTCCGACCTTGCCTTCAGACAAACTTAGCAAGATCCAGACCCTGAAGTTGGCCTCACGCTACATCGACTTCCTGTACCAGGTGTTGAGGAGTGACCAGGCTGACCACAAGCTGTCCACCAGCTGTAGCTACGTGGCCAGTGAGCGGCTGAGCTATGCCTTCAGCGTCTGGAGGATGGAGGGTGCCTGGTCAACACTCAGACATTGACACGTCCTCACATGGTAGGTGAGTACATGCATGCATGTTGTCTAGATGTGTTGTTTGTAGGTGAGTACATGCATGCACGTTGTCTAGATGTGTTTGTAGGTGAGTACATGCATGCACGTTGTCTAGATGTGTTGTTTGTAGGTGAGTACATGCATGCACGTTGTCTAGATGTGTGTGTAGGTGAGTACATGCATGCACGTTGTCTAGATGTGTGTGTAGGTGAGTACATGCATGCACGTTGTCTAGATGTGTGTGTAGGTGAGTACATGCATGCAAGTTGCCTAGATGTGTTTGCATGTTTCACCTTCTCTTGTTTATAACTAATCATGGCCGAATGGGTAAGATTGCTCGCTCTTACACATCCGGTGTGCTGATACCGAGGTAGTTGGTGCAACGCCTACACCGGTCAGTTGGGTTAAAATTGTGACTTCTCGTCCTTGACCTGGGGAGGTAAATTACAAATACCTCTCAAGCCCGAATGGGTTCATCTGATGGCGAGGGATACTGGTAGAAGGGAAAGCTAACCCACACGCAAGTATCATGCCTGTGCACTAGAAGTGGCAGCATACGTGTAGACTACGCTTGGGTTCAAAGCGACCAAAGGTTGCACAAATAAACATAAAAGTAATTGAGTCTTGTGCTCAACGTTTGTGTGTTTTCTATGATCACACACATATCTTAGATGTGTCTCCTGTATTTTCTATGACCACACACGTAATTGAGATGTGTGTCCTATATTTTCTATGATCACACACGTATCTGAGATGTTTGCCCTGTATTTTCTATGATCACACAGGTATCTGATATGTTTGCCCTGTATTTTAAATGATCACACACGTATCTGAGATGTTTGTCGTGTATGTACTATAATCACACACTTATCTGAGATGTGTGTCCTGTATTTTCTGTGATCACACAAGTATTTTAGATGTTTGTCCTGTATTTTCTATAATCGCACACGTATTTTAGATGTTTGTCCTGTATTTTCTATGATCACACACGTATCTTAGATCCATCCATCATGTGCCATGCCGGTAAGCGTGGGCGGTCATGTTCTGCCTTCTCACTCAATCACCAGAGTCGTGGATCAGCTCCGTGTGTCTGTCTCGACCATGCCACGTGGCCAAGCCATCCAGGTATTTACTTCTAAGTCTTCCCCTTGGTCTCTTCCCTTCGATCTTGCCAGTTGTCACCAATATCTCCAATTCATTTCTTTTCATAACATGCCCAAAGAATTTTGACTGTCTACGTCTAATGTGTATAATCAGTTTACGATTTTCATTTGTTTCTTGAAGGACTTGTTCATTGGTTATTCTGTCTTTCCATGGTATTTTTTGCATTTTCCTGAAAAACCACATTTCTACAGCCATCAGCTGTTGTTCAGCTTGTCTGCTCATTGTCCACGCTTCACATCCATACAGAAGTATAGGTTGTGTGCAGCAATTCAACACTCTTTTTTCTCAGTTAAGTTTGGTTTAGTTTAGTCGATGGATCAACATCACGGCACCCGGGTGCAAACCCATAAGTGTTCCGTTCTCCTCCTAACTCAAACCTGAGTCTGGAGAAATTCAACTCAGTGCACGAACTCCGTAGCACCGGCGAGGATCCTGAAATACTTTGGGTAGATTTTTAACTCGAAAATTTGGCCGGGCAGCGCCGTTAGGCTACTCTTTTTCGATTTCCAACTGCCAAGGGATTTTTTACGTGCGCAACAATACACACGGGCGTCCGATCTCACTACCCAGAGACCAGGAGAAATTTTATTACTAGAAGTCCACGATAAAAAAAATCCCGGCCATCACAGGGGCCTGAATACGGGACCTCCAGCACTGGAGGCGGACACCATACCTTGAGACCACGCAGCCCCCTCAATTTTTCCTCGCTTCAATTAATATATTTTTATTGGTCAGTATGTGTTTCATCTTGCAAAAGGCTACCTTCGCAATGGCAATTCTTGTGCTAATTTCTTTAAGACATCTCCCATCAGATGTTATGACTGTTCCGAGATAACTGTACCGATCCGCATGTTTAAGAATATGCCCATTTAGGTGTATATCACATTGTGGTATTCCCTTCTTCCCAGTGACGACCATAGTCTGTATCTTCTTTACAATTCAATTCCAACCCTAGTTGTTCACTGTGTGCAACAACCGCATCTACTAAATGTTGCAGGTCCTGTTCATTGTCTGTAATCAAGACTGTATCATCTGCATATCTAATGTTATTGATGTATCGTCCCCCAATGTTGATTCCTTCCATATCTTCTATATTTCTGAAAATATTTTCACTCTACAGGGAAAAAAATCTGGAGACATTACACATGCCTGTCTCACACCTCTTTTAATAGGCTATATTGGCCTACTTCATTATCAATTCTTATGGCAGCTTGTTGTTTCCAATATATGATATATTCAAGCATCCTTATCATGTCGACATGTCCCATTTTACCGAAAGACCTTGTGTAGTCAATAAAGCAAACGTTTAGATCTTTGTTTACTTCTATAGAACGTTCAATTACTGTTCTCAGTATGTACACAGCATTTACTGTACCCTTGCCTTCTACAAACCCATATTGTTCCTCTCCTATTTCAGGTTGTATTTTCCTCCTAACTCTTTGTATGATAATTCTCAGCAGAATCTTCGTGATGTGGCTCATTATACTAATTGTTCGATTCCAAGACCCCTGATTTCTTTGGGATTGCAATAAATACAGAGTTACATAATTCATCAGGTATATTTCCAGTATCGTATATTGTTTTCAGCAGTCTGGTGACTTTATTTATTCGATATTCTTTTAAAGCATTAATCATTTCTGTTGTGATGCTGTCTTGCCAGATTTCATATGGTTAAGAGCATTCTGAACCTCCATCTTCAGAATTGATGGTCCGTTATTATTATTTTGAATTTCATACTGTTCTTGTCTGTTATCATCATAACAGTTTTTCACATAATCATAAAATACATGAAAATCTGGTCTTTTTCTATTATGATTTTTCCATCTTTTGTTTTTAGGCAGCCTGCTGATGTACGTGTTCTTTGATTAGTAATCTCCTGAATTCTTTTGTGCATTAGTTTGGTATTTTTACTGTTGTGTTTGTTTTTAAATTTATGTAAAATTATTCTCGAGCCATGCTTCTTTTGCCTCCTTACATAATATTCTTACTTTTCTGAATTTCTTCATATTTGGCAGGATTATTTTTGTTCTGTCTTCTTGTTTCCATTTGGTGTAAACTTTCTTCAGTCTTACGACCTACTATCTTTAATTTTGGAATAGTTTTTTTTTTTTCTGCAGCACAACTGATTGAATTCTTCAACATTTCCCATTGATCATCCACATCTTGAAATAGGATCTATAAATAAGACCATGTATCAAATTTATTCTTTACTTCTATGTTAAAATTATTTTGCATTTCTTTGTCAGTTTTCAATTTGCACAAATCGTATTTAGGGTTTCTGTTGTATCTGTGATGTTTCTCCTGTATGTTCTATGAACACACGCGTATCTGAGATGTTTGTCCCGTACAGGTCGTCGCAGTCAACTCCTGCATTTATTAGTTGTCTGTGATTGTCTGCGCAATTTTACGTTTAACAGTTCAACATCGTTTTCTGAACACCCGTAACATTTTGCAAATATCAACGCAACACTGTAACATTTTGCAAATATCAACGCAAAGCGACCTGCTACCAGATGTATCCGGCGGACTTCGAAGCTGGCATGCGGGAATTGTGATACTGCGTACATTAAGTCTCAGCCACAGCCTGAAACGACACACATGGAGTGTGTCATAGGTCAGCCACGGCCTGAAACGACACACATGGAGTGTGTCATAGGTCAGCCACGGCCTGAGACGTCACACACGGGGTGTGTCATAAGTCAGGTAGAAGTCAACCACAGCCTGAGACGTCACACACGGGGTGTGTCATAAGTCAGGTATAAGTCAGCCACAGCCTGAGACGTCACACACGGGGTGTGTCATAAGTCAGCCACCTCCTGAGATGTCACACGCGGGGTGTGTCATAAGTCAGGTAGAAGTCAGCCACAGCCTGAGACGTCACACGCGGGGTGTGTCATAAGTCAGCCACCTCCTGAGATGTCACACGCGGGGTGTGTCATAAGTCAGCCACCTCCTGAGATGTCACACGCGGGGTGTGTCATAAGTCAGCCACCTCCTGAGATGTCACACGCGGGGTGTGTCATAAGTCAGCCACCTCCTGAGATGTCACACGCGGGGTGTGTCATAAGTCAGGTAGAAGTCAGCCACCCTTGTACACACCTCAAGGTGCATGGACATATGGTGCTGCAGCCATGTTTGTACAACCAGTCGGCGTTCGGTGGGATCAGGATCACGTGAGCAGCAGGCCAGTGGGGAGTGTCTCGTGCTTGCAAGTATGTCAGATAATGGATGTCTTACATATTGATTGATTTCCCTCAGCAATTCATATCTCTATCCTTACCTTCTACATGGACATTTGCAGCGACAAACGTGTCCGTTTCGTGTTGTTTAGTTTATATGTTCTTTCCATGTTTCCGTTTGTCCATTTGCAACTTTAACCTAAATTGCAACTATACATTAGGTCACTTTATTCTGCCAGAATTTCCAACTTTATGCATGGTGACTTAATTTTGTCAGAATTTGCTGTTGTATGCATGGTGACTTAATTTTGTCAGAATTTGCTGTTGTATGCGTGGTGACTTAATTCTGTCAGAATTTGCTGTTGTATGCATGGTGACTTAATTACGTCAGAATTTGCAGTTGTATGCATGGTGACTTAATTCTGTCAGAATTTGCAGTTGCATGCATGGTGACTTAATTCTGTCAGAATTTGCAGTTGCATGCATGGTGACTTAATTCTGTCAGAATTTGCTGTTGTATGCATGGTGACTTAATTCTGTCAGAATTTGCTGTTGTATGCGTGGTGACTTAGTTCTGTCGGAATTTGCAGCGGTATGCGAGGCAATTATTTCCATCTGAATCAATATAAATCAAGTTAATTCGTTATAGACATTCCAAAATACATACAAAAACACCTTTTATATAAAATAAATATAGTTTTTAATACTTTTTTTCGGCCCCCCCCCCCCCCAGACTTGTCCGAACTCGCACTTTCTCCGTGCCTTGTAACACTGTGTATGCCAGAGCGCCGCTTGACTTTTACAAACCATCCTCTGTTGGCCTTTAAATCACCCATCCAAGGCATTTTCTTACTGAGATCTGGCCTTTTCGCAGCATTGGCTCATGCGATTGCCTCCGAAACAGAATCGCCATCTGTTTTTTTTTAAAATAATAACTGTTCGACATCTTCAATTGTTGCGATCTCTGTTTCGTTAGCACGCTCACTCCTTTCGTTACATTAGTCTCCTTTATTGCTTCCTTTTTTGCCACAATGGAACTTATCGTAGATGGCGACTTCCCGTACATGCAACCGATTTCAGCAATCTGAATGCTACTCTCATATTTTTTAGTAATTTGCTTCTTTATTTCGAACGTTTTCCTGGAGCTAACTGGAAAGGGTTAACTTATTAGCAAGTGATGCTCACACAACGAGAAACAACGCCAAACTGAGCAGAAGAACACGTGCGTCCCTTTATCTTCGCAAATTAGCACTGAGGTCCCATGGGCAACGAAATCCGAGATAACCAATGATAAACGGGATACATTTCGACGAAAACCGAAACAGACGAAAACCAAAGGCAACGAAAACCGTGGTTTTACTGCATTATAATTATATTATTATTACAGAATGGCAGAATAGAGATATCCCCTATCAAGGATAAGTTTTATGCCTTCTTCCTACGAGACACCTTTGTGCAAGGTGGAGTACTCGTTTAGTCCCCTCCTTCCCCTCCCCACCCGACGATGGTCACTTGAAACCATGGGTGCAGGTGGTGGGTGAAGTTGAAGAGCCGTCGACAGATAGTTGTAGGTTATGGTCTCCAATTACACGGCACGGCGGTAGGCAGAGGATCTGTTTTTGAAACAATGGCTTCGGTCATCGACCAGTATCGTCACTGTTGAGAGGGAAAGCAATTGCAAACTACCTGTTTTACAGATGCCAAGAAAGTCATGTTTTGTAGGTTGATAGAAACTCAGAGAAACGGCGTAAATGAGTTCTTCACAGGAGCAGCCTCGCCCGCTAGGGGTAGTCATGTTCACCAAGTGACTCCAGACCGTCAGCAGGCGATTGAGTGCAATAGATTAGCAACATTTAAAATGGGAACATGGAAAAGTTAGAACTATGAGAGGGGGTGGCAAACTGGCCAATATCTAGCAAGAAATGAGAAAATTAAATTTTAACATTTTATGTATATGTGAGACCGGATGGAAAGGAGTGGGCATGATAACATCCGAGGAATATATAATAGTCCATTCTGGCGGAGAGAAAGAACAGCGAAGGTTAACATTTATAACGGATCTGGGGCTATCAAAATCTGTAAACGAATATTGGACTGTGTCAGACAAAATATTACTGGTAAAGTTAAGACCTTTTAATTTAAACTCCTTTCAAGTTTATGCACCAACAGCAGGCAGCAGTGATTACAGAAGTGCTGAATTGCATAATGATTTGGAGAATGCCTTCAAGTTTTGCAAGAAGTTAGAATTAAATATAATAAGTGACTTTAATGCTAAAGTTGTAAATCAACAGGACGGATGCATAGTAGGCAAGTATGGACAATGGGAGCAGAATGAAAGAGGTTGCAGACTTGTACAGTGTGCAAAACGAGCATGATATGATTATTGGAAACACCTGGTATCAACTACATCCAAGGAGATAATGGACATGGGGGAGTCCTGACAAAATGATCAGAAACCAGATTTATTACATCCTCATCAACAGACGATTTCGAAATGCCTTCAAAGTGGCAAAACAATATCAAATGCAGACTACAACAGCGACCACAGATTAGTCATAAACAATATACATATAAACTTGAAGAAGGTCAAATATATACCAGGAAACTCAAAATTTGTTCTACGTGCAGTGAAAAGTGAGGAGATAAAAGATAAATTCAACGTAGAACAGATTTGATGCATTGGCTGATCTGGACATTATATTTCAAGATGTCAGTGACCAATTGGAAATACTGAAGAACTCAATCAGCCAGGCTGCAGAAACATGAAGGTGGCGGGAGGTAAGACATGGGTGATGGAAGGCATCTTAAAACTAATGGAAATAAAACGAAATAACCAAAAATACCATGAAAAATATGACGAGATTCACAGAAAATTAGGAAATTGTGAAAAGAGCCAACAAAAGCATGGCTTGAGGAAAATTGTAGGGAAATTGAAAACCAACTCAACATCCGGAATACCAAAATATTGCACACAAAAAATAATGACATCACTAACAAATTAACACATACATCAATGAGTTGCCTAAAAACCCAAGATGGCAAAATCATAATAGAAAAATATCAGATTTTAAATATATGGTCAGATTATGTGAAATACCTTTATGATGATAGAAGGGAAGACCAGTATGATATTTGGAATAATAATGAAATACAATCAATACTCAAGATGGAGGTTCAGAATGCTCTTAGCCATACGAAAACTAGCGATACTCAGGGTTCAGACAACATTACAACAGAAATGATCAATGCCTTAGAAGAAAATGGAATAGACCAAGTCACCAGATTGCTCAACACAATATATGATACTGGAGATATACCTCCTGAATTATGTTAATCTATATTTATAGCAATCCCAAAGAAATCAGGGGCCTTGGAATGTGATTAACATAGAAAAATTAGTATAATGAGCTACATAACGAAGATTTTGCTCAGAATAATCATGCAAAGAGTTAAGGAGAAAATACCACCCAAAACCGGAGAAGACAAATGTGGGTTCTTAAATGGCAAGGGCGCAGTAAATGATGTGTACTTGATGAGAACATTAATCGAGCGTTTGATAGAGGTAAACAAAGACCTACATCTTTGCTTCATTAACAACACAAGGGCTTTTGATAAAGTAAGACATGTCAATATGGTTAAGACGCTTACAGATCTAGAGATTGGTGGGAAAGACCTTAGACTTGTAAAAAACAATTATTGGAATCAAGATGCCATAGGGATTGATAATGAAATAGGTCAATATCAGCCTGTTAAGAGAGGTGTGAGACAGGGATGTGTAATGTCTCCAGATCTATTTTCTCTGAACAGCGAAAATATGTTTAGAAATTTAGAAGATATTAGAGGAATCACCATTGGGGGACATAACATAATGGTTAAGTTGTATCCATTTCTTAATGCTATTATTAATTTGTAAACGCAAGCTATTTCGGTTGCAGCATCTGACGTATATTTAACCTGTGAGGTGCTGCATTGATGTTAATTTCTTAAAATCAAGACAGATTTTATATTAAATGTTCAAGGTCACAAGATTGTTATTTTCACTCTATATTTTAGAGTCAGTATATGAAGTTACGTCGGCCTTCGTGACTAAGGTCTTACGGATGCTATTCATGAGCCTGATTACCTGCGTTCGAAACACAGATGCGACAGATTTGGCAGCAGACCCCATCGCGCTGGGTCTTAACGAATTGATATGGGAGCCGGTCGTTCAGAAAGCAATGGCAATCTAATGAACGTAAACTTGGCAAGACATCAACAACAGCAGTAAAATACTGGCGTTGACAGCGATGTTCTGTAAGAAGGATATGCAAAAACAAAAATGAGATTATGGGAACCGCAGCGTCATCGTGGCTAGAGGCTTACCTGGAGGTCTTGTGTTCAGATCTGCGTTGAATTCGTGTTTTTTTTTTTTTTTTATTGCCATGGTTCCCCAGGTTGACCCAGCCTAAAATTGGTACCAGAAAATGCACTGGGGAGTAGATATGGTCAGAGGGATATTGACCACATCAAACATTGAGTAGGGGACGGGGAGGGGGTTGAGTGGTCTCAAGGTATGGTGTCCGCCTCGAGTGCTGGAGGTCCCGAGTTCAAGCCCCGGTGAGGGCCGGGATTTTTTCACGTGGACTTCTAGTAACAAAATTTCCCCTGGTCTCTGGGTAGTGAGATCGGACGCCCGTGTGTATTGTAGCGCACGTAAAATAACATCCCTTGGCAGTTGGAAATCGAAAAAGAGTAGCCTAACAGCGCTGCCCGGGCAAAATTTCGAGTTAAAAATCTACCCAAAGTATTTCAGGATCCTCGCCGGTGCTACGAAGTTCGTGCACTGAGCTGAGATTTTCCGGACTCAGGCTTGAGTTGGGAGTAGGACGGGTCACTTATGCGTTACACCAGTGTGCCGTAATGTTGATCAGTCGACTAAACTAAACTAAGCATCAATAACATTAGATATACCGATGATACAGTATTGATTGCAGACAATGAACAGGGTCTGCAACATTTATTAGATACGGTTACTGTACACAGTAACAACTAGGTTTAGAATTAAATTGTAAGAAGACACAGATTATGATCGCCTCTACGAAGAAAGAATTACCACAATGTACAGAGATTATGATCGTCTCTACGAAGAAAGAATTACCACAATGTAGTATAAGGGTAACTGAGAATATTGTTAAACAAGTGAATCAGTACAACTGTCTCGGAACTGTCATAACATTAGATGGGAGGTGCCTTGAAGAGATTAGAACAAGAATCGCCATGGCAAAAGGTATCCTTTTGCAAAATTGAAAATATACTGACTAATAAAAAGATGTCAATTGCAACGAGAAAAAGAGTGTTGGGGTGCTATATAGAACCTGTACTTTTGTATGGATGTGAAGCGTGGACAATGAGCAGACAAGCTGAATAATATCTAATGGCAGCGGAAATATGGTTGCTAAGGAAAGTGCAAAGAATACTTTGGGCAGACATAAAAACAAATGAGCAAGTGCTACAAGAGGTAAATGAAAGCCGCCAAATGATTAGAGAAATCAGACGTAGATGGTCACATTTTTAGACACGTTATGAGAATAAACAAACAAGAGTACTTGTTGACAACTGGCAAGATTGAGGGGAAAAGAATACGAGGAAGACAAAGAAATAAATATCTGTATGGCTTGACCACACGGTATGGTCGGGACAAGAACACGGAGCTGATGCACCACTCTGGTGATCGTGTAAGATGGCGAAACATGACCGCTATCGCTTACCTGTAGGGCACATGATGATAATGATTAGTATTAAATTGTGGATTTTGAGTTCACATGTTACAGAAACATTCTTAAGATATCTTTGGTCAAGTTACAGGGAAATACTTACATTCTACTGTCAACAACCACAGAACTCTGTCATCTACTGCCAATAGAACCTTGCGGTGTAGAACGAGAGGGGAGGGGGGGGGGGGGGGATCTTGAGATTGAGGTATTTGGTCGCCTAGCTAGTGCAGTCGCCGCGAACTGTGCAGGTTAAGGTTTTCTTTTTGACTCCGACAGAAAAAAAATGCACAGCTGACTGAGGATTGGATCCCGGATCTCCCGAAGGAGAGCCCGGCACTCTAGCCGCTGACAATTCTACAAGCTCTTAAACAGGCTCATAACATGTCTGGGAGACTGAGATACTGTGTCTGGGAGACTGAGATACTGTGTCTGGGAGACTGAGACACTGTGTCTGGGAGACTGAGATACTGTGTCTGGGAGATTGAGGTACTGTGTCTGGGAGACTGAGATACTGTGTCTGGGAGACTGAGACACTGTGTCTGGCAGACTGAGATACTGTGTCTGGGAGACTGAGATACTGTGTCTGGGAGACTGAGATACTGTGTCTGGGAGACTGAGGTACTGTGTCTGGGAGACTGAGATACTGTGTCTGGGAGACTGAGATACTGTGTCCGGGATACTGAGACACTGTGTCTGGGAGACTGAGACACTGTGTACGGGAGACTGAGACACTGTGTCTGGGAGACTGAGATACTGTGTCTGGGAGACTGAGATACTGTGTCTGTGAGACTGAGATACTGTGTCTGGGAGACTGAGATACTGTGTCTGTGAGACTGAGATACTGTGTCTGGGAGACTGAGACACTGTGTCTGGGAGACTGAGATACTGTGTCTGGGAGACTGAGACACTGTGTCTGGGAGACTGAGATACTGTGTCTGGGAGACTGGGATACTGTGTCTGGGAGACTGAGATACTGTGTCCGGGAGACTGAGATACTGTGTCTGGGAGACTGAGACACTTTGTCTGGGAGACTGAGATACTGTGTCTGGGAGACTGAGACACTTTGTCTGGGAGACTGAGATACTGTGTCTGGGAGACTGAGTTACTGTGTCTGGGAGACTGAGATACTGTGTCTGGGAGACTGAGATAATGTGTCTGGGAGACTGAGATACTGTGTCTGGGAGACTAAGACAATTTGTCTGGGAGACTGAGATACTGTGTCTGGGAGACTGAGACACTGTGTCTGGGAGACTGAGACACTGTGTCCGGGAGACTGAGACACTGTGTCTGGGAGACTGAGATACTGTGTCTGGGAGACTGAGATACTGTGTCTGTGAGACTGAGACATTGTGTCTGGGAGACTGAGATACTGTGTCTGTGAGACTGAGATACTGTGTCTGGGAGACTGAGACACTGTGTCTGGGAGACTGAGATACTGTGTCTGGGAGACTGAGACACTGTGTCTGGGAGACTGAGATACTGTGTATGGGAGACTGGGATACTGTGTCTGGGAGACTGAGATACTGTGTCCGGGAGACTGAGATACTGTGTCTGGGAGACTGAGACACTTTGTCTGGGAGACTGAGATACTGTGTCTGGGAGACTGAGACACTTTGTCTGGGAGACTGAGATACTGTGTCTGGGAGACTGAGTTACTGTGTCTGGGAGACTGAGATACTGTGTCTGGGAGACTGAGATAATGTGTCTGGGAGACTGAGATACTGTGTCTGGGAGACTAAGACAATTTGTCTGGGAGACTGAGATACTGTGTCTGGGAGACTGAGACACTGTGTCTGGGAGACTGAGATACATTGTCTGGGAGACTGAGATACTGTGTCTGGGAGACTGAGATACTGTATCTGTGAGACTGAGATACTGTGTCTGGGAGACTGAGATACTGTGTCTGGGAGACTGAGATACTGTGTCTGGGAGACTGAGATACTGTGTATGGGAGACTGAGATACTGTGTCTGTGAGACTGAGACACTGTGTCTGTGAGATTGAGATACTGTGTCTCTGAGACTGAGATACTGTGTCTGGGAGACTGAGATACCGTGTCTGTGAGACTGAGATACTGTGTCTGGGAGACTGAGATACTGTGTCTGGGAGACTGAGATACTGTGTCTGGGAGACTGAGATACTGTGTCTGTGAGACAGAGATACTGTGTCTGGGAGACTGAGATACTGTGTCCGGGAGACTGAGATACTGTGTCTGGGAGACTGAGATACTGTGTCTGGGAGACTGAGATACTGTGTCTGTGAGACTGAGACACTGTGTCTGTGAGACTGAGATACTGTGTCTGGGAGACGGAGACACTGTGTCTGGGAGACTGAGACACTGTGTCTGGGAGACTGAGATACTGTGTCTGGGAGACTGAGATATTGTGTCTGGGAGACTGAGATACTGTGTCTGGGAGACTGAGATACTGTGTCTGGGAGACTGAGACACTGTGTCTGGGAGACTGAGATACTGTGTCTGGGAGACTGAGACACTGTGTCTGGGAGACTGAGATACTGTGTCTGGGAGACTTAGATACTATGTCTGGGAGACTGAGACACTGTGTCTGGGAGACTGAGATACTGTGTCTGGGAGACTTAGATACTGTGTCCGGGAGACTGAGACACTGTGTCTAAGAGACTGAGACACTGTGTCCGGGAGACTGAGACACTGTGTCTGGGAGACTGAGTTACTGTGTCTGGGAGACTGAGACACTGTGTCTGGGAGACTGAGATACATTGTCTGGGAGACTGAGATACTGTGTCTGTGAGACTGAGATACTGTGTCTGGGAGACTGGGGTACTGTGTCCGGGAGACTGAGACACTGTGTCCGGGAAACTGAGACACTGTGTCTGGGAGACTGAGATACTGTGTCTGGGCGACTGAGATACTGTGTCTGGGAGACTGAGACACTGTGTCTGGGAGACTGAGACACTGTGTCTGGGAGACTGAGATACTGTGTCTGGGAGACTGAGACACTGTGTCTGGGAGACTGAGACACTGTGTCTGGGAGACTGAGACACTTTGTCTGGGAGACTGAGATACTGTGTCTGGGAGACTGAGATACTGTGTCTGGGAGACTGAGATACTGTGTCTGGGAGACTGAGATACTGTGTCTGGGAGACTGAGATACTGTCTCTGGGAGACTGAGATACTGTGTCTGGGAGACTGAGGTACTGTGTCTGGGAGACTGAGATACTGTGTCTGGGAGACTGAGGTACTGTGTCTGGGAGACTGAGACACTTTGTTTGGGAGACTGAGATACTGTGTCTGTGAGACTGAGACACTTTGTCTGGGAGACTGAGATACTGTGTCTGGGAGACTGAGACACTGTGTCTGGGAGACTGAGACACTTTGTCTGGGAGACTGAGATACTGTGTCTGGGAGACTAAGATACTGTGTCTGGGAGACTGAGATACTGTGTCTGTGAGACTGAGATACTGTGTCTGGGAGACTGAGATACTGTGTCTGTGAGACTGAGATACGGTGTCTGGGAGTCTGAGACACTTTGTCTGGGAGACTGAGATACTGTGTCTGGGAGACTGAGACACTTTGTCTGGGAGACTGAGATACTGTGTCTGGGAGACTGAGATACTGTGTCTGGGAGACTGAGTTACTGTGTCTGGGAGACTGAGATACTGTGTCTGGGAGACTGAGATACTGTGTCTGGGAGACTGAGATACTGTGTCTGGGAGGCTGAGACACTTTGTATGGGAGACTGAGATACTGTGTCTGGGAGACTGAGATACTGTGTCTGGGAGACTGAGATACTGTGTCTGGGAGGCTGAGACACTTTGTCTGGGAGACTGAGATACTGTGTCTGGGAGACTGAGACACTGTGTCAGGGAGACTGAGATACTGTGTCTGGGAGACTGAGATACTGTGTCTGGGAGACTGAGATACTGTGTCTGGGAGACTGAGATACTGTTTCTGGGAGACTGAGATACTGTGTCTGTGAGACTGAGACACTGTGTCTGTGAGACTGAGATACTGTGTCTGTGTGACTGAGATACTGTGTCTGGGAGACTGAGATACTGTGTCTGGGAGACTGAGATACTGTGTCTGTGAGACTGAGATACTGTGTCTGTGAGACTGAGATACTGTGTCTGTGAGACTGAGATACTGTGTCTGTGAGACTGAGATACTGTGTCTGGGAGACTGAGATACTGTGTCTGGGAGACTGAGATACTGTGTCTGTGAGACTGAGATACTGTGTCTGGGAGACTGAGATACTGTGTCTTGGAGACTGAGATACTGTGTCTGGGAGACTGAGATACTGTGTCTGTGAGACTGAGATACTGTGTCTGTGAGACTGAGATACTGTGTCTGTGAGACTGAGATACTGTGTCTGTGAGACTGAGATACTGTGTCTGTGAGACTGAGATACTGTGTCTGTGAGACTGAGATACTGTGTCTGTGAGACTGAGATACTGTGTCTGTGAGGCTGAGATACTGTGTCTGTGAGACTGAGATACTGTGTCTGTGAGACTGAGATACTGTGTCTGTGAGACTGAGATACTGTGTCTGTGAGACTGAGATACTGTGTCTGTGAGACTGAGATACTGTGTCTGGGAGACTGAGATACTGTGTCTGTGAGACTGAGATACTGTGTCTGTGAGACTGAGATACTGTGTCTGGGAGACTGAGATACTGTTTCTGAGAGACTGAGATACTGTGTCTGGGAGACTGAGATACTGTGTCTGGGAGACTGAGATACTGTGTCTGGGAGACTGAGATACTGTGTCTGGGAGACTGATATACTGTGTCTGGGAGACTGAGATACTGTGTCTGGGAGACTGCGATACTTTGTCTGGGAGACTGAGATACTTTGTCTGGGAGACTGAGATACTGTGTCTGTGAGACTGAGATACGATACTGTGTCTGTGAGACTGAGATACTGTGTCTGTGAGACTGAGATACTGTGTCTGGGAGACTGAGATACTGTGTCTGGGAGACTGAGATACTGTGTCTGTGAGACTGAGATACTGTGTCTGGGAGACTGAGATACTGTGTCTTGGAGACTGAGATACTGTGTCTGGGAGACTGAGATACTGTGTCTGTGAGACTGAGATACTGTGTCTGTGAGACTGAGATACTGTGTCTGTGAGACTGAGATACTGTGTCTGTGAGACTGAGATACTGTGTCTGTGAGACTGAGATACTGTGTCTGTGAGACTGAGATACTGTGTCTGTGAGACTGAGATACTGTGTCTGTGAGGCTGAGATACTGTGTCTGTGAGACTGAGATACTGTGTCTGTGAGACTGAGATACTGTGTCTGTGAGACTGAGATACTGTGTCTGTGAGACTGAGATACTGTGTCTGTGAGACTGAGATACTGTGTCTGGGAGACTGAGATACTGTGTCTGTGAGACTGAGATACTGTGTCTGTGAGACTGAGATACTGTGTCTGGGAGACTGAGATACTGTTTCTGAGAGACTGAGATACTGTGTCTGGGAGACTGAGATACTGTGTCTGGGAGACTGAGATACTGTGTCTGGGAGACTGAGATACTGTGTCTGGGAGACTGATATACTGTGTCTGGGAGACTGAGATACTGTGTCTGGGAGACTGCGATACTTTGTCTGGGAGACTGAGATACTTTGTCTGGGAGACTGAGATACTGTGTCTGTGAGACTGAGATACTGTGTCTGGGAGACTGAGATACTGTGTCTGGGAGACTGAGATACTGTGTCTGGGAGACTGAGATACTGTGTCTGGGAGACTGAGATACTGTGTCTAGGAGACTGAGATACTGTGTCTAGGAGACTGAGATACTCAAATCAAATCAAATCAAATCAAATCAACTTTATTAGGGTCACAAATTGGGCGCGCAGGCCCGTCTTACATTCGGCCCTTCCAATCACTCGTCTTTCGTTCATCAAGAGCATTATGCATTTACACAGGAAGAAAAATAAACATTGTGAAATGAATGTTGTAAACATAAACAAGACTAAACATGGAGAAAAATGTGTACATAAAAGTATGTGACGTAAAAGTAGTGATGCCAGCGCGTCCCACACACACACACACACACCACACACACACACTCTCTCTCTCTCTCTCTCTCTCTCTCTCTCTCTCTCTCTCTCTCTCTCTCTCTCTCATTCACTCTCACTCTCACTCATTCACTCACACACACACACTCTCACTCATTCACTCTCCCGCTCACTCATTCACTCTCCCGTTCACTCATTCACTCTCCCGCTCACTCATTCACTCTCCCGCTCACTCATTTACTCTCACGCACACTCATTCTGTCTCTCCCGCTCACTCATTCACTCTCCCGCTCACTAATTCACTCTCCCGCTCACTCATTCACTCTCCCGCTCACTCATTCACTCTCCCGTTCAATCATTCACTCTCACTCATTCACTCTCACGCTCACTCATTCACTCTCACGCTCACTCATTCACTGTCCCGCTCACTCATTCACTCTGCCGCTCACTCATTCACTCTCACGCTCACTCATTTACTCACACGCCCACTCATTCACTCTCACGCTCAATCATTCACTCTCCCGCTCACTGATTCACTCTCACGCTCACTCATTCCTTCTCACGCTCACTCACTCACTCTCACTCATTCACTCTCACGCTCACTCAATCACTCTCACGCTCACTCATTCACTCTCACGCTCACTCATTCACTCTCACTCATTCACTCTCCCGCTCAATCATTCACTCTCCCGCTCACTCATTCACTCTCACTAATTCACTCTCCCTCTCACTCATTCACTCTTCCGCTCACTCATTCACTCTCCCGTTCACTCATTCACTCTCCCGCTCACTCATTCACTCTCACTCATTCACTCTCACTCATTCACTCACATTCATTCACTCCCACACACAGACACTCTCACTCATTCACTCTCCAGCTCACTCATTCGCTCTCACGCTCACTCATTCACTCTCCCGCTCACTCATTCACCCTCACGCTCACTCATTCACTCTCACGCTCACTCATTCACTCTCCCGCTCACTCATTCACTCTCACTCATTCACTCTTCCGCTCACTCATTCACTCTCACGCTCACTCATTCACTCTCCCGTTCACTCATTCACTCTCCCGCTCACTCATTCACTCTCACTCATTCACTCTCACTCATTCACTCACATTCATTCACTCCCACACACAGACACTCTCACTCATTCACTCTCCAGCTCACTCATTCGCTCTCACGCTCACTCATTCACTCTCCCGCTCACTCATTCACCCTCACGCTCACTCATTCACTCTCACGCTCACTCATTCACTCTCCCGCTCACTCATTCACTCTCACTCATTCACTCTTCCGCTCACTCATTCACTCTCACGCTCAATCATTCACTCTCCCGCTCACTCATTCACTGTCCCGCTCACTCATTCACTCTGCCGCTCACTCATTTACTCTCACGCTCACTCATTCACTCTCACGCTCACTCATTCACTCCCACACACAGACACTCTCACTCATTCACTCTCACGCTCACTCATTCACTCTCACTCATTCACTCTCACGCTCACTCATTCACTCTCCCGCTCAATCATTTACTCTCCCGCTCACTCTCATGCTCACTCATTCACTCTCCCGCTCACTCATTCACTCTCCCGCTCACTCATTCACTCTCCCGCTCACTCATTCACTCTCCCGCTCACTCATTCACTCTCACTCTCACTCATTCACTCTCACGCTCACTCATTCACTCTCACTCATTCACTCACACACACAGACATTCTCACTCATTCACTCTCCCGCTCACTCATTCGCTCTCACGCTCACTCATTCACTCTCACTCATTCACTCTCCCGCTCACTCATTCACTCTCACTCATTCACTCTCCCGCTCACTCATTCACTCTCACGCTCAATCATTCACTCTCCCGCTCACTCATTCACTCTCACTCATTTACTCTCATGCTCACTCATTCACTCTCACTCATTCACTTTCACGCTCACTCATTCACTCTCACGCTCACTCATTCTGTCTCTCATTCACACTCACTCACTCTCTCACTCAAACTACAGTAATGAACATAAGTTTAGATTATACATGATAAAATCAAATGGATACTGTGTCTGGGAGACTGAGATACTGTGTCTGGGAGACTGAGATACTGTGGCGGTGTTACATGACACGTGGGTTGGGGAGAGCAGTGGTGGAAGGTATGCGTCATGGTCGAAGAGGCAGGGTCCGACCGGCGCGAACATGGACACAGGACAGCTGACAGCTGGGGCATTGAGGGGGGGGGGGGGGGGGGGGGGGCGAGAGGCGGGGGAGATGGCGAAGATCGGGAGGCTTTTTCGGTGCCACGTGATGAGAGAGACGTTCTGCAATGAGCCTGCTAAATGATGATGATATTATTATTACTATTATCATATAAAGCAGTATTATTATAATGTAAAACATTATTATTATTATTATTATTATTATTATTATTATTATTATTATTTAAAGCATTATTATTATTATTATTATTATTATTATTATTATTATTGAAAGCATTATTATTATTTGTATTATTAGTTCGTACATTATTATTATTATTGTAGTTGTTATTGTTATTATTACTATTGCTATGCAAGGCAGTATTATCATTATGTAACGCAGTATTATTATTGTTATTGCTATTATGTAAGGTATTATTATTATTATTATTATTATTGTTATTATTATTATTATTGTGTAAAGCAGAGTGGCTCTGGGTTGACAGACCGGCCCCGTATACGCTCGGGGATGGAAACTATCGTGAATACATGACAGATGCTTATGGAGGATCATGGTCGCTTGTGGCACTCCACATAGATCACGATGATAATGATCATGTGTCTCTCTGGGCTGGGATGTTCCATGGTAAAATATTGTACTCATGCGTCTAGTCTCACGGTTGGGTTTTTTCCCCACAGTAAAATATTGTACTCATGCGTCTAGTCTCGCGGTTGGGTTTTTTCCCCACAGTAAAATATTGTACTCATGCGTCTAGTCTCACGGTTGGGTTTTTTCCCCAGAGTAAAATATTGTACTCATGCGTCTAGTCTCACGGTTGGGTTTTTTCCCCACAGTAAAATATTGTACTCGTGCGTCTAGTCTCAGAAGTGCCATATCCATTAAATATTTCCCATTATCGTGAAGACAATAATCATCCTGCTGTCTAGCGCTATTGCCCGTTATTTTGATGTTATTTATCAACAAGTTACTGTCCGTTATCTTGATGTCAGTTATCAACATGCTGTTTATAACTGCTGTCAGTTGTGCCATTTTATGAACTTAATCCCTATCAACAAACACTCGCTGTTGTCTATACATGGCACCATGTGACAATTGTATTCAACTTGAACAATAACTGTATTTATGGAAACAGAGGAAGAGACCTACCATGTAAACGATGGACGGAGGGAATAGCAGAGTCCATGGAAATATCGATATATGAAGGCCATAAGCGGGCACTATCCCGCTGTTTATACTTCACCTCGACACCGCAAGGTACAAGAGGAACATGACGAGTAGAGATGAGAAACTGAAAACAAATATAGGAAAACAGCTTGAGAGAATAACATATCAAGTCTGGTCATGGAATGGGGAGTGCCCCGTGGACGGCAAGACCGACCAGTATTCAATTGCAACTGAAGACAAATGGCAAAGAGCCACAGATATATGCCAGGTACAGCCAGCCACTGGTCGCTTGCTTTGGTCACTCCACCAGATAGCTGAGTCACGTGAACGTGATTACAGCACAGACGATTTTGGAGCTACACACAGAGGAGGAGTCGTTGATGTACGGTTCAAACTTCATAGCAACGGATCTCTCCAATAATTGCTCCGTTCCTGTGCCGGCGAAAAAACCATGCGAAATGCTCAATATTGTCTCATGTGAATTCGTGACGAAAACAAGCCGTCCGTTTTCATCAAGATAACGTTCATTAAAATAATTTTGAGTGGGATGACTTAATTGAAGTGAAAACACCAGATGGTTAAATGTAACCACACCACACGAAACACATCTTCCTGGAAGGAGATGATCTGTGTGTTGCCTGGGATGGCACGTAATGATGACAGTCTAGACTAAACACACAATACACGTGGCTCTTTGGGATCATGTGCAGAGTGCAGAAACTCAGATTGATCATCATGGCCTGAAGAGAACAGTGCAGCAGCGAGTGGTTAGAAGATCTGGCCGACACTCGGCACTCTGGGGACAGGCCAAACAGACACATAGTCAGACTGCTACTGGTACCATTAGTATTGGGACTCTGTGCTGGCTGTTGAAGATAGGGTAGAGCGCGTGTGGGATTGTCCTGAGTGTTGTGATATCGGTTCTTGACTCCTCTCAACTCTACTCAACTCTACTAAATTCAAATCTACTCTACTCTTTCTACTCAACACTACTCAACTCAAAATAACTCTACTCAACTCAATTCTGCTCAACTCTACTCTATTCAATTCAACTCATCTCTACTCTACTCTACTCTACTCTACTCTACTCTACGCTACTCTACTCTACTCTACTCTACTCTACTCTATTCAACTCTATTCAACTCTACTCAACTCAACTCAGCTTTATTTCAACTAACATAGAGAAATGTTTACTCAACCGACAAGAAGAAATGTTTACTCAACCGACAAGAAGAAATGTTTACTCAACCGACAAGAAGAAATGTATACTTCAACTGAAAATGAAGACCATGTTTCCCCATATTACAGTTACTCTTGTCTACAAATGTTTGTCTAGCAGACTCAGTGTGTTGAAAGGAATTCGCTTATGTAACTGTTGTAGCACTTAGCACGATGTAGGCTTTGTCATGTTGTTTACTACAATTTATTATCTTTCTTTCTTTCTGAGGTTATTCCACCCCAACAAATGTTGCTGATTTCTTTAATCTAGATCATTCTTGGTTTTGTTTTTAATTGGCAGCTCTCGTAAACTGGCTGTAAACTATCTTGTGCCGACCAAAACGACCATATACCAATATAAAAGACTGCATTGACCATGCAAGACCGTATATGGAACATAACACATATTACCCGACCGTAAAAGATCTTTACGCAGGTCCTGACAAATTTTGACTAGCCCAAAAATATCTTACCGGCCGTGAAGGATGTGCTACCGGCTGTGAAGGGTGTGCTGCCGGCTGTGAAAGGTCTTATACCGGCTGTGAAATGTCTGATGCCGGCTGTGAAAGGTCTATCTGGTGTCTGGCAGGATCTATGGCATGTTGTTTGCTTGCCTCCCTGCAGCCACTGTCGGGGTCGTGTGTTGTTGAAGTGCAGTGGTATGCGGTACGTCTTCCATCCTGCTTGTTGTTCTTACGCCGACCGCGCTGGCATGTCTGACTCGGCAGTCACGGAGACATGCTGACACGAATGCTGGAAATAAATCAATCTAGCGGCGTGCATTCTAAACGGTTCCGCCTCGCCGTGTTTAATTTCACGAACACAAGCTCAGTACCACAAGAATGGGATCTGTTTCATAATGTTCTATACACAGTACCACAAGAATGGGATCTGTTTCCGAATGTTCTATACTCAGTATCACAAGAACGGGATCTGTTTTCAAAAGGTCCATACTCAGTATCACAAGAATGGGATCTATTTCCGAATGTTCTATACTCAGTATCACAAGAACGAGATCTGTTTTCAAAAGTTCCATGCTCAGTACCACAAGAATGGGATCTGTTTCCGAATGTTCTATACTCAGTATCACAAGAACGGGATCTGTTTTCAAAAGTTCCATACTCAGTATCACAAGAATGGGATCTATTTCCGAATATTCCATACTCAGTATCACAAGAATGGGATCTGTTTCTGAATGTTCTATACTCAGTATAACAAATTGTCGTATAGCTGATTAGGGGCCACGGGCTGATAAATCGTCTTATTTAAACTTCTGGTAACTGCCATGGACTAATAAATCAAACTATAGTTAAAATAGCAATACAGTAGTTCGTCATATGCAACCCCCTTTAATTTTAGATATAAGGCAACATATCTGTTACCATTTTAACAAGTTTTAAGTCATAACTGTGAGAGAACCCCCATTTCCCACCATCCATGTTTGTTCCAGACTTACGTTTTGTTTGGCAATGAATATATTTATTACCATTCATGTGTTGTTACCCTTCCAACGGTGTCACCGCTACATGTATAGAGACCCGACCCACAGTGTAAGTGTGTGACCGCTACATGGATAGAGACCCACAGTGTAAAGGATGTGACAGCTGATGATAATTTATTTTCTCCTTAGTTGGATCGCCGCAGCCTTCTTTCAACGGAAAGTAGTTTTTAGATTACGCTGACAATAACACATGGACTATCTATAAAGGTTGGCCTCTGTAACACTCCGGTTCAACATGTAAAGTTCGGGCCTAATTGAAAAAAAGTTGACCATCTTCGTTTCTGGAGTTATAAAGATAGTTCTCTGGCTATTCGATTTTCTCGAATATTGTTCATGTTATAGGGAATATCCTAAGTAGTATACAATGAAAGTTTTGATTATTATTTGGAGGATTGATGAGGATTAACCTTGACCTCGGCTGATTTGCACTCCTCCTCGGTCATGTAGTTGGGTGAGTATGTAGGGGTGATATGTAGGTCATATCTAAGGGCGATAATTCTAAGATTGTGTTTCTAAGGGCAGATAACTATTGAGTGGGTATATAAAATTTTTAATAATTATTTAAAAAATAAAATAAATAGAAATAAAAATAAATAACAACGGGGTGCGGGGTGGTGGCGAGGGGGTAGGGGTGGTGGGCGCGTGGGGTGTGGCTAGGCAGTTCGGGTTTAAACACTATCATCACAGGGTTGCAAATGAAAACCTTAAAATGTAAAGATGACAGGTATTATCGGTCGTAGTGGATATGGTTTAGTGAAATTTATTGTTAAGGGGTGGGGAGCGGTTATTAGTGATCCGTAGGGGGTCGTAGTGGTTTAAACACTATCATCATATGACTTACAAATGAAAACCTTAAAAAGTAAAGATTGCCGGTATTATTGGTTGCTGTGGGTATGGCTTAGTGAAACTCGGTGTTAAGGGGTGGATACCTGTTATTAGTGATCTATAGAGGGATGTAATGGCCTATACACTATCATCATACGGTTACAAATGAAAACCTTAAAATGTAAAGATGGTCGGAATTATTGGCTGCTGTGTGTATAGCTTGGTGTCATTCGTTGATAAAGGGTGGGTAGAGGTTATTAGTGCTCTTTAGAGGGTCGTAGTGGTATATACAGTATTATCATAGGGTTACAAATGAAAATCTTAAAAAGTAAAGATGGTCGGTATTATTGGTTGTAGTGGGTACGGCATAGTGTTATTCATTGTCAGGCAGTGGATAGTGGTTATTAGTGATATGTAGAGGGTTGAGTGGTATATACACTATTAGCACACGGGTACAAATGAAAACCTTTAAAAAGTACAGATGACGTATATTATTGGTTGTAGTGGGTATGGCTTAGTGAAATTAGATGTTAAGGGGGTGGGTGAGTGATGAGTAGCTACATAAGTGCTCGAACACTAACATCATACGATTTCAGATTGGTAAATGAAAACCTCAAATCTCTCTATCTCTCTTTTTTATCTCCCCTTGTGTCTATACGGGTCTTTGTTTCGTTCCCCAGAAACCCATTTCCAAGACCAATATTTGTTCTCAAACTTGTCTGCTCAGTGCCACACTTCACAGCCAGACAAAACTACAGCTTCAATGTACCACTTCAACATTCAAATAAGAAAATATGTTAACCAAAATGGGAAAAAATAGCGGTCAAACTTATAAATATCTTGGCCGAACTTATGAAAAGTAGGAAACATTGTTAACCAAATGTGAAAAACATATCATCCAAAGAGAGAAATATTTAAACTAAACTTAAAATAGATCAGCCAAACTTATGAAAAGCATGAAAATTGTCAGCCAAATTGGCAAAAGTTAGGCCAAATACAGAAATATCTCACCCAAACTTATGAAAAGTAGGAAACTTTGTTAGTCAACTGGAAAAACCGATGTCAAGTAGGAAAATTCTCTTAGTCAAATGAGAAAAATGTCGGCCTAATACAGAAATAGCTCAACCAAACGTATAAAAAGTTGGAAAGTTGTTAACCAAACGGGAAAGATATTGACCAAGTAGGAAATTGTGTTAGTCTAAGAGGAAAAATATTGAACAAATAACGAAATATATCGTTCAAACTTATTAAAAGTAGGAAGCTTTGTTAACCAAATGTGAAAAAATATCACCCAAAAGAGAGAAATATCTCGTCCAAACTTATAAAAAGTAGGAAAATTGTCGGCCAAATAAGAAAAAGTTAGACCAAATACAGAAATATCTCACCCAAACATATGAAAAGTAGGAAACTTTGTTAGCCAAAGGGGAAAAACCAAGGTCAAGTAGGAAAATGTGTTACACAAATGTAAAAAAAACGTCAGCCAAATACAGAAATATCACGCCCACACTTATGAAAACCGAGAATATTTGTTAGCCAAATAGGAAAAAACTATTGACCAAGTAGGAAAATATGTTCGCCAAATGGGAAAAATATCAGCCAAAGAAATAAATATAGCGTCCAGCTTTATAAGAAGTAGGAAAATTTGTCAACCAAATGGTAAAATTATCCACCAAAGAGAGAGAAATATAGTCCAGACTTATAAAAAGTAGAAAAATGTGTCAACCAAATGGTAAAGATGTGAGAAGTGATCACCGATGCCAGTCGAGGAAGACGTATCTGTGCGTAACAGCTATCGGGTAACATACCTATACAGCGACGAGTGGCTAGTGCATGTTATCAGATTATAATATTACAAACGAACACAACAAACTGTCCCGACTCAGCCTTAGGCAATGAATGTAACATGTCATGTCAGTGTCCACTGTCATAACAAGGAACGTTATCACGTACCAAATTAGACATGTACACGTTCACGACCTCTCTGTGTGTCTGTACGGAACTACGGAACTCTACAGCATTCCCCAGAAACACATTACAAACGCCAATATATGTTTTACATCTTGTCTGCTCAGGGCCACACTTCACAGCTGGACAAAACTACAGCTTCTATGTACACTTCAACGTTCAAATAATAAAATATGTTAACCAAAATAGAAAAAAATAGCGTCAAACTTATTAATAGCTCGGCCAAACATATGAAAAGTAGGAAAGAAACATTGTTAACCAAATGTAAAGAAAATATCGTCCGAAGAGAGAAATAGTTTAACTAAACTTATAAATAGATCACAAAACTTATGAAAAGTAGGAAAACTGTCACCCAAATGGGAAAAAGTTAGACCAAATACAAAATTATCTCAGCCAAACTTATGAAAAGTGGGAAACTTTGTTAGCCAAAGTGGAAAAACTTAGGTCAAGTAGGAAAATCTCTTACCCAAATGTGAAAAAGGTCGGCCAAATACAGAAATATCTCGTCCTCACTTATGAAAAGTAGAAACATTTGTTAGCCAAATAGGAAAATTATTGGCCAAGTAGGAAAATCTGTTACCCTAATGTGAAATAATATCAGCCAAAGAGAGAAATATCTCGTCCAGACTTATAAAAAGTAGGAAAATGTGTTAACCAAAGGGGAAAATGTTGGCCAAATACAGAAATATCTCAACCAAACGTATAAAAAGTAGGAAATTGTTAACCAAACGGGAAAGATATTGACCAACTAAGAAAATGTGTTAGTCAAAGTGAAAAATTTTGAACAAGTAACGAAGTTTCCTACTTTTTAATAAATTTAGGGGCAATATTTCTTTATTTGACGACTATTTTTCACATTTGTTTAACAAAGTTTCATAATTTTCATAAGTTTGATGCGATATTTCCTATTTTGGTCAACATTTTTTTCATCTTTAGTTAACAAAGTTTACTATTTTTCATAAGTGTGGACGAGATATTTCGTTACGTGTACCATATTTTTCCCATTTTGGTTAATAAACTTTCTTACTTGGCCAAGATTTTTCCTATTTGGCTAACAAATTTTCCTACTTTTCATAAATTTGTCGAGATATTTCGTTACTTGGTCAATCTTTTTCCTTATTTTTATAAATTTGGTTGAGCTATTTCTGTGTTTGGCCGACCTTTTTCCCATTTGCCTGACAAATTTTCCTATTTTTTTATAAGTTTAGTTGAAATATTTCTCTCTTTGGTCGATATTTTTTCACCTTTCGTTAACAAAGTTGCTGATTTTTCATACATTTGGCCAATGTATTTCGTTACTTGGTAAATATTTTCCCCATTTGTCTAACAAATTTTCTTACTTGGCCAAGATTTTTTCCCATTTCGTTAACAAGTTTTCCTACTTTTTATAAGTTTGAACGAGCTATTTCTCAATTTTAGCGACGTCTTCCCTTTGGTTAACAAATTTTTCTACTTTTCATAAGTGTGGACGCGTTATTTCTTTACATTTTTCTCATTTGGCTAACAAATTGTCATACTTTTTTATAAGTTTAGTTTATATATTTCTCATTTTGGCTGATATTTTTTCACATGTGGCTATCGAATTTTCCTAGTTGGCCAATATTTTTCCTCTTTGACTAACAAATTTTCCTTGTTTTCATAAGTGTGGACGAGATATTTCTGTATTTGGCCGACAATTTTCACATTTGGCTAACAGCTTTTCCTACTTGACCTAGGTTTTTTCCCCTTTGACTAACAAAGCTTCCTACATTTCATAAGTTTGGGTGAGATATTTCTGTGTTTGGTCGATACTGTTTTCCCATTTGGCTGACAATTCTCCTACTTTTTATAAGTTTGCAGGAGATCTTCCTCTCTTTGGCTGATATTTTTTCAGATTTGGTTAACAAAGTTTCCTATTTTTCATAAGATTGAACGATGTATTTCATTACTTGTTCAATATTTTTCCTCTTTGACTAACACATTTTTCCTACTTGGTCAATATCTTTCACATTTTGGTTAACAAAGTTTCCAAGTTTTTATAAGTTTAGTTGAGATATTTCTATATTTGGCCTACATTTTTCCCTGTTGGTTGACATATTTTCCCACTTTTTATAAGTCTGGACGAGATATTTCTCTCTTTGGCTGATAATTTTTCACATTTGGTCAACAAGTTTTCCTACTTGGCCAATATTTTTCATGTTTGGCATAAAAATTTTCCTAGTTTTCATAATTGTGGATGAGATGTTTCTGTATTTGGTCGACATTTTTCATATTTGGGTAACAGATTTTACTACTTTACCTAGATTTTCCCCCTCTGGCTAACTCATTTTCCTTCTTGGTCAATATCTTTCCCATTTGGTTAACAGTTTTTCTAGCTTTTATACATGGTTGAGATATTTATGTATTTGGTCGACATTTTTGTACCATTTGGATGACACATGTTCCTACCTTTTATAAGTGTGGATGAGATATTTCTCCCTTTGATTGAAAAATTTTCTTACTTGGGCAATATTTTTTTCCTATTTGGCTAACAGTTTTTCTAGTTTTCATAAGTGTGAACGTGATATTTCTGTATTTGGCCGACCTATTTCACATTTGGTTAACAGATTTTCCTACTTGACCTAGGTTTTCCCCCTTTGGCTAACAAAGTTTCCTACTTTTCATAAGTTTGGCTGATATATTTCTGTATTTTGGCCTAACTTTTTACCATTTCGCTGACAATTTTCCTAATTTTCATAACTTTGGCTGATCTATTTATACGTGTAGTTGAAATATTTCTCTCTTTGGATGATATTTATTTCATATTTGGTTAACAAAATGTTTCGAAATTGTAACAAGCTATGTGGAGGGTCCCAAATAGCCCGGTCACAATATTTCAAATATCTTCTATAGCCCTGGCTGGGATAGGTCTTTACCTGCCAACCCTCCTCCCGTTTTCCCTGGACACACTGTCACGCTTCCTTTCGACCTAGGGACCTATTTCCTGCAGAGTTCTTCTGGCTGACGCATAAATAACATGGCAGTCGTCAGAACAACTTGGAAGTAATTTTATTAACCTAATCAAGAACAGCACAGGAACACATAAAGGCAGATAAACAGATAGATCTACACAGACACTACACTGATAAAGTTCCGACACAGAGCCTCAAGTCGCCACAGTCACAGATCCAGCTTCAGATACTGTCTGATCTGTCCACACACTTCTCACCAAAGATGTCCGAATCTCCTTCCTTCTCCAGCAAATGGGTGTAGGTTCAACCGGCTTTTGTAGAATCCAAGTGACTGGTGTGTTGAGGACTTCTGTTCATTGTCATCTGAATTAGTTCGGCACTAGGTCTTCACTGACCTATGAAAGGCTTTAGTGTTGCCGATAAGGTGAGGTGTTTGTGAAGGATAATGGATGGGTCCTTTTAATGTCCGGTATAAAATGGGTATGCCAGAAAATCACTCTTAGGCTCCCTCCAGACAACAACTGCTCTCAGGCGTATGTTATTAAAACAAAACCGGCAATGCACCAGTCATACAAAATGTCCTTGCCTCAAGACCTGCACCTTGCCTCTGTCTCAGAGTTAAGCACACCAAACCTTGAGTTGGCCTCGTTGGACATATTGGCGTTAGCCTAGAAGCACTGGTGATAATGTCCCTTAGAAGACATAGTCACTTCCCATAGAAGAGGACCCTGGAAATGATAAACAAAACCTGAGCGACTGGGCTGACTCATGTATCACACAAATACACTATATTTAATACCTGAATTACTAGGCCTGACCTGTCAGGTAGCCCCTGGATTGGCCACGTCCGGGCTTGAGTAGACCTCCAGCTGGACGAAGTCCGGTTGTCTTTTTGGCCACAAGACACACCCTCCACACTCATACCAAGCCTTTATTATGATTGGGCACATTCATTCCCATGCTTCCCTCTCACTTGCAAACCATGCCTTTCTCACCCGCAAGATCTTGTGGTGTGGTGCGCCCAGTAATCTGTGTGTTACATCTCATTACCTAATAGGATAGTAATGGGGTTGTATGGCACGCAGTGTAGTTCCCCACTCCCTGCAAGAATAGGAAAGAAGATACTACCCCCTCCCGGCTCTGCTCTTGTTTGAGCTGTCGCCGCAAGGTACCAGCAGTGTCCCACAGAACACATAGATTTAGCGGAATGCAGGTTCTCTAAATGAGATAAAGAAGTCCATTATCTTCCCCACATCATCCCATCTAGTAACAGATGAAAGAGATAGTCCTGTGAATAGCCTCTTCTGGCTCAAGAAGATAAATCAGAGATTGTTGTACCCCATCCCCAAGAATACCATAGCCATCCACTGAGTATATACAACAGAAAGATGACAATCTGTCCAATTCAAGCCGTAGACAGAAAGATGGCAACAGCTCATCTGACGCCAAGAACAAATGAAATCCTCTTGGGAGATATATGGGTCAGATTCACTTCCCCGGCTATGCCAAGGACAAGACGCGCAGCCAGATCGGCTAACGGTCACCCAACTCGTCATTGGTTATGATTGGCCTTTCGCCAATTCATCTTCCCCTTCAACACATTGTATATTTATAACTCCAGGTTTGGCTGGAGTACCCACAACCCAAGCCCTACCTTTCTTCACCACTTCAGTAGGATGTTGCATCTCTGTCCCAATCTTCAAATCGACTTGACAAGATGCCACTATCCAACGATAGGTGTGTACACGGCCATGAATTGCTTAGCAGCCGCACCAGCGCACCTTTGGCGCAGGGGCTCCATCGGGTTTACCCGATGTGAAAGACATTGGCTACTTGCTCCATGTAAAGATTGTGATAGGAAGATAACCCAAAGAACCATCTTTCATGGAGATTTGAGAGAACAAGAGAACTGCGAGCTTCCGAAAGCCGTTCCCCCCTGTCTACCCAAAATAAAAGAATGCATAAGGACATGGACCACTGGCGTTTCGCTACATAGGCCCCCTCTTAAGAAAGTCGAACCCTACGAACTTTCTACTGTCAGTGGTTCTGTTCGAATGACCCCACCCTCACATTCAACCATAGGATGCCGTGATAGGAAATCTGCTCCCACATTCTCCCTTCCGGGGATATATTCGACCGTGAACTGATACGGTTGTAGGAGCAATGACCATCTCATCAACCTCGCGTTCAGTTTCTTAGAAGTTGCCAAGAACGTCAGAGGTTGATGGTCGGACTGCACTTTGAACTGGACTCCATACAGATAAGGTTGAAATTTCTGTACCGCCCACACTAGAGCTAGACATTCCCGTTCGACGGTGGAATAATTCCGTTCGGCGGGTAACAGTTTTCTACTGGCATACGCCACCGGACACAACACCGAAGGATTATCTCGCCCTTCCTGCAACAGAGTTGCTCCAATCCCTATGTTACTCGCGTCGGTTCTCAGAACAAACGTTTTCTCCAAATTCGGGAGTTGCAGGACTGGCCTATCCACCAACGCCTGTTTCAACTTCCCATAAGCCTCTTCACAGCTCGGGGTCCAGACTATAAGATCTGGTGATCCTTTTTTCAGGGTCTCGGTTAACGGCGCCCCAATTTCGTTGAACTTTGGAATGAATTTCTGGTAAAACCCACACAGAGACAAGAAAGACCTAACATCCTTTTTTGGATTTAGGACGGGGTGCGAGACGGACCTTCTCAATATTCTTTTCTTCCGGTACCAGTCCCCCTGGGGTAATAGTGTGTCCCAGAAATTCCAAGGATTGATATCCAATCATGCATTTGGCTGGACGGGCGGTTAACCCCTCCTCTTTCAATCTTATGAAGATCTTTTCCAAGGATTTCAGGTGATCTTTCAGATTGTCAGACGCGATGAGAATATCATCCATAAACGAGACGACAGAGGGATCCCTTAAAGGGTCTAATAACTTTCTCATCATGCGTGTGAACACACTGGGCGCATTGCTCAGCCCAAAAGGCATCACCTTAAATTCGTAATGGCCGCTCGGAGTACTGAAAGCTAGCATGGGCCGAACCTCAGGCTTCACAGGGATCTGATAATATCCCCGGCTTAAATCAATTTTTGAGAAGTACTTTGCCCTATTTAATCTGGCAAACAATTGATTTGTGTTTGGTAACGGCTCAACTTGGAACGTCGTACAACTATTTAAATGCCTGTAATCAATACATAAGCGGTGTTCCCCGCTTGGCTTCCTCAACAAGACAACCCCGGCATTATACGGAGAAGTCGAAGGAGTGATGATGTCGTCGTCCAGAAGCTTCTGGATTTCAGTTTCCAGGGCCTTCTCTTTCGAAAAGGGTACTGGATATATTTTCTGGCGAACTGGGTCTTGGGTAGTCAGAGTCATATCAAACTCGACCAACCCTGTCCGCCCTGGCCGATCGGTAAGAATCTGCTGATGGGACTCTAACAAACGGATGACACGGTCTGTTTCTTCAGCCGACAGATCAGGATTTATATGTACATCCCTATAGGTTTCCCCAGGGTGTAATGGATACCCCCTATCCGTTTCTTCGCCCGATTCAGTTTCCATCGCGACCGCCATAGTCATGAGTGGGAGAGAAGTACCACCAGATCGTTCTTCATACTTTTTGAGAAGGTTAATGTGGAAGATTTTGGATTTCCCCCTGATCCGGATGGCATAGTTGGTGCGGGAGACAACCCTTTCCACCGGGAAAGGCCCCTGCCAACCAATCTCGAGTTTATTGGAACCTACTGGAAGTAACAACAGAACCCGATCCCCCACCTTAAGAGACCTATCTTTCGTCCTTCTATTGTAGTAGGCCGCGTGTCTCTTCCTGGCCGCTCTCAGATTCTGAGCTGCCAAAGCCCAACCCGTCTGGAGTTTTTTCTTTAACTCTTCGACGTATTTATAAGAGGATACAACTTCTTCGGAAGTTTCTTCCTCTGTCCAACATCTCAATAAGGCTTCTAAGGGACCCTTGATTGGCCTCCCGAATAGTAGAGTGGCTGGTGGCAACCCGGTCGACCCATGGGGAACCTCCCGATAGGCGAACAAGGCGGCTGAGATATACTCATCCCATCTGTCTGGTTTCTCTTGTGCCAGCTTCCGAAGCATGGTCATCAAGGTACCATTAAACCTCTCTACTTGCCCATTAGACTGAGGGTGATACGGGCTTGTGTGAATGTGGTTGGTCTGGAAGATACGAAAGACTTCTTCCATCAGCTTACCACAGAACTGAGACCCATTGTCCGTTAGGATCTGGTTGGGAAATCCCAACCTAGTAAAGGTCTCCATCAGTGCATCAGCCACTCGCTTAGAGTCGATTGTGGCCAAAGGTATCGCCTCGCCCCACATGGAACAGCAATCCACCATCGTGAGAATGTACTTATTCCTCTTCCTAGTCCTAGGAAGAGGACCAACAAGATCGATGGCAACTCTCTCGAAAGGAGAGTTCATAATGGGCATGTCTCCCAGAACTACCGGAGCTGTCCAGTGTTTTGGTGCCACACGCTGGCACTCTGGGCACGACTTGACGTACCTACGCACGTCTCCAGTCATCCCTGGCCAGTAGTAATGGCAGGAAATGCGCTGGAGAGTTGCCCCGACACCCATATGTCCACTGAAAGAAATGGTGTGTCCCATATGAAGAAGCTGTTCCCGATAAGCCTTAGGAACTACCAGCTGTCCATGCTGGCGATCCTCCACTCCGGCTCTCCGGTACAGTAACCGATTCTTCATATAATACTGACCCCGTCTTGGTGGGTCAGAACTTTTTGGCAACTGGTTGAAGCAGGGTTGCAAAGTAGCATCCTGGCTTTGAGCAGCTCGTAACTCCCCAGGCAAGGGATTCACGATCAAGGCCGGCGTCTGCTCATCCTCCGATTGAGATCTGGTTTGCATCGCCCCTACGTACATGGGTTCGGTTGGAATCCCTAGAAAGACGTAACGACAACCCAAGATCATTGGGAAGATAGGATCTAGCAGAACGGCTGCCTGTATAGTGCCGGTAACATATTTTGATTTGATGTCCACCTTCGCAATTGGAAGAGACATCGCTACCGCACTCTTTGTCGCCGTTTGAATCTCAATAGATTCCCCGGTTAGCTGCTCTGGGCTCACTAAGTGTGATGAAATTACAGCCTCAAACTGCAAACCGGTGTCGTAGAGACACTCAACTGGTTGACCGTTCACAAGTACCGTTTCTACTACTGGTGGTTTTTCTAAATCTTTGTTCTGAGATACGATACTGTGTCTGTGAGACTGAGATACTGTGTCTGTGAGACTGAGATACTGTGTCTGGGAGACTGAGATACTGTGTCTGGGAGACTGAGATACTGTGTCTGTGAGACTGAGATACTGTGTCTGGGAGACTGAGATACTGTGTCTTGGAGACTGAGATACTGTGTCTGGGAGACTGAGATACTGTGTCTGTGAGACTGAGATACTGTGTCTGTGAGACTGAGATACTGTGTCTGTGAGACTGAGATACTGTGTCTGTGAGACTGAGATACTGTGTCTGTGAGACTGAGATACTGTGTCTGTGAGACTGAGATACTGTGTCTGTGAGACTGAGATACTGTGTCTGTGAGGCTGAGATACTGTGTCTGTGAGACTGAGATACTGTGTCTGTGAGACTGAGATACTGTGTCTGTGAGACTGAGATACTGTGTCTGTGAGACTGAGATACTGTGTCTGTGAGACTGAGATACTGTGTCTGGGAGACTGAGATACTGTGTCTGTGAGACTGAGATACTGTGTCTGTGAGACTGAGATACTGTGTCTGGGAGACTGAGATACTGTTTCTGAGAGACTGAGATACTGTGTCTGGGAGACTGAGATACTGTGTCTGGGAGACTGAGATACTGTGTCTGGGAGACTGAGATACTGTGTCTGGGAGACTGATATACTGTGTCTGGGAGACTGAGATACTGTGTCTGGGAGACTGCGATACTTTGTCTGGGAGACTGAGATACTTTGTCTGGGAGACTGAGATACTGTGTCTGTGAGACTGAGATACTGTGTCTGGGAGACTGAGATACTGTGTCTGGGAGACTGAGATACTGTGTCTGGGAGACTGAGATACTGTGTCTGGGAGACTGAGATACTGTGTCTAGGAGACTGAGATACTGTGTCTAGGAGACTGAGATACTCAAATCAAATCAAATCAAATCAAATCAACTTTATTAGGGTCACAAATTGGGCGCGCAGGCCCGTCTTACATTCGGCCCTTCCAATCACTCGTCTTTCGTTCATCAAGAGCATTATGCATTTACATAGGAAGAAAAATAAACATTGTGAAATGAATGTTGTAAACATAAACAAGACTAAACATGGAGAAAAATGTGTACATAAAAGTATGTGACGTAAAAGTAGTGATGCCAGCGCGTCCCACACACACACACACACACCACACACACACACACTCTCTCTCTCTCTCTCTCTCTCTCTCTCTCTCTCTCTCTCTCTCTCTCTCTCTCTCTCTCTCTCTCTCTCATTCACTCTCACTCTCACTCATTCACTCACACACACACACTCTCACTCATTCACTCTCCCGCTCACTCATTCACTCTCCCGTTCACTCATTCACTCTCCCGCTCACTCATTCACTCTCCCGCTCACTCATTTACTCTCACGCACACTCATTCTGTCTCTCCCGCTCACTCATTCACTCTCCCGCTCACTAATTCACTCTCCCGCTCACTCATTCACTCTCCCGCTCACTCATTCACTCTCCCGTTCAATCATTCACTCTCACTCATTCACTCTCACGCTCACTCATTCACTCTCACGCTCACTCATTCACTGTCCCGCTCACTCATTCACTCTGCCGCTCACTCATTCACTCTCACGCTCACTCATTTACTCACACGCCCACTCATTCACTCTCACGCTCAATCATTCACTCTCCCGCTCACTGATTCACTCTCACGCTCACTCATTCCTTCTCACGCTCACTCACTCACTCTCACTCATTCACTCTCACGCTCACTCAATCACTCTCACGCTCACTCATTCACTCTCACGCTCACTCATTCACTCTCACTCATTCACTCTCCCGCTCAATCATTCACCCTCCCGCTCACTCATTCACTCTCACTAATTCACTCTCCCTCTCACTCATTCACTCTTCCGCTCACTCATTCACTCTCCCGTTCACTCATTCACTCTCCCGCTCACTCATTCACTCTCACTCATTCACTCTCACTCATTCACTCACATTCATTCACTCCCACACACAGACACTCTCACTCATTCACTCTCCAGCTCACTCATTCGCTCTCACGCTCACTCATTCACTCTCCCGCTCACTCATTCACCCTCACGCTCACTCATTCACTCTCACGCTCACTCATTCACTCTCCCGCTCACTCATTCACTCTCACTCATTCACTCTTCCGCTCACTCATTCACTCTCACGCTCACTCATTCACTCTCCCGTTCACTCATTCACTCTCCCGCTCACTAATTCACTCTCACTCATTCACTCTCACTCATTCACTCACATTCATTCACTCCCACACACAGACACTCTCACTCATTCACTCTCCAGCTCACTCATTCGCTCTCACGCTCACTCATTCACTCTCCCGCTCACTCATTCACCCTCACGCTCACTCATTCACTCTCACGCTCACTCATTCACTCTCCCGCTCACTCATTCACTCTCACTCATTCACTCTTCCGCTCACTCATTCACTCTCACGCTCAATCATTCACTCTCCCGCTCACTCATTCACTGTCCCGCTCACTCATTCACTCTGCCGCTCACTCATTCACTCTCACGCTCACTCATTCACTCTCACGCTCACTCATTCACTCCCACACACAGACACTCTCACTCATTCACTCTCACGCTCACTCATTCACTCTCACTCATTCACTCTCACGCTCACTCATTCACTCTCCCGCTCAATCATTTACTCTCCCGCTCACTCTCATGCTCACTCATTCACTCTCCCGCTCACTCATTCACTCTCCCGCTCACTCATTCACTCTCCCGCTCACTCATTCACTCTCCCGCTCACTCATTCACTCTCCCGCTCACTCATTCACTCTCACTCTCACTCATTCACTCTCACGCTCACTCATTCACTCTCACTCATTCACTCACACACACAGACATTCTCACTCATTCACTCTCCCGCTCACTCATTCGCTCTCACGCTCACTCATTCACTCTCACTCATTCACTCTCCCGCTCACTCATTCACTCTCACTCATTCACTCTCCCGCTCACTCATTCACTCTCACGCTCAATCATTCACTCTCCCGCTCACTCATTCACTCTCACTCATTTACTCTCATGCTCACTCATTCACTCTCACTCATTCACTTTCACGCTCACTCATTCACTCTCACGCTCACTCATTCTGTCTCTCATTCACACTCACTCACTCTCTCACTCAAACTACAGTAATGAACATAAGTTTAGATTATACATGATAAAATCAAATGGATACTGTGTCTGGGAGACTGAGATACTGTGTCTGGGAGACTGAGATACTGTGGCGGTGTTACATGACACGTGGGTTGGGGAGAGCAGTGGTGGAAGGTATGCGTCATGGTCGAAGAGGCAGGGTCCGACCGGCGCGAACATGGACACAGGACAGCTGACAGCTGGGGCATTGAGGGGGGGGGGGGCGAGAGGCGGGGGAGATGGCGAAGATCGGGAGGCTTTTTCGGTGCCACGTGATGAGAGAGACGTTCTGCAATGAGCCTGCTAAATGATGATGATATTATTATTACTATTATCATATAAAGCAGTATTATTATAATGTAAAACATTATTATTATTATTATTATTATTATTATTATTATTATTATTTAAAGCATTATTATTATTATTATTATTATTATTATTATTATTATTATTATTATTATTGAAAGCATTATTATTATTTGTATTATTAGTTCGTACATTATTATTATTATTGTAGTTGTTATTGTTATTATTACTATTGCTATGCAAGGCAGTATTATCATTATGTAACGCAGTATTATTATTGTTATTGCTATTATGTAAGGTATTATTATTATTATTATTATTATTGTTATTATTATTATTATTGTGTAAAGCAGAGTGGCTCTGGGTTGACAGACCGGCCCCGTATACGCTCGGGGATGGAAACTATCGTGAATACATGACAGATGCTTATGGAGGATCATGGTCGCTTGTGGCACTCCACATAGATCACGATGATAATGATCATGTGTCTCTCTGGGCTGGGATGTTCCATGGTAAAATATTGTACTCATGCGTCTAGTCTCACGGTTGGGTTTTTTCCCCACAGTAAAATATTGTACTCATGCGTCTAGTCTCGCGGTTGGGTTTTTTCCCCACAGTAAAATATTGTACTCATGCGTCTAGTCTCACGGTTGGGTTTTTTCCCCAGAGTAAAATATTGTACTCATGCGTCTAGTCTCACGGTTGGGTTTTTTCCCCACAGTAAAATATTGTACTCGTGCGTCTAGTCTCAGAAGTGCCATATCCATTAAATATTTCCCATTATCGTGAAGACAATAATCATCCTGCTGTCTAGCGCTATTGCCCGTTATTTTGATGTTATTTATCAACAAGTTACTGTCCGTTATCTTGATGTCAGTTATCAACATGCTGTTTATAACTGCTGTCAGTTGTGCCATTTTATGAACTTAATCCCTATCAACAAACACTCGCTGTTGTCTATACATGGCACCATGTGACAATTGTATTCAACTTGAACAATAACTGTATTTATGGAAACAGAGGAAGAGACCTACCATGTAAACGATGGACGGAGGGAATAGCAGAGTCCATGGAAATATCGATATATGAAGGCCATAAGCGGGCACTATCCCGCTGTTTATACTTCACCTCGACACCGCAAGGTACAAGAGGAACATGACGAGTAGAGATGAGAAACTGAAAACAAATATAGGAAAACAGCTTGAGAGAATAACATATCAAGTCTGGTCATGGAATGGGGAGTGCCCCGTGGACGGCAAGACCGACCAGTATTCAATTGCAACTGAAGACAAATGGCAAAGAGCCACAGATATATGCCAGGTACAGCCAGCCACTGGTCGCTTGCTTTGGTCACTCCACCAGATAGCTGAGTCACGTGAACGTGATTACAGCACAGACGATTTTGGAGCTACACACAGAGGAGGAGTCGTTGATGTACGGTTCAAACTTCATAGCAACGGATCTCTCCAATAATTGCTCCGTTCCTGTGCCGGCGAAAAAACCATGCGAAATGCTCAATATTGTCTCATGTGAATTCGTGACGAAAACAAGCCGTCCGTTTTCATCAAGATAACGTTCATTAAAATAATTTTGAGTGGGATGACTTAATTGAAGTGAAAACACCAGATGGTTAAATGTAACCACACCACACGAAACACATCTTCCTGGAAGGAGATGATCTGTGTGTTGCCTGGGATGGCACGTAATGATGACAGTCTAGACTAAACACACAATACACGTGGCTCTTTGGGATCATGTGCAGAGTGCAGAAACTCAGATTGATCATCATGGCCTGAAGAGAACAGTGCAGCAGCGAGTGGTTAGAAGATCTGGCCGACACTCGGCACTCTGGGGACAGGCCAAACAGACACATAGTCAGACTGCTACTGGTACCATTAGTATTGGGACTCTGTGCTGGCTGTTGAAGATAGGGTAGAGCGCGTGTGGGATTGTCCTGAGTGTTGTGATATCGGTTCTTGACTCCTCTCAACTCTACTCAACTCTACTAAATTCAAATCTACTCTACTCTTTCTACTCAACACTACTCAACTCAAAATAACTCTACTCAACTCAATTCTGCTCAACTCTACTCTATTCAATTCAACTCATCTCTACTCTACTCTACTCTACTCTACTCTACGCTACTCTACTCTACTCTACTCTACTCTACTCTATTCAACTCTATTCAACTCTACTCAACTTAACTCAGCTTTATTTCAACTAACATAGAGAAATGTTTACTCAACCGACAAGAAGAAATGTTTACTCAACCGACAAGAAGAAATGTTTACTCAACCGACAAGAAGAAATGTATACTTCAACTGAAAATGAAGACCATGTTTCCCCATATTACAGTTACTCTTGTCTACAAATGTTTGTCTAGCAGACTCAGTGTGTTGAAAGGAATTCGCTTCTGTAACTGTTGTAGCACTTAGCACGATGTAGGCTTTGTCATGTTGTTTACTACAATTTATTATCTTTCTTTCTTTCTGAGGTTATTCCACCCCAACAAATGTTGCTGATTTCTTTAATCTAGATCATTCTTGGTTTTGTTTTTAATTGGCAGCTCTCGTAAACTGGCTGTAAACTATCTTGTGCCGACCAAAACGACCATATACCAATATAAAAGACTGCATTGACCATGCAAGACCGTATATGGAACATAACACATATTACCCGACCGTAAAAGATCTTTACGCAGGTCCTGACAAATTTTGACTAGCCCAAAAATATCTTACCGGCCGTGAAGGATGTGCTACCGGCTGTGAAGGGTGTGCTGCCGGCTGTGAAAGGTCTTATACCGGCTGTGAAATGTCTGATGCCGGCTGTGAAAGGTCTATCTGGTGTCTGGCAGGATCTATGGCATGTTGTTTGCTTGCCTCCCTGCAGCCACTGTCGGGGTCGTGTGTTGTTGAAGTGCAGTGGTATGCGGTACGTCTTCCATCCTGCTTGTTGTTCTTACGCCGACCGCGCTGGCATGTCTGACTCGGCAGTCACGGAGACATGCTGACACGAATGCTGGAAATAAATCAATCTAGCGGCGTGCATTCTAAACGGTTCCGCCTCGCCGTGTTTAATTTCACGAACACAAGCTCAGTACCACAAGAATGGGATCTGTTTCATAATGTTCTATACACAGTACCACAAGAATGGGATCTGTTTCCGAATGTTCTATACTCAGTATCACAAGAACGGGATCTGTTTTCAAAAGTTCCATACTCAGTATCACAAGAATGGGATCTATTTCCGAATGTTCTATACTCAGTATCACAAGAACGAGATCTGTTTTCAAAAGTTCCATGCTCAGTACCACAAGAATGGGATCTGTTTCCGAATGTTCTATACTCAGTATCACAAGAACGGGATCTGTTTTCAAAAGTTCCATACTCAGTATCACAAGAATGGGATCTATTTCCGAATATTCCATACTCAGTATCACAAGAATGGGATCTGTTTCTGAATGTTCTATACTCAGTATAACAAATTGTCGTATAGCTGATTAGGGGCCACGGGCTGATAAATCGTCTTATTTAAACTTCTGGTAACTGCCATGGACTAATAAATCAAACTATAGTTAAAATAGCAATACAGTAGTTCGTCATATGCAACCCCCTTTAATTTTAGATATAAGGCAACATATCTGTTACCATTTTAACAAGTTTTAAGTCATAACTGTGAGAGAACCCCCATTTCCCACCATCCATGTTTGTTCCAGACTTACGTTTTGTTTGGCAATGAATATATTTATTACCATTCATGTGTTGTTACCCTTCCAACGGTGTCACCGCTACATGTATAGAGACCCGACCCACAGTGTAAGTGTGTGACCGCTACATGGATAGAGACCCACAGTGTAAAGGATGTGACAGCTGATGATAATTTATTTTCTCCTTAGTTGGATCGCCGCAGCCTTCTTTCAACGGAAAGTAGTTTTTAGATTACGCTGACAATAACACATGGACTATCTATAAAGGTTGGCCTCTGTAACACTCCGGTTCAACATGTAAAGTTCGGGCCTAATTGAAAAAAAGTTGACCATCTTCGTTTCTGGAGTTATAAAGATAGTTCTCTGGCTATTCGATTTTCTCGAATATTGTTCATGTTATAGGGAATATCCTAAGTAGTATACAATGAAAGTTTTGATTATTATTTGGAGGATTGATGAGGATTAACCTTGACCTCGGCTGATTTGCACTCCTCCTCGGTCATGTAGTTGGGTGAGTATGTAGGGGTGATATGTAGGTCATATCTAAGGGCGATAATTCTAAGATTATGTTTCTAAGGGCAGATAACTATTGAGTGGGTATATAAAATTTTTAATAATTATTTAAAAAATAAAATAAATAGAAATAAAAATAAATAACAACGGGGTGCGGGGTGGTGGCGAGGGGGTAGGGGTGGTGGGCGCGTGGGGTGTGGCTAGGCAGTTCGGGTTTAAACACTATCATCACAGGGTTGCAAATGAAAACCTTAAAATGTAAAGATGACAGGTATTATCGGTCGTAGTGGATATGGTTTAGTGAAATTTATTGTTAAGGGGTGGGGAGCGGTTATTAGTGATCCGTAGGGGGTCGTAGTGGTTTAAACACTATCATCATATGACTTACAAATGAAAACCTTAAAAAGTAAAGATTGCCGGTATTATTGGTTGCTGTGGGTATGGCTTAGTGAAACTCGGTGTTAAGGGGTGGATACCTGTTATTAGTGATCTATAGAGGGATGTAATGGCCTATACACTATCATCATACGGTTACAAATGAAAACCTTAAAATGTAAAGATGGTCGGAATTATTGGCTGCTGTGTGTATAGCTTGGTGTCATTCGTTGATAAAGGGTGGGTAGAGGTTATTAGTGCTCTTTAGAGGGTCGTAGTGGTATATACAGTATTATCATAGGGTTACAAATGAAAATCTTAAAAAGTAAAGATGGTCGGTATTATTGGTTGTAGTGGGTACGGCATAGTGTTATTCATTGTCAGGCAGTGGATAGTGGTTATTAGTGATATGTAGAGGGTTGAGTGGTATATACACTATTAGCACACGGGTACAAATGAAAACCTTTAAAAAGTACAGATGACGTATATTATTGGTTGTAGTGGGTATGGCTTAGTGAAATTAGATGTTAAGGGGGTGGGTGAGTGATGAGTAGCTACATAAGTGCTCGAACACTAACATCATACGATTTCAGATTGGTAAATGAAAACCTCAAATCTCTCTATCTCTCTTTTTTATCTCCCCTTGTGTCTATACGGGTCTTTGTTTCGTTCCCCAGAAACCCATTTCCAAGACCAATATTTGTTCTCAAACTTGTCTGCTCAGTGCCACACTTCACAGCCAGACAAAACTACAGCTTCAATGTACCACTTCAACATTCAAATAAGAAAATATGTTAACCAAAATGGGAAAAAATAGCGGTCAAACTTATAAATATCTTGGCCGAACTTATGAAAAGTAGGAAACATTGTTAACCAAATGTGAAAAACATATCATCCAAAGAGAGAAATATTTAAACTAAACTTAAAATAGATCAGCCAAACTTATGAAAAGCATGAAAATTGTCAGCCAAATTGGCAAAAGTTAGGCCAAATACAGAAATATCTCACCCAAACTTATGAAAAGTAGGAAACTTTGTTAGTCAACTGGAAAAACCGATGTCAAGTAGGAAAATTCTCTTAGTCAAATGAGAAAAATGTCGGCCTAATACAGAAATAGCTCAACCAAACGTATAAAAAGTTGGAAAGTTGTTAACCAAACGGGAAAGATATTGACCAAGTAGGAAATTGTGTTAGTCTAAGAGGAAAAATATTGAACAAATAACGAAATATATCGTTCAAACTTATTAAAAGTAGGAAGCTTTGTTAACCAAATGTGAAAAAATATCACCCAAAAGAGAGAAATATCTCGTCCAAACTTATAAAAAGTAGGAAAATTGTCGGCCAAATAAGAAAAAGTTAGACCAAATACAGAAATATCTCACCCAAACATATGAAAAGTAGGAAACTTTGTTAGCCAAAGGGGAAAAACCAAGGTCAAGTAGGAAAATGTGTTACACAAATGTAAAAAAAACGTCAGCCAAATACAGAAATATCACGCCCACACTTATGAAAACCGAGAATATTTGTTAGCCAAATAGGAAAAAACTATTGACCAAGTAGGAAAATATGTTCGCCAAATGGGAAAAATATCAGCCAAAGAAATAAATATAGCGTCCAGCTTTATAAGAAGTAGGAAAATTTGTCAACCAAATGGTAAAATTATCCACCAAAGAGAGAGAAATATAGTCCAGACTTATAAAAAGTAGAAAAATGTGTCAACCAAATGGTAAAGATGTGAGAAGTGATCACCGATGCCAGTCGAGGAAGACGTATCTGTGCGTAACAGCTATCGGGTAACATACCTATACAGCGACGAGTGGCTAGTGCATGTTATCAGATTATAATATTACAAACGAACACAACAAACTGTCCCGACTCAGCCTTAGGCAATGAATGTAACATGTCATGTCAGTGTCCACTGTCATAACAAGGAACGTTATCACGTACCAAATTAGACATGTACACGTTCACGACCTCTCTGTGTGTCTGTACGGAACTACGGAACTCTACAGCATTCCCCAGAAACACATTACAAACGCCAATATATGTTTTACATCTTGTCTGCTCAGGGCCACACTTCACAGCTGGACAAAACTACAGCTTCTATGTACACTTCAACGTTCAAATAATAAAATATGTTAACCAAAATAGAAAAAAATAGCGTCAAACTTATTAATAGCTCGGCCAAACATATGAAAAGTAGGAAAGAAACATTGTTAACCAAATGTAAAGAAAATATCGTCCGAAGAGAGAAATAGTTTAACTAAACTTATAAATAGATCACAAAACTTATGAAAAGTAGGAAAACTGTCACCCAAATGGGAAAAAGTTAGACCAAATACAAAATTATCTCAGCCAAACTTATGAAAAGTGGGAAACTTTGTTAGCCAAAGTGGAAAAACTTAGGTCAAGTAGGAAAATCTCTTACCCAAATGTGAAAAAGGTCGGCCAAATACAGAAATATCTCGTCCTCACTTATGAAAAGTAGAAACATTTGTTAGCCAAATAGGAAAATTATTGGCCAAGTAGGAAAATCTGTTACCCTAATGTGAAATAATATCAGCCAAAGAGAGAAATATCTCGTCCAGACTTATAAAAAGTAGGAAAATGTGTTAACCAAAGGGGAAAATGTTGGCCAAATACAGAAATATCTCAACCAAACGTATAAAAAGTAGGAAATTGTTAACCAAACGGGAAAGATATTGACCAACTAAGAAAATGTGTTAGTCAAAGTGAAAAATTTTGAACAAGTAACGAAGTTTCCTACTTTTTAATAAATTTAGGGGCAATATTTCTTTATTTGACGACTATTTTTCACATTTGTTTAACAAAGTTTCATAATTTTCATAAGTTTGATGCGATATTTCCTATTTTGGTCAACATTTTTTTCATCTTTAGTTAACAAAGTTTACTATTTTTCATAAGTGTGGACGAGATATTTCGTTACGTGTACCATATTTTTCCCATTTTGGTTAATAAACTTTCTTACTTGGCCAAGATTTTTCCTATTTGGCTAACAAATTTTCCTACTTTTCATAAATTTGTCGAGATATTTCGTTACTTGGTCAATCTTTTTCCTTATTTTTATAAATTTGGTTGAGCTATTTCTGTGTTTGGCCGACCTTTTTCCCATTTGCCTGACAAATTTTCCTATTTTTTTATAAGTTTAGTTGAAATATTTCTCTCTTTGGTCGATATTTTTTCACCTTTCGTTAACAAAGTTGCTGATTTTTCATACATTTGGCCAATGTATTTCGTTACTTGGTAAATATTTTCCCCATTTGTCTAACAAATTTTCTTACTTGGCCAAGATTTTTTCCCATTTCGTTAACAAGTTTTCCTACTTTTTATAAGTTTGAACGAGCTATTTCTCAATTTTAGCGACGTCTTCCCTTTGGTTAACAAATTTTTCTACTTTTCATAAGTGTGGACGCGTTATTTCTTTACATTTTTCTCATTTGGCTAACAAATTGTCATACTTTTTTATAAGTTTAGTTTATATATTTCTCATTTTGGCTGATATTTTTTCACATGTGGCTATCGAATTTTCCTAGTTGGCCAATATTTTTCCTCTTTGACTAACAAATTTTCCTTGTTTTCATAAGTGTGGACGAGATATTTCTGTATTTGGCCGACAATTTTCACATTTGGCTAACAGCTTTTCCTACTTGACCTAGGTTTTTTCCCCTTTGACTAACAAAGCTTCCTACATTTCATAAGTTTGGGTGAGATATTTCTGTGTTTGGTCGATACTGTTTTCCCATTTGGCTGACAATTCTCCTACTTTTTATAAGTTTGCAGGAGATCTTCCTCTCTTTGGCTGATATTTTTTCAGATTTGGTTAACAAAGTTTCCTATTTTTCATAAGATTGAACGATGTATTTCATTACTTGTTCAATATTTTTCCTCTTTGACTAACACATTTTTCCTACTTGGTCAATATCTTTCACATTTTGGTTAACAAAGTTTCCAAGTTTTTATAAGTTTAGTTGAGATATTTCTATATTTGGCCTACATTTTTCCCTGTTGGTTGACATATTTTCCCACTTTTTATAAGTCTGGACGAGATATTTCTCTCTTTGGCTGATAATTTTTCACATTTGGTCAACAAGTTTTCCTACTTGGCCAATATTTTTCATGTTTGGCATAAAAATTTTCCTAGTTTTCATAATTGTGGATGAGATGTTTCTGTATTTGGTCGACATTTTTCATATTTGGGTAACAGATTTTACTACTTTACCTAGATTTTCCCCCTCTGGCTAACTCATTTTCCTTCTTGGTCAATATCTTTCCCATTTGGTTAACAGTTTTTCTAGCTTTTATACATGGTTGAGATATTTATGTATTTGGTCGACATTTTTGTACCATTTGGATGACACATGTTCCTACCTTTTATAAGTGTGGATGAGATATTTCTCCCTTTGATTGAAAAATTTTCTTACTTGGGCAATATTTTTTTCCTATTTGGCTAACAGTTTTTCTAGTTTTCATAAGTGTGAACGTGATATTTCTGTATTTGGCCGACCTATTTCACATTTGGTTAACAGATTTTCCTACTTGACCTAGGTTTTCCCCCTTTGGCTAACAAAGTTTCCTACTTTTCATAAGTTTGGCTGATATATTTCTGTATTTTGGCCTAACTTTTTACCATTTCGCTGACAATTTTCCTAATTTTCATAACTTTGGCTGATCTATTTATACGTGTAGTTGAAATATTTCTCTCTTTGGATGATATTTATTTCATATTTGGTTAACAAAATGTTTCGAAATTGTAACAAGCTATGTGGAGGGTCCCAAATAGCCCGGTCACAATATTTCAAATATCTTCTATAGCCCTGGCTGGGATAGGTCTTTACCTGCCAACCCTCCTCCCGTTTTCCCTGGACACACTGTCACGCTTCCTTTCGACCTAGGGACCTATTTCCTGCAGAGTTCTTCTGGCTGACGCATAAATAACATGGCAGTCGTCAGAACAACTTGGAAGTAATTTTATTAACCTAATCAAGAACAGCACAGGAACACATAAAGGCAGATAAACAGATAGATCTACACAGACACTACACTGATAAAGTTCCGACACAGAGCCTCAAGTCGCCACAGTCACAGATCCAGCTTCAGATACTGTCTGATCTGTCCACACACTTCTCACCAAAGATGTCCGAATCTCCTTCCTTCTCCAGCAAATGGGTGTAGGTTCAACCGGCTTTTGTAGAATCCAAGTGACTGGTGTGTTGAGGACTTCTGTTCATTGTCATCTGAATTAGTTCGGCACTAGGTCTTCACTGACCTATGAAAGGCTTTAGTGTTGCCGATAAGGTGAGGTGTTTGTGAAGGATAATGGATGGGTCCTTTTAATGTCCGGTATAAAATGGGTATGCCAGAAAATCACTCTTAGGCTCCCTCCAGACAACAACTGCTCTCAGGCGTATGTTATTAAAACAAAACCGGCAATGCACCAGTCATACAAAATGTCCTTGCCTCAAGACCTGCACCTTGCCTCTGTCTCAGAGTTAAGCACACCAAACCTTGAGTTGGCCTCGTTGGACATATTGGCGTTAGCCTAGAAGCACTGGTGATAATGTCCCTTAGAAGACATAGTCACTTCCCATAGAAGAGGACCCTGGAAATGATAAACAAAACCTGAGCGACTGGGCTGACTCATGTATCACACAAATACACTATATTTAATACCTGAATTACTAGGCCTGACCTGTCAGGTAGCCCCTGGATTGGCCACGTCCGGGCTTGAGTAGACCTCCAGTTGGACGAAGTCCGGTTGTCTTTTTGGCCACAAGACACACCCTCCACACTCATACCAAGCCTTTATTATGATTGGGCACATTCATTCCCATGCTTCCCTCTCACTTGCAAACCATGCCTTTCTCACCCGCAAGATCTTGTGGTGTGGTGCGCCCAGTAATCTGTGTGTTACATCTCATTACCTAATAGGATAGTAATGGGGTTGTATGGCACGCAGTGTAGTTCCCCACTCCCTGCAAGAATAGTAAAGAAGATACTACCCCCTCCCGGCTCTGCTCTTGTTTGAGCTGTCGCCGCATGGTACCAGCAGTGTCCCACAGAACACATAGATTTAGCGGAATGCAGGTTCTCTAAATGAGATAAAGAAGTCCATTATCTTCCCCACATCATCCCATCTAGTAACAGATGAAAGAGATAGTCCTGTGAATAGCCTCTTCTGGCTCAAGAAGATAAATCAGAGATTGGTGTACCCCATCCCCAAGAATACCATAGCCATCCACTGAGTATATACAACAGAAAGATGACAATCTGTCCAATTCAAGCCGTAGACAGAAAGATGGCAACAGCTCATCTGACGCCAAGAACAAATGAAATCCTCTTGGGAGATATATGGGTCAGATTCACTTCCCCGGCTATGCCAAGGACAAGACGCGCAGCCAGATCGGCTAACGGTCACCCAACTCGTCATTGGTTATGATTGGCCTTTCGCCAATTCATCTTCCCCTTCAACACATTGTATATTTATAACTCCAGGTTTGGCTGGAGTACCCACAACCCAAGCCCTACCTTTCTTCACCACTTCAGTAGGATGTTGCATCTCTGTCCCAATCTTCAAATCGACTTGACAAGATGCCACTATCCAACGATAGGTGTGTACACGGCCATGAATTGCTTAGCAGCCGCACCAGCGCACCTTTGGCGCAGGGGCTCCATCGGGTTTACCCGATGTGAAAGACATTGGCTACTTGCTCCATGTAAAGATTGTGATAGGAAGATAACCCAAAGAACCATCTTTCATGGAGATTTGAGAGAACAAGAGAACTGCGAGCTTCCGAAAGCCGTTCCCCCCTGTCTACCCAAAATAAAAGAATGCATAAGGACATGGACCACTGGCGTTTCGCTACATAGGCCCCCTCTTAAGAAAGTCGAACCCTACGAACTTTCTACTGTCAGTGGTTCTGTTCGAATGACCCCACCCTCACATTCAACCATAGGATGCCGTGATAGGAAATCTGCTCCCACATTCTCCCTTCCGGGGATATATTCGACCGTGAACTGATACGGTTGTAGGAGCAATGACCATCTCATCAACCTCGCGTTCAGTTTCTTAGAAGTTGCCAAGAACGTCAGAGGTTGATGGTCGGACTGCACTTTGAACTGGACTCCATACAGATAAGGTTGAAATTTCTGTACCGCCCACACTAGAGCTAGACATTCCCGTTCGACGGTGGAATAATTCCGTTCGGCGGGTAACAGTTTTCTACTGGCATACGCCACCGGACACAACACCGAAGGATTATCTCGCCCTTCCTGCAACAGAGTTGCTCCAATCCCTATGTTACTCGCGTCGGTTCTCAGAACAAACGTTTTCTCCAAATTCGGGAGTTGCAGGACTGGCCTATCCACCAACTCCTGTTTCAACTTCCCATAAGCCTCTTCACAGCTCGGGGTCCAGACTATAAGATCTGGTGATCCTTTTTTCAGGGTCTCGGTTAACGGCGCCCCAATTTCGTTGAACTTTGGAATGAATTTCTGGTAAAACCCACACAGAGACAAGAAAGACCTAACATCCTTTTTTGGATTTAGGACGGGGTGCGAGACGGACCTTCTCAATATTCTTTTCTTCCGGTACCAGTCCCCCTGGGGTAATAGTGTGTCCCAGAAATTCCAAGGATTGATATCCAATCATGCATTTGGCTGGACGGGCGGTTAACCCCTCCTCTTTCAATCTTATGAAGATCTTTTCCAAGGATTTCAGGTGATCTTTCAGATTGTCAGACGCGATGAGAATATCATCCATAAACGAGACGACAGAGGGATCCCTTAAAGGGTCTAATAACTTTCTCATCATGCGTGTGAACACACTGGGCGCATTGCTCAGCCCAAAAGGCATCACCTTAAATTCGTAATGGCCGCTCGGAGTACTGAAAGCTAGCATGGGCCGAACCTCAGGCTTCACAGGGATCTGATAATATCCCCGGCTTAAATCAATTTTTGAGAAGTACTTTGCCCTATTTAATCTGGCAAACAATTGATTTGTGTTTGGTAACGGCTCAACTTGGAACGTCGTACAACTATTTAAATGCCTGTAATCAATACATAAGCGGTGTTCCCCGCTTGGCTTCCTCAACAAGACAACCCCGGCATTATACGGAGAAGTCGAAGGAGTGATGATGTCGTCGTCCAGAAGCTTCTGGATTTCAGTTTCCAGGGCCTTCTCTTTCGAAAAGGGTACTGGATATATTTTCTGGCGAACTGGGTCTTGGGTAGTCAGAGTCATATCAAACTCGACCAACCCTGTCCGCCCTGGCCGATCGGTAAGAATCTGCTGATGGGACTCTAACAAACGGATGACACGGTCTGTTTCTTCAGCCGACAGATCAGGATTTATATGTACATCCCTATAGGTTTCCCCAGGGTGTAATGGATACCCCCTATCCGTTTCTTCGCCCGATTCAGTTTCCATCGCGACCGCCATAGTCATGAGTGGGAGAGAAGTACCACCAGATCGTTCTTCATACTTTTTGAGAAGGTTAATGTGGAAGATTTTGGATTTCCCCCTGATCCGGATGGCATAGTTGGTGCGGGAGACAACCCTTTCCACCGGGAAAGGCCCCTGCCAACCAATCTCGAGTTTATTGGAACCTACTGGAAGTAACAACAGAACCCGATCCCCCACCTTAAGAGACCTATCTTTCGTCCTTCTATTGTAGTAGGCCGCGTGTCTCTTCCTGGCCGCTCTCAGATTCTGAGCTGCCAAAGCCCAACCCGTCTGGAGTTTTTTCTTTAACTCTTCGACGTATTTATAAGAGGATACAACTTCTTCGGAAGTTTCTTCCTCTGTCCAACATCTCAATAAGGCTTCTAAGGGACCCTTGATTGGCCTCCCGAATAGTAGAGTGGCTGGTGGCAACCCGGTCGACCCATGGGGAACCTCCCGATAGGCGAACAAGGCGGCTGAGATATACTCATCCCATCTGTCTGGTTTCTCTTGTGCCAGCTTCCGAAGCATGGTCATCAAGGTACCATTAAACCTCTCTACTTGCCCATTAGACTGAGGGTGATACGGGCTTGTGTGAATGTGGTTGGTCTGGAAGATACGAAAGACTTCTTCCATCAGCTTACCACAGAACTGAGACCCATTGTCCGTTAGGATCTGGTTGGGAAATCCCAACCTAGTAAAGGTCTCCATCAGTGCATCAGCCACTCGCTTAGAGTCGATTGTGGCCAAAGGTATCGCCTCGCCCCACATGGAACAGCAATCCACCATCGTGAGAATGTACTTATTCCTCTTCCTAGTCCTAGGAAGAGGACCAACAAGATCGATGGCAACTCTCTCGAAAGGAGAGTTCATAATGGGCATGTCTCCCAGAACTACCGGAGCTGTCCAGTGTTTTGGTGCCACACGCTGGCACTCTGGGCACGACTTGACGTACCTACGCACGTCTCCAGTCATCCCTGGCCAGTAGTAATGGCAGGAAATGCGCTGGAGAGTTGCCCCGACACCCATATGTCCACTGAAAGAAATGGTGTGTCCCATATGAAGAAGCTGTTCCCGATAAGCCTTAGGAACTACCAGCTGTCCATGCTGGCGATCCTCCACTCCGGCTCTCCGGTACAGTAACCGATTCTTCATATAATACTGACCCCGTCTTGGTGGGTCAGAACTTTTTGGCAACTGGTTGAAGCAGGGTTGCAAAGTAGCATCCTGGCTTTGAGCAGCTCGTAACTCCCCAGGCAAGGGATTCACGATCAAGGCCGGCGTCTGCTCATCCTCCGATTGAGATCTGGTTTGCATCGCCCCTACGTACATGGGTTCGGTTGGAATCCCTAGAAAGACGTAACGACAACCCAAGATCATTGGGAAGATAGGATCTAGCAGAACGGCTGCCTGTATAGTGCCGGTAACATATTTTGATTTGATGTCCACCTTCGCAATTGGAAGAGACATCGCTACCGCACTCTTTGTCGCCGTTTGAATCTCAATAGATTCCCCGGTTAGCTGCTCTGGGCTCACTAAGTGTGATGAAATTACAGCCTCAAACTGCAAACCGGTGTCGTAGAGACACTCAACTGGTTGACCGTTCACAAGTACCGTTTCTACTATTGGTGGTTTTTCTAAATCTTTGTTCCCAAGATCCCTCCCTTCTACCTCCTTGTGAGACCCTTCCCCTGTTTCTACAAGACAAGCAGCATAGTGAGAGTCTTTCTGTTTACGCCGGCAATCTACCGTATTGTGTGTGGGAGATTTGCAATAGGCGCACCACTTTTCACTCCACTTTCTTTTAGGAGATCCAGGTGGAGTCTTACCAGAGGGTTTCTTACTAGGAACTTTATCGAAAGGATCCTCCTTCTTGGTGTGAGCTGTTTTAGGGTTCTTCTTCTTTCCAGCCCATGTGTCTGGTGGTCGGGGATTGGGTTGTGACAATTCCCCATTATCCCCATGAGCTAGCACATACCTTTCCGCCAACGTGTTCACTATGTCTAACCTTTCTGCCCCATTTTCCAGCAAGAAGGTTTGCAATGGCTTAGGCATCATCCTCTTCATTTGGTCCACGACCACCAATTCTTCCAAACTTTCATAGTCGTTAGCAAATCCAGCTAATGACATCCACTTCAAAAGGTAAGACTTCAGTCTAACACTGTAGGCTGCGAACATCTCTCCTGGCTCTCTCTTCGACTTTCTGAACTGTTGTCGATAAGTATGAGCTGTCATCTGGAACCTTTTCAATAGTGCTTTCTCCAGAGCTTCATAGTCATTCTCCATACCAGGTGGCAACCTAGAATAGACCTCGTACGCGGTCCCCCTCAGGCCCTGTGAGAGTTTCAAGTTCCATTTCCCTCGTTCCAATCCCATAGCCAAAGCCATCGACCGAAATCTGTGAAGATACTGGTCGATCTTATCTTTGTGTTCATCGAACGGGAGCAATGGGAACTTCATTGCCTGGTATGGACCGCTACCAGAAGTTGTTGAGTCAGGGAGAACTGCGTCTCCCACTGCACCGTCTCTTTCCTTGGCAGTTTGAGCTTTCAGCTCCAACTCTCTCATACGGAACTCATGGTCTCTGACTGCCTGCTCGGCCTCCATCTTCCTAGCCTCAGCCTCCATCCTCTTAACCTCAGCCTCCGCCTCAATCCTCTTGGCTTCGCGCACAGCCTGTCTGTAGTCTCTTTCCACTTCCTGCACATATTTCTGTAACTCCGCTCCATCATATCCCATCTCACGCCCTGTAGCCTGTACGTCAGCGACATTAAACCCAGCTGATGCCATCTTAAACTCAGAGGGTAAGGGAAGAGGTAATTGTCTAATAAAATTTTCTCACAATTACACAACAAGTTACATTACACGACCACAACACGTCGTATGTCGGTCCGTCTGTGTCAGGAAGAGTATAGACAATAGCCAGGCACGGTAGGCAGAACCTATTGATAGAAGACAAGGATATCTGTCCCCTATCACTACATCAGCCAAAACTCCACCAGGATTTCAAATATCCCGGACGAGCCCCCAGAAATTGTAACAAGCTATGTGGAGGGTCCCAAATAGCCCGGTCACAATATTTCAAATATCTTCTATAGCCCTGGCTGGGATAGGTCTTTACCTGCCAACCCTCCTCCCGTTTTCCCTGGACACACTGTCACGCTTCCTTTCGACCTAGGGACCTATTTCCTGCAGAGTTCTTCTGGCTGACGCATAAATAACATGGCAGTCGTCAGAACAACTTGGAAGTAATTTTATTAACCTAATCAAGAACAGCACAGGAACACATAAAGGCAGATAAACAGATAGATCTACACAGACACTACACTGATAAAGTTCCGACACAGAGCCTCAAGTCGCCACAGTCACAGATCCAGCTTCAGATACTGTCTGATCTGTCCACACACTTCTCACCAAAGATGTCCGAATCTCCTTCCTTCTCCAGCAAATGGGTGTAGGTTCAACCGGCTTTTGTAGAATCCAAGTGACTGGTGTGTTGAGGACTTCTGTTCATTGTCATCTGAATTAGTTCGGCACTAGGTCTTCACTGACCTATGAAAGGCTTTAGTGTTGCCGATAAGGTGAGGTGTTTGTGAAGGATAATGGATGGGTCCTTTTAATGTCCGGTATAAAATGGGTATGCCAGAAAATCACTCTTAGGCTCCCTCCAGACAACAACTGCTCTCAGGCGTATGTTATTAAAACAAAACCGGCAATGCACCAGTCATACAAAATGTCCTTGCCTCAAGACCTGCACCTTGCCTCTGTCTCAGAGTTAAGCACACCAAACCTTGAGTTGGCCTCGTTGGACATATTGGCGTTAGCCTAGAAGCACTGGTGATAATGTCCCTTAGAAGACATAGTCACTTCCCATAGAAGAGGACCCTGGAAATGATAAACAAAACCTGAGCGACTGGGCTGACTCATGTATCACACAAATACACTATATTTAATACCTGAATTACTAGGCCTGACCTGTCAGGTAGCCCCTGGATTGGCCACGTCCGGGCTTGAGTAGACCTCCAGTTGGACGAAGTCCGGTTGTCTTTTTGGCCACAAGACACACCCTCCACACTCATACCAAGCCTTTATTATGATTGGGCACATTCATTCCCATGCTTCCCTCTCACTTGCAAACCATGCCTTTCTCACCCGCAAGATCTTGTGGTGTGGTGCGCCCAGTAATCTGTGTGTTACATCTCATTACCTAATAGGATAGTAATGGGGTTGTATGGCACGCAGTGTAGTTCCCCACTCCCTGCAAGAATAGGAAAGAAGATACTACCCCCTCCCGGCTCTGCTCTTGTTTGAGCTGTCGCCGCAAGGTACCAGCAGTGTCCCACAGAACACATAGATTTAGCGGAATGCAGGTTCTCTAAATGAGATAAAGAAGTCCATTATCTTCCCCACATCATCCCATCTAGTAACAGATGAAAGAGATAGTCCTGTGAATAGCCTCTTCTGGCTCAAGAAGATAAATCAGAGATTGGTGTACCCCATCCCCAAGAATACCATAGCCATCCACTGAGTATATACAACAGAAAGATGACAATCTGTCCAATTCAAGCCGTAGACAGAAAGATGGCAACAGCTCATCTGACGCCAAGAACAAATGAAATCCTCTTGGGAGATATATGGGTCAGATTCACTTCCCCGGCTATGCCAAGGACAAGACGCGCAGCCAGATCGGCTAACGGTCACCCAACTCGTCATTGGTTATGATTGGCCTTTCGCCAATTCATCTTCCCCTTCAACACATTGTATATTTATAACTCCAGGTTTGGCTGGAGTACCCACAACCCAAGCCCTACCTTTCTTCACCACTTCAGTAGGATGTTGCATCTCTGTCCCAATCTTCAAATCGACTTGACAAGATGCCACTATCCAACGATAGGTGTGTACACGGCCATGAATTGCTTAGCAGCCGCACCAGCGCACCTTTGGCGCAGGGGCTCCATCGGGTTTACCCGATGTGAAAGACATTGGCTACTTGCTCCATGTAAAGATTGTGATAGGAAGATAACCCAAAGAACCATCTTTCATGGAGATTTGAGAGAACAAGAGAACTGAGAGCTTCCGAAAGCCGTTCCCCCCTGTCTACCCAAAATAAAAGAATGCATAAGGACATGGACCACTGGCGTTTCGCTACACTACTTTTCATAAGCTTGAACGATGTATTTAGTTACTTGTTCAAAATTTTCCTCTTCGACTAACACATTTTCTTAGTTGGTCAATATCTTTCCCGTTTGGTTAACAATTTTCCTACTTTTTATATGTTTGGTTGAGATATTTCTCTCTTTGGCTGATATTTTTTCACATTAGGGTAACAAATTTTCCTACTTGGCCAATAATTTTCCTATTTGGCTAACAAATGTTTCTACTTTTCATAAGTGAGGGCGAGATATTTCTGTATTTGGCCGACCTTTTTCACATTTGGGTAAGAGATTTTCCTACTTGACCTAAGATTTTCCACTTTGGCTAACAAATTTTCCAACTTTTCATATGTTTGGCTGAGATATTTCTGTATTTGGCCTAACTTTTTCCCATTTGGGTGATAGTTTTCCTACTTTTCATAAGTTTTGTGATCTATTTATAAGTTTAGTTAAACTATTTCTCTCTTTGGGCGATATTTTCTTTACATTTGGTTAACAATGTTTCTTTCCTACTCTTCATATGTTTGGCCGAGCTATTAATAGGTTTGACGCTATTTTATTCTATTTTGGTTAACATATTTTATTATTTGAACGTTGACGTGTACATAGAAGCTGTAGTTTTGTCCAGCTGTGAAGTGTGGCCCTGAGCAGACAAGATGTAAAACATATATTGGCGTTTGTAATGTGTTTCTGGGGAATGCTGTAGAGTTCCGTAGTTCCGTACAGACACACAGAGAGGTCGTGAACGTGTACGTGTCTAATTTGGTACGTGATAACGTTGCTTGTTATGACAGTGGACACTGACATGACATGTTACATTCATTGCCTAAGGCTGAGTCGGGGCAGTTTGTTGTGTTCGTTTGTAATATTATAATCTGCTAACATGCGCTAGCCACTCGTCGCTGTATAGGTATGTTACCCGATAGCTGTTACGAACAGATATGTCTTCCTCGACTGGCATCGGTGATCACATCTCACATCTTTACCATTTGGTTGACACATTTTTCTACTTTTTATAAGTCTGGACTATATTTCTCTCTCTTTGGCTGATAATTTTACCATTTGGTTGACAAATTTTTCCTACTTTTTATCAAGCTGGACGCTATATTTATTTCTTTGGCTGATAATTTTTCCCATTTGGCTAACATATTTTCCTACTTGGTCAATAGTTTTTTTCCTATTTGGCTAACAAATATTCTCGGTTTTCATAAGTGTGGGCGTGATATTTCTGTATTTGGCTGACGTTTTTTCACATTTGTGTAACACATTTTCCTACTTGACCTTGGTTTTTCCCCTTTGGCTAACAAAGTTTCCTACTTTTCATATGTTTGGGTGAGATATTTCTGTATTTGGTCTAACTTTTTCCTATTTGGCCGACAATTTTCCTACTTTTTATAAGTTTGGACGAGATATTTCTCTCTTTTGGGTGATATTTTTTCACATTTGGTTAACAAAGCTTCCTACTTTTAATAAGTTTGAACGATATATTTCGTTACTTGTTCAATATTTTTCCTCTTAGACTAACACAATTTCCTACTTGGTCAATATCTTTCCCGTTTGGTTAACAACTTTCCAACTTTTTATACGTTTGGTTGAGCTATTTCTGTATTTGGCCGACATTTTTCTCATTTGACTAAGAGAATTTTCTTACTTGACGTCGATTTTTCCAGTTGACTAACAAAGTTTCCTACTTTTCATAAGTTTGGGTGAGATATTTCTGTATTTGGCCTAACTTTTGCCAATTTGGCTGACAATTTTCATACTTTTCAAAAGTTTGGCTGATCTATTTTAAGTTTAGTTTAAATATTTCTCTCTTTGGGTGATATTTTTTCACATTTGGTTAACAATGTTTCCTACTTTTCATAAGTTTGGCCAAGATATTTATAAGTTTGACCGCTATTTTTTCCCATTTTGGTTAACATATTTTCTTATGTGAATGTTGAAGTGGTACATTGAAGCTGTAGTTTTGTCTGGCTGTGAAGTGTGGCACTGAGCAGACAAGTTTGAGAACAAATATTGGTCTTGGAAATGGGTTTCTGGGGAACGAAACAAAGACCCGTATAGACACAAGGGGAGATAAAAAAGAGAGATAGAGAGATTTGAGGTTTTCATTTACCAATCTGAAATCGTATGATGTTAGTGTTCGAGCACTTATCTAGCTACTCATCCACTGACCCACCCCTTAACATCTAATTTCACTAAGCCATACCCACTACAACCAATAATACAGGTCATCTGTACTTTTTAAAGGATTTCATTTGTACCCGTATGCCAATAGTGTATATACCACTCAACCCTCTACATATCACTAATAACCACTATCTACCGCCTGACAACGAATAACACTATGCCGTACCCACTACAACCAATAATGCCGACCATCTGTACTTTTTTAAGATTTTCATTTGTAACCCTATGATAATACTGTATATACCACTACGACCCTCTAAAGAGCACTAATAACCTCTATCCACCCTTTATCAACGAATGACACCAAGCTATACCCACAGCAGCCAATAATTCCGGCCATCTTTACATTTTAAGGTTTTCATTTGTAACCATACGATAATAGTGTATAGGCCATTACATCCATCTACAGATCACTAATAACAGGTATCCACCCCTTAACACCGAGTTTCACTAAGCCATACCCACAGCAGCCGATAATACCGACCATCTTTACATTTTAAGGTTTTCATTTGTAACCGTATGATGATAGTGTATAGGCCATTACATCCCTCTATAGATCACTAATAACCAGATCCACCCTTTAACACAGAGTTTTACTAAGCCATACCCACAGCAACCAATAATACCAGCAATCTTTACTTTTTACGGTTTTCATTTGTAAGTCGTATGCTGATAGTTTTTAAATCACTACGACCCCCCTACGGATCACTAATAACAGCTACCCACCCCTTAACAATAAATTTCACCAAAAACCATATCCACTACGACCGATAATACCGACCATCTTTACATTTTAAGGTTTTCATTTGTAACCCTGTGATGATAGTATTTAAACCCGAACCGCCTAGCCACACCCACGCGCCCACCCCCCTGGCCACCATCCCGCACCCCGTCGTTATTTATTTTTATTTATTTTATTTTATTTTTTAAATAATTAATTAAAATTTTATATACCCACTCAATAGTTATCTGCCCTTAGAAACATAAATCTTAGATTTATCGCCCTTAGATATGACCTAGATATTACCCCTACATACCCACCCAGCTACATGACCGAGGAGGAGTGCAAATCAGCCGAGGTCAAGGTTAATCCTCATCCATCCTCCAAATAATAATCAAAACGTGCATTGTATACTACTATCCTATTCCTGGGTTAGCTATTTGTTGGCGATTGTCTAGTTGAGGTTATTAGTTTCATACTCGGCTTAGTTTCCGGGTGGCACTGTTTATCTCTGAGCGGTAAATGCTGTTACATGGTCCTCTACTCTTCATTGCAGTATGAAGAGGGAGTCTCTCATCATTCACTGATGATTGCAACACTCATGTACCCCCTTTAGGTACCAACAGGTAGGCCACTCAACCACCAACCTGTATGTTAAAATATAAACAACAAACATGTACCCGCCCTTATAAGAAAGTTTTAGGGTGGGGGTATTCTATTTTGCATGTGTAGGTTAGCCAGACTCTTGTTTGCTGCATGTAGTCATTCAAGAGCTCAATAGCCGCACAACAGATCCATACCTCCTCTTTCTCAGTCCCATGTTACAATGCAATGAACATACATGTAGGCACATATCGGTGGATATATAAATCGATGTCGCCAACATCTCATGTCTGACAAGACATGACCCATCCTATTCATGCACTGAGTAGTTCACTCAACCCCATATTCAAAGACCTATTGCCTAATTTACTGGGCGGCTCCGATCAAGAATGATATCGTCATAAAGTTCTGGTAATTATCCCCTCTTCAGGGTAGATGGCCGCATAAAATCAGTACTCCGAGGAAAGGCCAAACAGATACATAATCAGTATGCCGTTGCTACCTTTAGTACTGGTACTCTTCGCTGGCTGTGAAAGGTGAGTACGAAGCACGTATGGGAATGCACTGAGTGTTGTTATGTCGTTTGACTCAACTTAGCTCAGTCCCACTCTGTGAAGCAGACATACTGAAATATCTAGGCTATGATCAACTACTGGAGGGGAGACACCGTTGAGCAATAAGCCCGGACATCTCTGCCCCGTGTGAGTGGTCACCAGTGTCCGGTGATGCCAGGTCAGGTTGGGGTGTAACAATAGACTGCTCTATGTGGTATTTATCTGACATGCTACGGTCAACCCTACATGTGTTAACTGATCTCGTATTCTGTGATGTGTGGTTGGTGCTCTGTGATGTGTGGTTGGTGATCGGTGATGTGTGGTTGGTGATGTGTGATGTGTGGTTGGTGCTCTGTGATGTGTGGTTGGTGATGTGTGATGTGTGGTTGGTGCTCTGTGATGTGTGGTTGGTGCTCTGTGATGTGTGGTTGGTGCTCTGTGATGTGTGGTTGGTGATGTGTGATGTGTGGTTGGTGCTCTGTGATGTGTGGTTGGTGCTCTGTGATGTGTGGTTGGTGATGTGTGATGTGTGGTTGGTGCTCTGTGATGTGTGGTTGGTGCTCTGTTATGTGTGGTTGGTGATCGGTGATGTGTGGTTGGTGCACTGTGATGTGTGGTTGGTGCTCTGTTATGTGTGGTTGGTGCTCTGTGATGTGTGGTTGGTGCTCTGTGATGTGTGGTTGGTGCTCTGTGATGAGTGGTTGGTGCTCTGTGATGTGTGGTTGGTGCTCTGTGATGTGTGGTTGGTGCTCTGTGATGTGTGGTTGGTGATCTGTGATGTGTGGTTGGTGCTCTGTGATGTGTGGTTCGTGCTCTGTGATGTGTGGTTGGTGCTCTGTGATGTGTGGTAGGTGATCTGTGATGTGTGGTTGGTGCTGTGTGATGTGTGGTTGGTGATCGGTGATGTGTGGTTGGTGCTCTGTGATGTGTGGTTGGTGATCTGTGATGTTTGGTTGGTGCTCTGTGATGTGTCGTTCGTGCTCTGTGATGTGTGGTTGGTGCTCTGTGATATGTGGTAGGTGATCTGTGATGTATGGATGGTGCTCTGTGATGTTTGGTTGGTGCTCTGTGATGTGTGGTTGGTGTTTTGTGATGTGTTGTTGGTGATCGGTGATGTGCGGTTGGTGCTCTGTGATGTGTGGTTGGTGATCTGTGATGTGTGGTTGGTGCTCTGTGATGTGTGGTTGGTGCTCTGTGATGTGTGGTTGGTGCTCTGTGATGTGTGGTTGGTGCTCTGTGATGTATGTTTGGTGCTCTGTGATGTGTGGTTGGTGATCTGTGATGTGTTGTAGATGATCTGTGATGTGTGGTAGGTGATCTGTGATGTGTGGTTGGTGATATGTGATGTGTGGTTGGTGATATGTGATGTGTGGTAGGTGATATGTGATGTGTGGTAGGTGATCTGTGATGTGTGGTAGATGATCTGTGATGTGTGGTAGGTGATCTGTGATGTGTGGTAGGTGCTCTGTGATGTGTGGTAGGTGATCTGTGATGTGTGGTAGGTGATCTGTGATGTGTGGTAGGTGATCTGTGATGTGTGGTAGGTGATCTGTGATGTGTGGTAGGTGATCTGTGATGTGTGGTAGGTGATCTGTGATGTGTGGTATGTGATCTGTGATGTGTGGTAGGTGATCTGTGATGTGTGGTAGGTGATATGTGATGTGTGGTAGGTGATCTGTGATGTGTGGTAGGTGCTCTGTGATGTGTGGTAGGTGATCTGTGATGTGTGGTAGGTGATCTGTGATGTGTGGTAGGTGATCCGAGATGGAGGCTTCATGACGTTAAGGTTGAAGCATTCCTGATGTGTGATGGAGGTTTTGTTATGGCTACGGTTAGATTCAGTCCTGACGGTGATCTTGTATGCACGCAAATATCTCTCAGAGCTAGCAAGTTTCTCAGGTGTTCTCAGGTATTCTCGGGTGTTCCCGGGTGCTCTCATGTGCTCTCAATCTGTGTCCTGTCCATGACCAGTGTCTTGTCCTGGGATTGTGGTTCGCTGGTCTAGATCCCTCCATGAGTCCACGTTGGTGATTCTGCCACGCCATGTTATTTGAATCTATGCCACTCAATATACCTACGATATTCTTTCTTTCTTCGCTATGTTATAATCTACTCCTTTACACACAGTATTATGCTTTAACCTACTCTCTTACAGACAATCTTATGTTATAATCTAGTCTTTTACAAACAGTCCTATGTTATAACCTACTCTTTTACAAACATGCTGATGTTATAATCAACTCTCCTACAAGTCGTTGTATGGTATAATGTTATCTACTCTCCTACAAAACCTCTTACGTTACAAACTACACACAGACACACAGAGCCTAAAACTAACAATAAACAAAATACACAAGACCAGAAAAGTAAGTGTAGCTCAGCCGACTGGGCCGGCCCCGAGAACACTCCCCCACCTCCAGCCTCCCAACACCTAGACTTATGTCATTCCCAATTAAAACTTCCGGTTGCTCTGATTATCGATGACAAGCACAAGTTCTGGTCTCTCCCGGATCCTGGAAACATAAAAATAGGCCAAACATTTTCCGGCGAACTTTCCCTCCTAGGTTGAACTTCGTTTGAAAGCGAAAATTGGACGCAGAAACATTCGACGTGGGCCAGGATGCTGTGACCTGGTTGCAGACGGCTGGTCCGGTTGGCGGGAAGACTCCATTAATTATCATCATCACTCCAGGGGAGCATTTCCCGCCCGTGGCAGAGTTTAAAGCACAACACCAGATGCTTGCCTGCCGCGTGGAAGCTATCGATAGGTATTGATTATCACTTATAGAAGTCAAGGGTAGAAGTGGCGCTGTGCTTCGCTGAGACAAGGAAGGCCACCCCTCCCATCCCGACTCAGGGTCCGCTATGGGTCTGTCATGTGCTTGGATCACCACATTGTGTGTAGGGCGGCATGGTCGCGAGGATAGGAAGCCAGTTCTTCACTCCCGTGGAGAGCAGCGGGTCTGGGAATCGAACCCTGGCCAGTTCATGACATTGTCAGCGCAACTGTCGTTACACCAACGTGTCCTTTAGCTCCTTCCAGGAGGAGCACTTTTCTCAGCCTGACCTAGCGCAGATACCGGGAGGACATTTTGTGTACACAAAACTCCGAACGCTTACACTAAATGATTCATGGCATATAGATATAAGAACATTTAATATGGATGTTACACCAATAAATATAGTTGTTAGAACATTTAATATAGATGTTAGAACATGAACATAGATGTTAGAACATGTAATATAGATGTTAGAACATTTAGATCAATGGCACCTTGCCGTCTTGACAGACGATAGTTTGTGCTTTAAAAAGGCATAATAACTTTTACCTATGGCGGTAGCGAATGTGACTGATAAGGCCAATTTGCGCTGTAAATGTCCGTTCACAGTGGGTGCATGTGAACACGTGGTCATTTCCACCACCATGCACCATCTTACGTCTCACACGCTCGGTGTGTGACTTATCTGCAATAATTTTCTCCTTTGTCTTTATTCCATTTCTGATATTTGCCCTCCATGCAACACGTTCAGCGGCGACTTGCTCCCAATGTGCATTATCAATGCCTGTATCAATCATGTCCCGCTTACACAAATCCTTGTATCGTAGTAGAGGTCGACCCTGAGATCTCTTACCCATCTGTAATTCACCAAAAAAAAGATGTCCTTTGGTATTCTACCATCATCCATCCTCCTAAGATGTCCTATCCATCTAAGTCTACGAAGACTGAGCATGGAATAAACTGTCACACAACCTGATCTTTTCAATACTTCAGTTTTTGTGATTTTGTCTTGCCACTAAATACCAAGTATTCTTCGCAGACACCGCATATGAAAGCTGTTTAAATGTTTCTCTTGGTGTGAGTAAGTTGTCCAGGTTTCACTGCCATAAAGAAGAGTACTAAGGACACAGGCTTCATAGACAAGGACTTTTGTTTTTGCAGTAAGCTTCCTGTTCTCCCAGACTCTTTTTGCTAACATGTTCATTGTTGTTGCTGCCTTACCAATCCGGATGTTGATTTCCTGATCTAGGGATAATTTGCTATTTACCACTGATCCTAGATATGTAAAATGGTCTACCATCTCTAGTTCGGCGTCGTCAATAAAGATTGATGGTACCCCATGTGCACCTTGTGACATAATCTGTGTCTTCTTTTTGCTAATTGTTAAATCAAATTCAGAACAAGCATTGGAGAATGCAGATAGTAGACATTGCAATTCTTCCTCAGAGTGGGTCGTAACTGCAGCATCATCTGCAAAAAGCAACTCTCTGATCAGTACCCTCCTAATTTTGGTCTTGGCCTTCAATCTCTGAGCATTGTAGAGGCTGCCATCTGAGCGTGCGTGAATGAATATACCACCATCCTGATCACGAAATGCATATTTCAGTAGAAGTGAAAAGTATATTCCAAAGAGGGTGGGAGCTAGTACACAACCTTGCTTAACTCCACTCTTGATTTCAAATTCTTCAGAAGTTGCACCATCAAACTTGATTATACCCTTCATGCCTGTGGGGAACGATTCCACAATGGACAGAAGAGTTGGTGGGCAGCCAATATTCTTTAGTGCCTTGAATAGACCCTCACGACTGACCAAATCAAATGCCTTTGTGAGGTCGATGAAGGCAATAAACAGTGGTTGATTCTGTTCACGGCATTTTTCTTGCATTTGTCGCAATGAGAATATCATATCAATGGTAGACCGGTTCTGTCGAAAGCCACACTGTGATTCGGGGTAGACTTGATTTAATATTTACATTTAATATAGAACATTTAATATAGATGTTATAACATGTAATATAGATGTTAAAATATTAACTGTAGAAGTTATAACATTGTATATATATATATATATATATATATATATATATATATATATATATATATATATATATATATATGTTGTTGTTGTTTGTCCACACACCAAGCGTTTGAGACGTAAGATGGTGCATGATGGTGTTAATGACCACGTGTTCACATGCACCCACTGTGAACGGACATTTACAGCGCAAATTGGCCTTATCAGTCACACTCGCTACCGCCATAGTTAAAAGTTATTATGCCTTTTTAAAGCACAAACTATCGTCTGTCAAGACGGCAAGGTGCCAATGGATGGATGTTGTTTGTCCATCAAGAATGATGATGACCATTCATTTCATCCAGTGGGGTTGAAAGTATGGAGCCGTGGGTTCTAAGATGTCTGATACGGCCTATTTTGGCTCGAAATGTTCTTTGACAATGTGGACAAAAAATGCTTGACGTTTCTGGAGGAGGATTTCCTACAGTGGTTTTCTGTCCTGCATTTTCTTTACAGCTCTTGCAGTCCTGGTTGCCTCACACATGACTGCACCCTTGTGTAATGATGCACGCCACGAATTTCGGTCTCTGGCTGCAGTCTCCCAGGTGTCATGATGAATTACAAAAGCATTCAGAGAGATTTTCAGAGTGTCTTTAAAGCGTTTCCTCTGGCCACCTTGGGAGCGTTTACCACAACGCAGTTCGCTGTAAAAAATTCGTTTAAGGAGCCTGTGATCTGGCATGCGAGTCAAGTGACCAGCCCAGCGAATCTGATTCTTCATCAGTAGAGTGTGGATACTGGGCATGGATGCTCTTTCTAGGACTTCAGTGTCTGGAATCTTGTCTTGCCATTTAATCTTCAATAACTTCCTAAGGCAGACTGTGTGGAAGTGGTTTAATTTCCTAGCGTGTCGCTGATAAACAGTCCAGGTTTCACACGCATATTGCAGTGTGTATAATACAACTGCTTTGTAGACTTTTAGCTTTGTTTGCAGGCTTATTCCAGTTGTGTCCCATACATTCTTGTACAGTCTTCCAAAGGCCGCACTGGCCTTGGAGATTCTTGCATTCACTTCGTCAATTGTGGCAGCTTGGGACACAGTGCTGCCAAGATAGGTGAATTTGTCCACAACACTTAGTCTATGACCATTCACTTTGATATTCGGCACAGTGTGATTATTCCCTGGAGCTGGCTGGTACATAACTACAGTCTTCTCGAAGTTGATATTGAGCCCAAAGTTGGCACAGGCATGAGAGAAAGCTGTAACATTGTATGACGTTGGATGAAGAATGACTTGCGCGATGACTTGGATTAAAGTGAGGAAGAGTTGCGCAATTCGTCGACCTCACACTCTCGCCTGAGTCAATTTTATTCCAGTGGCAAGACAAGTCGAGACGACTGGAGACGAATACAGGTGCAGTGGATGACCAGGGCGCTCTACGTGCCTTGCCGTGCTCATTACGTTCCACAACGCTTTGCAGTTAAACGCCGTCTTGCCCGTTGAATCAGGAATGATTTCTTCCGCGCAGTCTGCCGAATCCTGTCTTCACATGCTGGGTAGGCATACCCTTGTTTACCGCTTGGTTTGACATCAAATCGGCTACCCGCGCCTGGTTTAGCTAGCTTGTCACTGCTGTTGCCCGGGGGGTGGCCGCTGTCGCATGCTGACAGCTACTAGGAGCCACAGGCACGAGCTGGGTGTCAGGCTTGGACCAGTGGGGGATGGGTCCTGAAAAGGACATGAGAATATATATATATATATATTAGAACATTTAATATAGAAGTTAGAACATTTAATATAGATTTCATACCTTTTAATGTAGAAGTTAGAATATTTAAAGTTACCAGTGCACTAAATGATTCATGTATTATACAAGTTAGAACATTTAATATGGAAGTTAGAACATTCAGTACAAAGGTTAGGGCATTTGTAATATAGAAGTTAGAACATTTAATATAGAAGTTATAACATTTTATATAGATATTAGAATATGTAATATAGAAGTTGCCGGTCTCTCTGGCCGAGGGGTTACAACACTTTCTCCGTAATCCCGTTTATCACGCAGAGTCTCGTAGCGGGCGAGAGCTGGAGGCGGTTCGACCCCCGCTTGTGACTTGCAGGATAACTGAGCCGGCCGCTCAGAAAGCAATGGCAAACTACTGAGCGTAATCTTGCCAAGAAATCAACAGATAGCTGAAAGATACTGATGTTGACAGCGATGTCCTGTTAAGGATATGCGAATTTTAAAAAAAATAAATATAGAAGTTAGAAGATATAATCTAAATGTTAGAACATTTAGTATAGATTTTATACCATTTAATATAGAAGTTAGAATATTTAAAATGACCAGTGCGCTAAATGATTCATGCAATATAGAAGTTAGAACATTTAATATGGAAGTTATAACATTTAATATAGAAGTTACAACATTTAATACAGAAGTTACAACATTTAATACAGAAGTTAGAACATATAATATAGATGTTAGAACATTTAAATTTACCAGTGCACTAAATCATTCGTATAATATAGAAGTTAGAACACTTAAAATAGATGTGAGAACATTTAATATAGAAGTTAGAGCATTTAAAGTTACCAGTTCACTAAATGATTCATGTAATATAGATGTTGGAACATTTAATAAAGAAGTTAGAACATTCAGTATAGATTTTAGAACATTTAATATAGAAGTTAGACTATTTACGGTTACCAGTGCACTGAATAATTCATGAAATATAGAAGTTAGAACATTTAATATAGAAGTTATAACGTTTAATTTAGAAGTTAGAATATTTAAAGTTACCAGTGCCCTAAGTAATTCATGTAATATATAGAAGGTTTTTTTATTTTGCATATCCCTTGCAGGTCGTTGCAGTCAACATCAGCATTTTAAAGCTACTGTTGATGTACTAGGCAAATTTTACGTTCAGTAGTTTGCCATTGCTTTCTGAACGACCGGCTCCCATACCAACCCGTTATAACACAACGCGACACGGTCTGCTGTACAAATCGGTCGCGGCTGCGTTTCGAACGCCTAGTAAGCGGCTCACGAACCCTGTTCGCAAGCCTTTGGCCACGGAGGACGGCTCGACCGATATAGACGTTAGAACATGTAATATAAAAGTTAGAACAATGAATATGGTTGTCATACCATTTAATGTAGAAGTTGTAACATTTAAAGTTACCAGCGCACTAAATGGTCACCGGTAGGGAAAGGAAAACGGGGAAGACCAAGAGAGACCCTGCGTAGAACCATCATTAGAGAAGGCTCATTCAATGGCCAAGTAAATATCCAAGATCTACAACAGGTAGCAGCGAACCGCCAAGCATGGAGAGACAGGACTTCTGCCCAATCGCCGACTTAGGCTCAAGAGGAAAGACTAAGACTAAGTGCACTAAATGGTGACACAATGACATAAATTACACGACGACTATCAATTGCTCTTCAAAGACTAAAACAACTGAATAAATTATGGAGTGGGACAGATAGAACTACAAAAATTAGATTTTTTAAGAGCATGCATCTTTCCCATCGCAGCATAAATGCCTTTGAATATAAATGTTATAGACGGGTTCTAAGAATCAATATGGCTGCAGAAACAACTATTCCAAAATTAAAGAAGGTGGGTCGTAAGAAATGGATGACTGAGGAAATTTTACACTTAATGGAAACAAGAAGACTCAACAAAAATAATCCTGCCAAATATGAAGAAATTCACAGACAAGTCAGAATATTATGTAGGAAGGCAAAAGAATCATGGCTTGAGGAAAAGTGCTTAGAAATTGAAAAACAACACAACAGTCAAAATACCAAATTAGTGCACAAAAGGATTCAGGAACTTACTAATAAAAGAACAAGTACATCAACAGGCTGTCTAAGAACTAAAGATGGCAAAATCATAATAGAAAAAGATCAGATTCTACATGTATGGACAGATTATGTGAAAGACCTGTATAATGATAACAGAGAGGAACAGTATGCTATTAGATTTAATAATGAAGGACCAGCAATTTTAAAGATGGAGGTTCAAAATGTTCTTAAGCATATGAAAGCTGGCAAGGCCCCCGGTGCAGATAACATCACAACAGAAATGATTAAAGCTTTAGAAGAATTTGGACTAGAGCAAGTCACTAGACTGCTGAACACATTATATGATACTGGAGATATACCTTCTGAATTATGTAATTCTGTATTTATTGCAATCCCAAAGAAATCAGGAACCTTAGAATGTGATCAACATAGAACAATTAGTATAATGAGTCACATTACAAAGATTTTGTTACGAATTATCATGCAAAGAGTGAGGAAGAAAATACAACCTGAAATAGGGGAAGAACAATGTGGTTTTGTAGAAGGAAAGGGTACAGTAAATGCTGTGTATATGCTGCGAACAGTTATTGAACGTGCTTTAGAAGTAAACAAGGATATACATCTTTGCTTTATTGACTACACAAAGGCTTTTGATAGAGTAAGACATGTCAACATTGTGGATATGCTTGCAGATCTACAAATTGATGGGAAAGACATTAGACTTATAAAAAACATATATTGGAAACAACAAGCTGCCATAAGAATTGATAATGAAGTAGGACAATACCAACCTATTAAGAGAGGTGTTAGGCAGGGATGTGTAATGTCTCCAGATCTTTTTTCCTTATACAGTGAAAATATTTTCAGAAATGTAGAAGACCTAAATGGAATCAGCATTGGAGGACGAAACATAAATAACATTAGATATGCAGATGATACAGTATTGATTGCAGACAATGCACAGGATCTGCAACAATTAGTAGACGCTGTGGTTGTACACAGTGAGCAGCTGGGGTTGGAATTAAATTGTAGGAAGACACAGGTTATGGTCGTCACTAGGAAGAACGAAGTACCACAATGTAATATACAAGTAAATGGGAATATTCTTCAACAAGTGAATCGGTTCAATTATCTCGGAACAGTCATAACATCTGATGGCAGATGCCTTGAAGAGATTAGAACAAGAATCGCCATTGCGAAAGTAGCCTTTAGCAAGATGAAAAACATTCTGACCAATAAATTGATGTCAATTGAAACGAGAAAAAGAGTGTTGAGGGGATACATAGAGCCTGTTCTTTTGTATGGATGTGAAACTTGGACAATGTGCAGTCAAGCTGAAAAACATCTGATGGCTGCAGAAATGTGGTTTCTGAGGAAAATGCAAAGAATACCATGGACAGATAGAAAAACCAATGACCAAGTACTACAAGAGACAAATGAAAATCGTAGATTGATTAGAGAAATTAGACGTAGACAGTCAAAATTTTTTGGACATGTTATGAGAAGAAATGGACTGGAGAACTTGGTGACAGCTGGCAAGATCGAGGGGAACAGACCAAGAGGAAGACCGAGAGGAAAATACCTGGATGGCTTGGCCACATGGCATGGACGAGACAGGAACACTGAGCTGATCCACGACTCTGGTGATCGAGTGAAATGGCGAATCATGACCGCCCACGCTTTCCGGCATGGCACATGATTGATTGATTGAAAGAAAAGAGCAAATGTATCCATACTGCAAGAGCTGAATATTGAAGAGGTTATTAAAGACAATAAAACAAAGAAAATTTATATATTTTGGTCACTTGAAACGTCACGAAAGTTCAGAGGGAACAATAATGGCCGGGTATATGCCTGGGAAGTGAGGAAGAGAAAGGCCAAAGAGAAGATGGGTGCAGGATGTGGTGGATGATCTCCAGATGGGTGTATCAGACGCGGGACATCTTGCTTGTGATCGAGAAGGTTGTTATGGGAGCGAGGTTCTGCAAAGGACATGCTACTGAATGAATGAATGAATGAATGAATGAATGAATGAATGAATGAATGCACTAAATGGTTCATGTAATATAGAAGTTAGAACATTTAATATAGAAGTTAGAACATTTAATATAGATGATAGAATATTTAATATAGAAATGAGAATATTATAGATAGCTTAACAGTAATTTTTTATCTTTTATTAAGTAAAATTAAACGGAAGACCTTTTAAAATAAATGTCATTCAAGTATATGCCCCAACAAGTGAAAGCAGTGAAGAAAGCATAGAGGAATTTTATAATGACGTGAAGTCTGCTTTGAAGAACTGTAAAAAATCAGAAATAAATATCATAATGGGTGATTTCAACGCAAAAATAGGAAAGCAAGGCGATGGATGCAATGTAGGCAACCATGGTTTGGGAGAGAGAAATGAAAGAGGATACAGACTTGTAGAATAGGCAAAAGAACAAGAAATGGTTGTAGGAAACACCTGGTTTAAACACCATACTAGAAGATTATGGACATGGTGTAGTCGATACAGCAGGATTAAAAACCAGATAGATTACATACTGATTAGCAAAAGATTTCGAAATGCGTTAGCAGTCGTAAAAGCAGTTCCAAATACAGACTGTTACAGTGATCACAGATTAATTACTGGCACATTGAGGGTAAAGTTAAAGAAAGTCAAGTATACAGCAGGAAACCCTAAATATGACTTGTTAAAATTGAAAACTGACAAAGAAATACAAGATAATTTTAACATAGAAGTAAAGAACAAATTTGATATATTGTCTGATCTAGAGATCCTATTTCAAGATGTAGATGATCATTGGGAAATGCTGAAGAATTCAATCAGTTGTGCAGCAGAAAAAACTATTCCAAAAGTAAAGAAAGTGGGCCGTAAGACATGGATGACTGAAGAATTTTTACAACTAATGGAAACAAGAAGATAAAACAAAAATAATCCTGCCAAATATAAAGAAATTCACAGAAAAGTCAGAACCTTATGTAAGGAGGCAAAAGAGATATGGCTTGAGAAAAATTGCAGGGAAATTGAAAAGCAACACAACAGTAAAAATGCGAAACTAATGCACAAAATAATTCAGGAGCTTACTAATCAAAGAACACGTACATCAGCAGGCTGCCTAAAGACAAAAGATGGAAGAGTCATAATAGAAAAAGATCAGATCTTACATGTATGGTCAGATTACGTGAAAAACCTTTATGACGATAACAGAGACGAACAGTATGATGTTCAAAATAATAATGAAGGACCAGCAATTTTGAAGATGGAGGTTCAGAATGCTCTTAACCATATGAAATCTGGCAAGAACCCCGGTTCAGACAGCGTCACAACAGAAATGATTAATGCTTTAGAAGAATATGGAGTAGATAAAGTTACCAGTCTGCTTAATACAATATATGATACTGGAAATATACCTCAGGAGTTATGTAATTCTGTATTTATTGCAATCCCAAAGAAATCAGGAGCCTTGGAATGTGATCTGCATCGAACATTTAGTATAAAATGAGACACATCACGAAGATTTTGCTAAGAATTATAATGCAAAGAGTTAGGAGGAAAATACAACCTGAAATAGGAGAAGAACAATGTGGGTTTGTAGAAAGCAAGGGTACAGTAAATGCTGTGTATATACTGAGAACCGTAATCGAACGTTCGATAGAAGTAAACAAAGATCTACACCTTTGCTTTAGGCTTTCGATAAAGTGAGACATGTCAACATTGTAAGGATGCTTAAATATCTACAAATTGATGGAAAAGATCTTAGACTTGTAAAAAACGTATATTGGAAACAACAAGCTGCCATAGGAGTTGATAATGAAGTAAGCCAATATCAGCCTATTAAGAGAGGTGTGAGACAGGGATGTGTAATGTCTCCAGATCTGTTTTCCCTGTACAGTGAAAGTATTTTCAGAAATATTGAAGATATGGAAGGAATCAACATTGGGGGACGATGCATCAATAACATTAGATATGCAGATGATACAGTCTTGATTGCAGACAATGAACAGGACCTGCAAAATTTAGTAGATGCGGTTGTTACACACAGTGAACAACTAGGGTTAGAATTAAATTGTAAAAAGACACCGATTATGGTCGTCACTAGGAAGAACGAAACACCACAATGTAGTATACAAGTAAATGGGAATATTCTTCAACAAGTGAATAGGTACAGTTATCTCGGAACAGTAATAACATCTGATGGGAGATGCCTTGAAGAGATTAGAACAAGAATCGTCATGGCAAAAGTAGCCTTTAGCAAGATGAAAAACATACTGACCAATAAAAAGGTGTCAATTAAAACGAGAAAAAGAGTGTTGAGATGCTACATAGAATCTGTACTTTTATATGGATGTGAAGCCTGGACAATGAGCAGTCAGGCTGAAAAACATCTGATGGCTGTAGAAATGTGGTTTCTGAGGAAAATGCAAAGAATACCATTGACAGCCAGAAAGACCAATGAACAAGTCCTTCAAGAAACAAATGAAGATCGTAAACTGATTAGAGACATTAGACGTAGACAGTCACAATTTTGTTGGGCATGTTATGAGAAGAAATGATTTGGAGAACTTGGTGACGACTGGCAAGATCGAGGGGAACAGACCAAGGGGAAGACCTAGAAGCAAGTACTTGGATGGCTTGGCCTTGTGGCATGGTCGAGACAGAAACACGGAGCTGATCCACGACTCTGGTGATCGAGTGAGATGGCATAACATGACCGCCCACGCTTACCGGTATGGCACATGATGGATGGATGGAACATTTAATATAGATGTTAGAACATTTAATATAGAAGTTAGAACATGTAATATAGAAGTTATATCATTAAATATAGATGTTAGAACATTTAATATAAATGTTAGAACATTTAATATAGATGTTAGAACATTTAATATAGAAGTTAAAACATTTAATATATAAGTCAGAGTATGTAATATAGAAGTTAAAACATTTAATATAGATGTTAGAACATTTAATATAAATGTGAGAACATATAATGTAGAAGTTAGAACATTTAATATAGATGTTAGAACATTTAATATAGATGTTGGAACATGTAAAGTTACCAGTGCACTAAATGATCCATGCAATATAGAAGTTAGAACATTTAAAGTTATCCAGTATATATTTTCTCATAACATGCCCAAAAAATTTTAACTGTCTACGTCTAATTTCTCTAATCAGTTTACGGTTTTCATTTGTTTCTTGTAGGACTTTGTCATTGTTTTTCTTTCTGTCCATGGTATTCTTTGTATTTTCCTTAGAAACCACATTTCTATAGCCATCAGATGTCTATTTTAGTTTCAACGTGTCTGCTCATTGTCCACGTTTCACATTCATACAAAAGCACAGGTTGTATGTAGCACTTCAACCTACTTTTTCTCGTTGCTGTTGACATCTTTTTATCGGTCAGTGTGTTTTCCATCTTGCAAAAGGCTACCTTCGTGATGGCGATTCTTGTTCTAACCTCTTCAAGGCAACTCCCTTCAGATGTTATGACTGTTCCGAGATAGTTGTACCGATTCACTTATTTAAAAAATATTCCCATTTGCACTAATATTACATTGTGGTATTTATTTCTTCTTAGAGACGACCATAATCTGTGTCTTCTTACAATTTAATTCTAACCCACTTTGTTCACTGTGTGCAACAACCGCATCTACTAAATGTTGCAGATACTGCTCACTGTCTGCAGTCAATACTGTATCATCCGCATATCTAATGTTATTGATGTTTTTCCCCCCAATATTGATTCTCTCTTGCTTCCTTCATTTCTAAAAATATGCTCACTGTATGCCTAGGGGTTAACGTCTTACTCCGTAATCCCGTATATTCTCGTGAGTGACGTAACATGCACGAGAATCGGTAGCGGTTCTCGCCGGGTTGATAACTTATAGGGTATGTGAGCCGGTCGCTCAGAAAGCAATGGCAAACTACTGAGCGTAATCTTGCCCAGTACATCAATATCAGCTGAAAAATGCTGATGTTGACTGCAACGTCCTGTAAGGGATATGCAACACCCCCCCCCCCCCAAAAAAAAAAAAAAAAGCAGGAAAAAAGATCTGCAGATATTACACATCCCTGTCGCACAACTCTCTTAACAGGATAATATTGACCTACATTATTATCAATCTTTATGGCAGCTTGTTATTTCCAATATATGTTTTTTTTAGTGTAAGGTCTTTCCTATCAATGTGTAGATCTGTAAACACTTTGATCATGTTGACATGTCTTACTTTATCGAAAACCGTTGTGTAGTCAATGAAGCAAAGATGTAGGTCTGTGTTTACTTTTATTGAACTCTCAATTAATATTCTCAGCATGCATACAGCATTTACTGTACCCCTGCCTTCTAAGAACCCACATTGTTCTTCTCCTATTTCGGGTTGTATTTTCTTCCTATTTGCATGCTGCTTCTTAACCACATCATTGTGATATAGCTTATTATGCTAATTGTTTGATGTTGATCACATTCCAAGGCTCCTGGTTTAGGTGGTATATCTCCAGTATCATATATTGTGTTCAGCAGTCTGTTGGTATATCTTCAGTATCATATATTGTGTTCAGCAGTCTGGTGACTTGATCTATTCCATGTTCTTCTAAGGCATTAATCATGTCTGTTGTGATGTTGTCTGGACCCGCCGTCTTGCCAGTTTTCAGATGGTTAAGAACATTCTAAATGTCCATCTTCAAACTTGATGGTTTCTTCATTATTATTCAGAACAGCATACAGTTCCCTTTTCGTATAATCTGATCATGAATTTAAAATCTGATCTTTTTCTATTATTTCTTTTTTTGCTCTCGCTCGCTTTGAACTCAAACGTAGTCCACACACACAACTTCCAGTATCGCTGGACTGAATTTTGCGTTTTGATTAGCTTTCTCTATTAAAAGTATCCCTCGCCATCAGGCAAACCCACTCCGACTTCAGAGGTACTTGTAATTTACGTCCGCAAGTCAAGAACGAGAGTCAACATTTTAGTCTAACTGTCCCAAGTAGGGGTTGAACTCCTTGCCTCGGCATCAGCACACCGGATGTTTAAGAACACATGTTGACCTAATTTTTCAATTACGATTTTGCCATCGTTTGTTTTTAAACAACAAGCTGACGCGTGTGTACTTTTCTTAGTGCTTTATGATTTTTTTAAATTTTTGCATTAATTTGGTATTCCCGTTGTTGTGTTACTTTTGCAATTTCCTGTATATTTGACCTTTTTTAATAATATATGTGTATCTATGATCACAGTCTGCGCTTGGTATAGTTTTTGTGACTTTTAAGGTATTTCGAAATCTGGACACGATGTAGATGCTCAGGTTTGGCCGCCTGTAATAATCTTTGACAATTTATCTCCCTCAGCATGGACATGATGTTAGTATATCAACTTATCTCCCTCAGCATGGATATGATGTTAGTAGATCAATTATCTCCCTCAGCATGGATATGATGTTAGTAGATCAACTTATCTCCCTCAGCATGGACATGATGTTAGTAGATGTCCAGGTTTGTCCGCCTGTAACAATCTTTGACAACAACTTATCTCCCTCAGCATGGACATGATGTTAGTAGATGTCCAGGTTTGTCCGCCTGTAACAATCTTTGACAACAACTTATCTCCCTCAGCATGGACATGATGTTAGTAGATGTCCAGGTTTGTCCGCCTGTAACAATCTTTGACAACAATTTATCTCCCTCAGTATGGACATGATGTTAATAGATGTCCAGGTTTGTCCGCCTGTAACAATCTTTGACAACAACTTATCTCCCTCAGCAAGGACATGATGTTAGTAGATCAACTTATCTCCCTCAGCATGGACATGATGTTAGTAGATCAACTTATCTCCCTCAGCATGGACATGATGTTAGTAGATGCCCAGGTTTGGCTGCCTGTAATAATCTTTGACAACTTATCTCCCTCAGCATGGACATGGTGTTAGTAGATGTCCACACTTGGCCACCTTTGAGACAAACTTCTCTCCCTCAGCATGGACACGCCCCAACATGTCCGAACACATTGTTTCACTCTGAAATCTGTGCTAGTTTGTGAGATTTCACCGAACCCTTTGAATATGTCAGAGTCTTGTCACTTGTAATCGCTGACTGACAGCTGCCAGGCTAATTCTTGTCATATTTCACTTTCTGAAACTCCAAGTCTCTGAGCTCAGCAACTAGCGATGCTTCTACCGCTGAACAACTTCTATTCACGTGATACAAACGTTGGAAAAATACTCACCGCAGTTTCCTTTTGTTCAACCCCAAGTTATATTACAATTCACTGTTTGCTCACACACACTATTTTAATAGGTTACTGTAGTTGTTCTCTTTGACTAAGTGTAGTGCACTTTTATACAAACAACAGACATATTCTAATTTTGACATCTGCCAAATTTCATGTTTCAATCTTTATTATTCGTTGAGAAAAAAAAATGTGGTGCAATACTTACTGGCAAATCCTTCTCTGTGTCTCTGTGTGTGTGTGTGTGCGCGCGCGCGCACGTGCGTGCGTGCGTGTTGCGATTAAATGTGTGGAAATTTGACAAAAGGAGTTTACAAAATGTTAAAAAGTTTACAGACAAGAATGTCTATTTCATTACTCAGTCTCTTTCCACAAGGCGACATGCTGAAACCCTCCCACCGAGCTCGACCTCCGTGGCTAGGGCAATAACAATACACACACATGAAGGAGTCCCATAAGGAACCCACAGCTCGCGAAGTGTGAGCAGCCGGATAGAACATCTGATAGAACAAGGGGCGGACGACTGTTATTGCAGTATTATAAGTTATATGTATGAGAACAATGGGAAGATTACTATCAATTTGGTATTATAAGTTATATTCAAGAGAACAAGTGGCAGTCTACTGTCATTGTAGTATTATAAATTATATTTAGGAGAACAAGTGGCAGACTACAACAAATGCACCATTATACGTTATACAGGGTGTTTGTAAAGTACTTGTATGTAGGTCAAATTTCAAAAGTGAAGTACATGATGACATCAAAACATGTGTTAAAAATTCATTAAATTAGTCTCAATAGTCACTGCTATAGTCTAAAGCTGTTTTGGGGAAGCTGTAAAGTACCAATGAAGTATTGATTATAACAGGTGTTGGAAATTTCCACCACGGGCTTCAAGACATGACTGTACATGTCTCTTCATATTGTCAAATATGAGAGTAAGTTAATAAGTAAGTCACAAATGGCTGTAGAAAAATAACTAACTATAACTTGAAATCAGTTTATTTTTATACATACATTGTCCCTTTATTTCTCAACATAATTTCCACCAACATTGATGCACTTATCCCATCGTTTTATCAGTCCTCCCAAACCGGCTGCATAGAACTGCGGGATATGTTTTCATATACCGGGCATCCCACAGAACTGTGTGACTTACTTATCGACTCACCCTCGTAACTTTTTCTACCCAGCTATGCACTGCTTTACGGGAAATCGCTAGGGGCTAAGTCCACTGAAAACCCACCTTGGCGGGAGGCATTTCGCGAGTGACGCTGAAGTTGAATGTGAAATGAAAACGTGGTTTAGAAAACAGAGCACACAGTTCCATGCAGCCGGTTGGGGGGGGGGGGGGGGGGGCTCATAAAACGATGGGATAAGTGCATCAATGTTAGTGGAAATTATTTTAGAAATAAAGGGACAACGTATGTATACAAATAAACTGGTTTCAAGTTATCTTATTTTTCTACAGCCATTTGTGACCTACTTATTACCTTACCCTCGTACTCGTTCTGCAACATATCTGTTATTTCCGTGTGTACCGTCCGCCATTTCGAAACACTTGTTTAACCAAAGAAATTCTTTCTTCCGTTGATAACACCATTCTGTTAGGAGTGCAAAGAATTACTTCAGCAGACGACAGCCATTCGCTGCATATTGCTTTGCGATGGACCGTTGAGCAAATTTTTGATGACGTCATGTACTGGATATTTCAAAATCGTTCTACATACAAAGTGTAGTCAGACTTGACAAACACCCTATATGTAAGAGAAGAAAGGGGAGACTACTATCATTGCAGTAATTTAAGTTATATTTTATAGAACAAGGGGCAGACTACTATCATCGCAGTGTTATATACCACTCTCACTCATTGACCTGGAATTGTCACTGAACCGTCACCATCCCCTACCCCTGTCCCCATCACACCACAGGCTCTCACGGCTGTCTGTATAAGAGTTTCAACGCCAAGCTTCGTGTGTATATCACAGCCTGGGATTCTGAGATCAGTAGCACATTTAGTTAATTTTCCTTCCTTTTTATTATTGTTCTTTTTCTTTTAATTGTTCTCATTTTTTTTCCGTTTCAGTTTTCTCATTTTATTCATCTTCCCACTCTTCTCATTCGATTAAAATAATTTATGTAGTTACTGTAGTGTCTTACCTGTGTGTATATGTCGTGTTTGTGTATTTGTTTGCTGATGAAGGCTAGTCGCCGAAACTTCCTGTTTTCCGCAATTGGGTTCTGTAAAGCCGTATTTCTTCGTGTTATTTCCTACCGTTTACATTTCCACGGCTGTACCGCAGTTCCACTAATTGTCTTCAGATTCCACTGAACAACTGTGAGGCGGCTAATGTGCCAGGATTCGCGTGGGTAAACTAACCTGCCTTCTGTCCTGCAGCCTCTCCTGCGAATATTGATATGTGTGTTTTGTTTCTCGCTGCCTCCCTTGACCTGTTTCTTACCGGGTTACATAATGAACCGGAAGTAGTTGTCTGGTCTGGCGTTTGCATCTATCACTCTCTCTGGTTGTAGAGGATTGCTCACTTCCTTTCTTGTTCCAAGTTTACGCTCATGTTTATTGGCTACCTATCCTTATTTTATGTGGATACAAATCCTGCTTTACTGTTCTGTTTTATTTATGTGGATACAAATCTTGCTTTACTGTTCTGTTTTATTTTGCCATCCTTTGTGTCTTTCCTGTCTGACATTTCTGTTGTTCCATTCTCCGTTATTGGTCTATATGTTGTAGTTGTCATTATGTTACTGTTCTATGTGTTTTACTTGTCATTCTCAGTTGCTGTTCAGTATGTTGTAGTTGTCATTCTTAGTTATGAAAGGAAACTGCCTAGATATAATCCTGGCTACTCGTGAGTTGCCACACTCTGTTTCTATATTCGAGAGGCAGATAATCTCTGCACTTGGCCTCCTATTCCTTTGCTGTATTGAAACTAAATCAAACGTATGTCTGTTTCTGACTTCAGTCATGTCTTGCCAACTCTCCATTCTATATATATATGTGTGTGTGTGTGTGTGTGTGTGTGTGTGTGTGTGTGTATGCCTTCTTTCGCTCTCTCTCTCTCTCTCTCTCTCTATCCCTCCCTGTCTCTATTCCCCTCTCTCTATTTCTATCCCTCTCTCTTTCGCTGTCTCTATTGCCCTCCCTCTCTCGCTGTCTCTATCCCCCCCCCATCTCTCTCTCTCTCTGTGTGTGTCTCTATTCCTCTTTCTCCCTCTCTGTCTGTTTGTTGCTATCTTTCTCTCTCCCTCTCTCTATTTCCCTCTCTCTTCTCCCTGCTCTCCCCCACCCCCCCCCCCCCACCCCCTCTCTCTCTCTCTCTCTCTCTCTCTCTCTCTCTCTCTCTCTCTCTCTCTCTCTCTCTCTCTCGCTAGTAATGTTTTTTCTGACGTTTCTCTGTACATTTTAGACCAGAGGCTGTCAAATCTGAATTCAGCAAACAGGCGGAGAGGTTCCTGATTCAGTTTGAACACAAACCGTTGAAGAGCTCAGCCATCGCCCCAGCCTGCAGCTATAACTTCTGTCTCTAGAAGCGTTATTATGAAAATACATCTGCCTTCTACTCAGTTGAAACAGACGAATGTGCATTTGCCGAGCATTTTACACCGCATAATATGCTAAATGTCAGAGTTTTTTATGAGCCATTCAGTATCTCAGCGCCATAGATCAGCCCGTCTGTGACGTTTCCGTAGTGCTTTCTCTATCCATTTTACGCCCTCGTTCATGCCTCGCTATTTTATGGTGCAGCACGTAAATATGAAGTCGCATTTGTAAAGTAATTACAATAAATGTATTTGGGTTTCTTGTCGCAGGGTCTTGCTGGTTCGTTAATTTTCTAGTGTAATTATACTACAGGGAAGGATGGGTCCTCCGACCCAGGTAAGCGCTGGGTCGGTAGGGTTTTCCCTGGACTTGCAGTACAAGATGCAAATGTAGACGATTTGCTCGATCATGTTCATCGCGGAGTGGGGGAGCGGGAGCCTGTTGATGCGCGTGCATTCTGAGCGGAACTCACATTAGACAAATTAAGACACACACCGACATGATGCTTTAGCTTGTTGCTCGCCATCAAACACAACTATAGTTCTCCCGGAGGGAGGAAGATCGAGGCGCCCCTGGCTGTGGGAGATTGGGTAATCAGCTTCTGGCAACCCAACTCCCACGGTGTGCGCCGCAGGAACCCGCCAGGAAATGACGCCTCGTTTTGTTTTCTTGTCTTTTTATTGGGAGGAAGTGTTGAGAAGGAAGTGGCAAAATATATTGCCAGCATTCCTCACTATACTCCAGTCACGAAAGACAACCGATAATAACACGACTGCCTCTAGACGACACCAATAACAATCAAGTCATCTATATGATCTTCTCCGTACTTATCGTGAAGGGCCTATGGCAGCCCACTAGCCAGCAAGTTGCCGTACAACTGTGAGAGCAGGCATCTCTGCCGTGGCATCATGTTGAGAGCAGGCATCTCTCCCGTGGCATTGTGTTGAGAGCAGGCATCTCTCCCGTGGCATCATGATAAGAGCAGGCACCTCTGCCGTGGCATCATGATGAGAGCTGGCATTTCTGTCGTGGCATCATGATGAGAGCATAATCTCTGCCGTGGCATTATGTTGAGAGCAGGCATCTCTTTCGTGGCATCATGATGAGAGCTGGCATTTCTGTCGTGGCATCATGATGAGAGCATACATCTCTGCCGTGGCATCATGTTGACAGCAGGCATCTCTGCCGTGGCATCGTGTTCGGATCAGGCATCTCCGCCGTGGCATCATATTGAGAGCAGGCATCTCTCCCGTGGCATCCTCCCCCAAACTGAAAATGTGAAAACATAAATAATTTTTTGCTAATTATCTCAAGATCTTACTTATCTCCACCAAGCTCGCCAGTACCAAGCTCGCCAGTAGTCACCGAGCTCGTCAATAGCCACAACACTCGCCAGTAGCCACTAATAGCCACCAAGCTCGTCAATAGCCACAACACTCGCCAGTAGCCACCAAGTTCACCAATAGCCACCTAGCTCGCCAGTAGCCACAAAACTCGCCAGTGGTCACCAAGCCCGCCAATAGCCACAAAACACACCAGTAGCAAACTGGCCAGTAACCACCAATCTCGCCTGTAGCCACCAAACTCACTTGTAGCCACAACACTCGCCAGTAGCCATCAAGCTCGCCAATAGCCACAAAACTCGCCAGTAGCACCAAGCTCACCAGTACCAAACTCGTCAGTAACCACCAAGCTCATCTGTAGCCACCAAGCTCGCCTGTACCAAGTTTGCACTGTATTCTAGTATACGGGACTCCCTGGAACCCCCTCACAAACCACAATCCCACCCACACTAGATGTACTCCCGGCACCCTCCTCACAAACCACAATCCCACCCTCACTAGATGTACTCCCGGCACCCTCCTCACAAACCACAATCCCACCCTCACTAGATGTACTCCCGGCACCCTCCTCACAAACCACAATCCCACCCTCACTAGATGTACTCCCGGCACCCTCCTCACAAACCACAATCCCACCCTCACTAGATGTACTCCCGGCACCCTCCTCACAAACCACAATCCCACCCTCACTAGATGTACTCCCGGCACCCTCCTCACAAACCACAATCCCACCCTCACTAGATGTACTCCCGGCACCCTCCTCACAAACCACAATCCCACCCTCACTAGATGTACTCCCGGCACCCTCCTCACAAACCACAATCCCACCCTCACTAGATGTACTCCCGGCACCCTCCTCACAAACCACAATCCCACCCTCACTAGATGTACTCCCGGCACCCTCCTCACAAACCACAATCCCACCCTCACTAGATGTACTCCCGGCACCCTCCTCACAAACCACAATCCCACCCTCACTAGATGTACTCCCGGCACCCTCCTCACAAACCACAATCCCACCCTCACTAGATGTACTCCCGGCACCCTCCTCACAAACCACAATCCCACCCTCACTAGATGTACTCCCGGCACCCTCCTCACAAACCACAATCCCACCCTCACTAGATGTACTCCAGCCCGTTCATGCCTCAAATACACACAACAGCAGGTTCTGTATAGCATCTTCTCTTCCTTCTCTCCCCCCCCCCACCCCGTTTTATGCGCAAATAGCCGGTGGGCTTGGCACAACAAGCCGCCTTCACCACAAGAAAACGATACTGATGACAATCCTACGTCCGAGGCTATTGACCAGTGTGATGTCAGAGATATGCCATTGGCTGTTTACTTCGTGGGGACACACAGATCGGCAACAGCATGTATATGGTCAACTCATTAGATGAAAGTGTGACCGCAGCAGCCATAGATCTGTACACAAGCTTTATTTATAGATTGGGCACAAGCTTGTGTTACAGCGAAGCTTGGTCATGGTCAGCACTCTAGCCAGTGTCAGTCTATGCCGACTCACCTGTCACCTGACACGTTGTCAAGGCTTGTTGACCAGGTGTGAGACAAGAGGCTTAGTTTGTACAGTCTGCATGTACGCATGACTGCTGAAAGAGGACGAAACACTCACTTAACGACATGCAGGACGGTCAGGGTCCTGGATGAGGTCAGTTGATGCTTTATGTACTGGGAGATGTGTCCTGGGGAATTCCAGGTTCAGTGAGGTAGGGGTGGCCATGTCTCACTTAACCAATGTTGTAATACAACACCCATATTGTTGGATCATGTGCCAGAATAAATTATGTTCGCTCAGCCTAAATTCCAGTAAATGTGCACAGCAGAGTGTGTACAGTAGGTGTATACAGTAGGTGTGTACAGTAAAGTGTTACAGTAGAGTGTGTACAGTATAATTTGTTCAGTGTGTACAAAAGATTGTGTACAGTTGATCGTGTACAGTATAGTTTGTACAGTAGTGTGCACAGCAGAGTGTGTACAGTAGAGTGCGTACAGTAGAGTGTGTACAGTATAGTTTATACAGTAATGTGTAGAGTGTTTACAGTATAGTTTGTACAGGAGTGTTTACAGTAGAGTGTGTACAGCAGATTGTGTAAGCATAGTTTGTACAGTAGTGTGTACAGTATAGTTTGTACAGTAGTGTGTACAGTATAGTTTGTACAGTAGTGTGTACAGTATAGTTTGTACAGTAGTGTGTACAGTAGTGTGTGTATAGTAGAGTGTGTACAGTATAGTTTGTACAGTAGAGTGTGTACAGTAGAGTGTGTAAGTATAGTTTGTACAGTGGTGTGTACAGTAGAGTGTGTACAGTAGAGTGTGTAAGTATAGTTTGTACAGTGGTGTGTACAGTAGAGTGTGTACAGTAGATTGTGTAAGCATAGTCTGTACAGTAGCGTGTACAGTAGTGTGTACAGTATGCCAAATAGTATTATTCCTTCCATTGGAAGGTGGACTGAACATTGACTTGTAAAACTCGTTAATCACTCACCTTTGAACAGTGTGACGAATAGACTGACGACAATTCAAAGATGAAACGAACTCACACTTTTATTTTCGTGTCGAGCGGAAAACACAACAGTGGATAATTATCGCATGTTATTAAACTGCCCCCGAGATGTAGGAGCGGCGTTTATTAGCTAACATTTCACGATACTCCCTGCTTTCTTCCAATGTTCACTTTGAGGCGTAAACTTGCTATTTCGCTGTTCTGAGTTGCAGCACGTCTAGGTTTTGGGTTCTGCCTTGCATATCCTTTGCCAATCGATCTTTCCTTCTGAACTCTATTCGCCGAAGCTCGGAATAAGTCGCATACGGCGCTTCACACACGGCTCTTTGGAAGACACGTCCTCTCCTTTCGAATCACACACAGAGAAGGCCCTTTGTTGTCTTGTGACGTTGTTTATGTTTCCAATGGTTTCTCATTTTCCTGTTTGTCCATTTTCGTGCATAACTGGAAAACCCCATTTATGAATTTGGTGGCGTGTGCCGTCATATGGCATAATGCCCCCTCCCAGATAAAAAAAAAAATGCTTTATCATTTTTTTTCTATGGATATATGTAGTACTTTGCAATCATATGTATTAACAACATTACTAACCAGATCTGGAAAATTCCTGGTCTCTCCCCTTATCTACTCTAAAAAAAATGATAATGTCATATGACGGGCATGCCCACCTGTCTAATCCCCCATTAGACGTCGTGTGGCTGATCATGGGCAATCAGTCCAACTAATAACCATATTAGTCCCTATCTTGTCTTAATAGACAAGTGTGTCCTCACTCTAGGTAATACCATGAGTTTTGGACGAGAGTAATAATGGGTTTTCCAGTAATCCATGTTGGTCGTTGTTGCTGTTCCTCCATATATTCCATGTATATTTATAATATATGTCGGTAGGGTAGACGTAACGATCCATGTCTTGCGAGACTTTATATAACCATTGTTAGACTGTCCAATACTTGTGTGGATATCTTTGGAATATCAGCCGATTCTGTATATATTCATAGATCTTAATGGGTCGATTGGCAAAATAATTCGCTCTAATAAAATTAGTTCAGCTGCAAACCTTGCTTATCCAACTATTCACTTAATATCACAAAATAATTACTTCAATGTTTCTCAATTAAGAAGTGAAATAATAATTATCAATATACACATTCTAATGTAATGACTTATCTACGTAACTCATTAATATAACAAAATTAACTCAAACTAATTAACTAAGTAATTCTAATTAATTAACTATTTAACAGTGTCCGAGTGTTCCAAGTCTCTTTATGCATTCAATCGCATTGGACTTAACTAATAAAATTACACAACACAATCTAAAATTACTTGACCGCTCGCAGTTTTTCACGTAAGATAATGACGGTCGAAACATCCATCAAGTGTGCAGGACATATTATTGGACCATTGCATCCGTGTAGATGTCTCTGCCAATTAATGTAAATTAATGACATATGTATCTATATGACTACACTATATATTTGTAACAGTAATAATTTAAAGTTACCGATTGTATCAACATCGTTCATTAATTAGGTGCTATTTGATTGAAATTTATTAAATTTCCTAATATTTTATAAAATAACAGATATAATCAACTCTAATTGAATAAATTATAACATATATCAGTCTTACTATATACTATAATCGACTGAGAATGTCTCATATAATATGATTGACTGATTAAAATCTTGCAGACATATAGTTGTGAAGAATCATACCTATTAAAAATTCAAGACCTCTTAAAAAATTAAATCAGGAATATAATATTCAACAAGAATAAATATTTAAATCCAATAATATTCACATAAATTAGTAATGTTCTCTATTATAGACATAATTACCAAAGAATAGAGAATCGAACTATTTTCTAAGATGAATTATAGAACTATTAGATATTGTGAACAATTCTGACAAGTGACACCTTGCATAACTAAGTAATAAGACCTAAGACCCTAATGTGTCTGTAGTGTATTATGTGTTGATATGAACATAACCTTCATCCCATTTTATTTTCCTTTATTTATTTCTTTCAATCTTCGTTTTATTCACTTTCTCTCTCTCTCTCTCTCTCTCTCTCTCTCTCTCTCTCTCTCTCTCTCTCTCTCTCTCTCTCTCTCTCTCTCTCTCTTACATACTTATGGTGTTTCTGTACTGTATGCATGTTAATATTTGTACTTTTCAACCTTGCTGACTTGAACCCTGTCGTGATTTTCACTCGTATGTATCATTATCATCATCATCATCATCATCAAGTGCCGTGCCGGGGGCATAGGCGTTCATGGCTCTCCATAGATCTCGGTCTTTGGTTTTCTGGATCAACTCTGCTGCTGATATCCCTCCATGCCACCGTCTCAATCCATCCAGCATCACTTCTCTTGGTCTACCTCTGACTCTCTTCCCCTCGATCTTTCCAGTTGTTACGATGTTCTCCAATGCCTCTCTTCTCATCACATGACCGAGGAAAGCTGTTTGTCTCTGTCTTATTATTGTATATAATGTTCTAGTTTCGTTAGCCTGTTTCAGGCAGTCGTCGTTAGTTACTCTGGCAGTCCAAGGAATTCGCAACATTCTTCTCAGGAACCACATCTCTGTTGCTTCTAATTTCTTCTTAATTTGTTCATTTACATTCCAAGATTCACTGCCATACAGCAAAACTGGTTCTACATAGCATTTCAGCACTCTCTTTCTTACATTCAGTGATAGTGACTTATTGCATAAGATACTCTTCATTTTCTGAAATGCGGCTTTTGCCTGCTCTATTCTGCTCCTAATCTCTGTTGTACATCTTCCATCTGATGTTATAAATGCCCCTAGGTATCTAAAATTATCAACTTGGTTAAGGATTTTCCCTTCTATTTCTATGTCACATTTTGGTGTCACCATTTTCTTTGATATTACCATTGTTACTGTTTTCTTGATATTCAAGGAGAGTCCTTTCCTTGCACTCTCTGTTACTACTACGTCTAATAATTGTTGTAGGTCTGTTGAATTATCCGCCACCAATACTGTGTCATCTGCATAGCGTATATTATTTATATTATAACCTCCAACTAGTATTCCTGGCATCTCGTTGATCTCTCTCATTATTACTTCGCTATACAGGGAGAAAAGATCTGGTGACAAGACACACCCTTGTCGTACTCCTAGCTTTATCTGTTCGTAACTACCCTCTTTATTTCCCATTTTAATTGCTGCCACTTGGTTCCAGTAAATATTCTTTATTATTCTTAAATCTTTTCCATCAGTGTTGATATCTTCCAACATTTTAATCAGTTCATCATGTTTTACTTTATCAAATGCCTTAGTATAATCTATGAAGCACAAATATATGTCTCTCTGTTTCTCTATTGACCTTTCTATTAGTGTCCGTAATGTATAAATTGCATTGTTTGTGCCCTTTCCTTCCACAAATCCATACTGTTCTTCACTAATTTCCATTTTTATTTTCTTTTTGGTTCTTCTCATTATGATTCTGAGTAGAAGCTTAGTGATATGGTTTATAAGGTTAATTGTACGAAAATCTTCACAATCAATTGCTCCTGGTCTTTTTGGTATAGCTATAAATACAGATTTCAGCATATCACTGGGTAAATATCCACTGCTGTAAATATCATTCAACATTTTGGTTAATATATCTACTCCAAATTCTCCCAATACTTCTAATTCTTCTATTGTGATTTCATCTGGCCCAGCTGTTTTTCCTTTCTTCATACGTTTCATAGCGTCAGCGACTTCTTCTTTCAGAATAGGTGGACCTACTAAGTTACTATCTTCTGTTAATTCTTCCCTTTCTCCTTCATATAATTCTCTTATATACTCATTCCACCTCTTCATTATAGCATCTTCCTCTAATATTATCTTTCCTGTTTTTGATTTCAAACACCCTGTATTTATTCTTATTTTTCTTCCTGTAAGCTCACTGATTTGTCTGTGCATATTTTTTGTATCTTTAATGGAATTTAATTCAATTTTTTTGCATTGCTCGTTTAACCAACTTTCTTTAGCCTTCCCACAATTATCTTTTATTTCTTTATTTATCTTAGCGTATTCTTGTTTGTCATTGTTACTCTGTTTTCTTTTGTCCATCAGTTTTAAGATATCTTCATTCATCCATTTTTCTTAGCTATTTTGCCTCTCTCCGGTAATACTTCTTTGCTAGTTTGATGAATGGAGTCCCTTAACATTTCCCATTGTTCATCTATACTCTGTATTTTAGTTATTGCATTGTACCTATTTTTCACAGTCACTCTGTATTGTTCTTGCATTTCTTTATCTATTTTCAGAAGCTCTTTATTAAGTCTCATGTTCTTAACCATTTTTTCCCCTCTCTTTAATCTTACTTTTATTTGTCCACATAGTGGTACATGATCACTATTACAATCAGCACCAGGCATTGTCTTTACATTAATTAAAGCATTTCTAAATCTTTTATTAATTAGTATGTAGTCAATTTGGTTGCGTATTTTCTTATCAGGGCTTATCCATGTGTACAGTCGTCTTTTATGGTGTTTAAACCATGTGTTTCCAATTATCATATCATTAATATTTGCCCATTCTATTAGCTTTTCCCCTCTTTCATTTCTTGTACCTAAACCATAATTCCCCACTACATCCTCCATTTTTCCCTTTCCTACTTTTGCATTAAAATCACCAAGTATTATCTTTATTTCTTGTGATCCAATTTGAGCCATCGCCATTTCTATTTCGTCGTAAAAGTGTTGTATTTCTTCATCACTACTGCTTGCTGTTCGTGCATATACTTGGATAATATTTATGTCTATTGGTTTGCCTTTGATTTTTACCATAATAACTCTATCTGAAATACACCAGTATCAATTAATTGACTTGGCTGTTTTTTCGTCTAATATTATTCCTACACCTTTTTCATGTGTATCCCCTCCAGAATACATTATTGTGTGATTGTCAGTAATAATTTTGCCCGATCCCTTCCATCTCATCTCACTAATGCCTAGTATATTCATTTTCATGATATCCATCTCTCTTAGAACATTGGTCAACTTTCCTAGCTCATTTAATGTCCTAACATTCCATGTTCCTACTCTAAATTTATTTATTTTAGTTAAGTTTTTGCCATCAGTAGCTGGATGACGGTCTGGTGTCACCTGTGGCTCATGACTGTCCCTACCGGACGAGGATGCCCTAAGACAGCCATTAACGTCCTTCACTAACTTTGAAATATGTTTTGCCATGAAGTCTTGGGAAGATAATGTGGTGGTTTCCCCTTGCCTTCCACATTCACATGGTGGTCTTTTTCCCTCTGCCTTTGACAGCCATTTCCGACTGTAAGGACAAGTGAGTGCCCTGCTCTGCTCAGCTGCAGAGTTGTCCACTTATTCCGGTGGATACTCGGTCCCCAGAGCTGTGTTAGCCACACCGTAGTGTGTTTCCATCCTCTACCGCGGGGAGGTGCAGTTGGGATTTTCCCTTTATAAAGTTATGGTCTCTGACCAAAACACTCCAGTACTTTTAGAGGTCCTCGTATGTATAATGACAATAAAGTATATTTGATTAATTTGCAGCAGAAGTAAATAAAGCACGCAGTAAACAATGCATTTTGTTTATTGTACTTTTGTTTGTTATTATTAACTTGTGTGTAAATTTTCTTGAGTGATTGAATAACTGTATTTTTATTCATAATATCTCCAATATATTCTTTTGTTTGTGTGGATGTGTTCGTGACTATGGATGTAACCTGAGATAAGGTCAATTTAAGCCACATCAAAATGTTTGTAATAAATATGGTTACAATATCCCATGTCGTCTGTTGTTTGTAACCATTGTGTTTAACTTTTATTCTCTTCTTGTGTGCCACCCTGTTGTTATTAACAGTCGGTTGAACTTTTAATGAATGTGTAATTCCTTCTTTTTGTGATACTTGAGTTTGTGATTCTGTGAGTATCACATCTAGTTTGCGTTCTCTAGTTTGAACGTAATCTTTGACATCAGTGAAGTTACCAATTATAAACCCAGCACATGGGTTTGGTAGTACTGCTGTGCAGACTTTACCTTCATAATATGGGCATTTTATGGTGACCCATGCGGTTTTGTACATTTCTATTGTACCCCCAAATGATCTGCACTCAATACTTTTACCTGTATAATCACTTTCTTTTATGAGTTTGTGACTAACACCTGTAATATCCGAACCTGTGTCTCTAAAACAGTTTGTTGGTAACCCATTAACCCACGCTTGGTGTATCATTAGAGTACCTTGACGAGTGCATGCTGCGTTCTCTTCATGAATATGCCTCTTGTGGGCTGATGTGAGGTCATCATCATTATTATGACCTTCCTTACCTGTTCTTTTATTGTATGACTTTATAGTGGCTGCGTGTGTGTCCTCTAGATCATCTGAATCGCTACTATTACTAGACAACACATATGCATTACTTGCCTCTTTCCACGTATACTTCATCGGACAAGACCTGCTGGTATGCCCTTACGCCCGACACAAGAAACATTTAATGTTCCTCTTGTAAGAATCATACTTACTCTTTTTCTTTGCTGTGATGTCACGAAGATAATCTGTATACCCAGGGTGTCAATCACACATTTCCAAATGTCCATGTGACAATGTGCAATATTGACATCTGGATAGGTGTCCTTTTCTTGGTCTGTCTCCCTCTCTATTAGAATACTGGTATGGACTATTTCTATTCTTACTACCACTAAATTTTCTAAACTTGCCATTGCCTTTCTGAAATCTAGCACTTGCTCCTATTATCAGTTCTGGCTGTGCACAATTTGCGAATATGTCTCGATGTGCATTGAAATATGATTCTCCCCTCGTTTCCATTTCCTTAAGATCTTTGCATTTATTCTCAGCTAGAAATATAGACATGGCCTCTGGTACTGCAGATAGTAGTCTATCTCTAATTATTAAGTCTCGAATTTTATTGTAGTCAGCCCCAATATCAGCGGCTTTAGTCCATTTATCAAAAGATGAGGTTAATTCAGAAACAAAGTCGAGGCAAGTTTGGTTAGATTTAGGAGTGAGTGTTTTAAACTTAGTACGTAAGCCTGACTCATCTAAACTGAAGTGTGCCAAAACACGATCTCTCATGTATTTGTAGTTGGAACGTAAGTCCTCAGGTATTAACTCGATTACCTTTAAAGGCTCCAATTCGAGATGCCTGTGGAGCAGAATCGGTACGTCTTGTTCCGGTACCTTGTAGTACTTTACGAGATCTTCAAAATTAGTAATCCAAGAACTGACAGAATCACCTTGCTGGAAATTGCGAAAAAGACCTTGATACTTCTTCACTGGATCATTCTGTTTTGCAAGACTTTTTTCTTGTTCAATCTCAGCTTCACGTTCCATCTCCAACGTCTTGACTTTTAAATTACCCTCAACCTCTTTGTCCTTCCAGAGTGTCTCTGTTGCAAGTTTCTCCTTATCAAAAGCCAGTTGTTTCTCCCTGATTTCTGCCTCTGCGGCTATTTGCTTTGCCTTCATCTCTGCTTCTGCGGCTATTTGCTTCTCTTTCAATTGCATTTCCATAATTAGCTTCTCTTTTTCTGCTGCTATCCTTTCGCGTTCCATAGCCATTCTTTTTCTTTAGCTGCCATACTTTCACGTTCCAGAGTTATCTCTTCTTGTCGTTGCTCTCGTTCACGAGCGGCTTGAAGTTGCTTTGCCTCCTTTTCAGCTGCTAGTTTTTCCAATCATTCCTCTTTCTCACGTGCGGCTTGAGGTCGTTTTTCTTCTTTTTGCTGTAATTGATAGTCGCTGAACTCTTGTTTTGCCCAACTACGAAGTCCCGCACCAGTCAAACCCGTTTTCTCACCCATTTCCATGTAATACAGAAGTGTAGACATCTTGACCTACCTGTATGATAATCTAGCTGTAATAAAATATCGAAGTGGAAAAATAAGACAAGAATATCGACAAAATTGTAATAATGTTGTTCCATGAATAGAGTCGATAGTATATCTCGTGGTATCAACGTCGACCACAATATCAACTTAATTAATACGAATAATGTAAAGTTGACGACCACCCAAGAATATATCACTTAAAATATACGACAATTATACAGAACGTGACATATGTAAACCACAAAAATAATTATGGAAAAATATGTTCAATATAAAGAATATAAATATATAAGTACAGCGAACCAAAACTAATACTGACAAAAGACGATTGACGTAAGACGAAAATACATATTTTCATTTATAAAAGACAAAATTAGTATTCCTGAAATTTAAGTGACAACATAATAAACACTTTGTATACTACTCACAATTACGATACCAACAATGTGTGTTATCACACGCAAGATCAATATAAATGACTTCGTATTGACCTGACGATAGTTAACACAAACGATTTCTAAAGTAATCAAGCGTGCTTAACCACTTTAGAAATACCCTTTCCAAAAGCCCACACCGTTAGTTTAAAATTGCTTTTGTCAACATTTATAATCAGCACCTTATTAATATACAACTGATGTTGGACAATCGACAACAATAATTAGTACTGGCCTCAACGAGTTTCGAAAATCCATCCAGTGTCCCATGAATGTATACTGTTGATTGGACTGGTACAATGTTCAGTGTTGACCAAACTGGTGCTTGCTGCCTAATAGTGTGACGTGATATTCATGTGAACGAACGAGTAGAACAAATGAAATGTGTCACCGTGTTAGTTGCTCCTGTCTGCGTTTAACGATAGTGTAATAAACTTACACTAATACCCTGAACCAACGTGGTCCGTGGCCGACTTCTGAGAAGTGCTTAGTCGGCTGTGGTATAACGATGAACCTTGAATAACTGGAAACGACGCTGACCAACAACGTGACTCCTATGTATGGCGGCGAAATGCGTAATGATCAAGCTCCATGGTTAGAGTTACTTCCTTAAAAATGGCCATCATTACTTCATGTGCAAACGCTGGTGATAAAGTTGAAGAGACGTGAGGGAACTCTATGGAGGGAAACGTCGTTGTGGACTAGTGTCCTGAATAGATTATGTTGAGGGAGGTAAGGGTGTGGAAGGGACAGCCCGACGTGTGCAGTCCATCTTCAGATTTCCTCCAACATACATGTCCAATGTGTAAATAATATGTCCTCTGTCCGTACAGTAATGATGCAGAGTTGGTGGCAGACACGAATTTATGGTATGCACGACGTATACCAATAAATATTTTGTGACTGGGTTTTTGATGTCTTCCTGGCCAGTGCAAATGACGCAGTAAATGGCGCCAATGGTTAGTTAAGAATATTCCCTGTTGGCACTCCCGGAAAACGATGTACCCAAGGCTGCCATATCATAAGTCCGGCGTGTTCATAAACTTGAACGCAACTAAGCAAATAGTATGTCAATTGAAAGTCTGTGCTGACGTGTACAATCAGGTAATGGTAGTGAAATGTAGTGTGCAACGTTGATATTCTAACGTCCCACTTTCGTGTGCGTTGAGGTAGTGAAATGTAGTGTCCGTCTCCGATGTGTGTTGATGTCCTTCATAATGTAATCAGTGTCTTCAAGTACTTTGTTTGTAGTGTAACAATGTCCGTGAAATCTCTGAATGTTGAAGTCTAAAATCATCCAACACGTAATCAAAATGTTCAGTATTGTGCCGTATGTTGTGCTTAAAATACGTATTTATCCAGCAATTGAAGATGCTGCAATAATGATTGTAGATATATATTTCATATTCCTTGCATTTTGGAGATATAACTTACAGTGCAGTGTTCCGATAACGGCCTACTTTCATTTAAAATTTGTAAAGTCTATCGAGTGTATACTCCATTTATTCGTTTCACACTGTATATTCTAAATAAATTCTTTGTTTCAATATAGTTCTCTTAATATCTTCCGTTAATCTTTAATTTATAATATGTATTAATGTTCTGTCTTCTGTACTTCACGAATTATTTTGCAACATTGATCATTTCCTACTGTGTGTTCATTATGCGCACCAGTGCGCGTTTTGCCTTTCCATTTCTGATGTGCAGATGTATAATAAATGGTTCAGTATAGTGATTGTTCGTTATACATACTTTCTCACACAATATTTTATATATATAATTCCGTACCTTCCTTTCTCTTTTTGCTTCTAAACTTGATATTATGAAGAAATCGTTTGAGATGTTTCAACAATTAGTATGGAGGCCGACATTTTGTTTTCTTACTTTTGACGTTCTTCCGATGCGATTCCGTGTGTTTTACTGTATTCCGGCGCGCAATTTATGCTCCGTTCGTGCGCATTTCTTGTTTACTAGCAACTTTCGCGGGAAATTTTTGTTGACATTTGGATATTAAAGACCGGCGAGCTTCCCATCTTTGCCAAATAGTGTTATTCCTTCCATTGGAAGGTGGACTGAACATTGACTTGTAAAACTCGTTAATCACTCACCTTTGAACAGTGTGACGAATAGACTGACGACAATTCAAAGATGAAACGAACTCACACTTTTATTTTCGTGTCGAGCGGAAAACACAACAGTGGATAATTATCGCATGTTATTAAACTGCCCCCTAGATGTAGGAGCGGCGTTTATTAGCTAACATTTCACGATACTCCCTGCTTTCTTCCAGTGTTCACTTTGAGGCGTAAACTTGCTATTTCGCTGTTCTGAGTTGCAGCACGTCTAGGTTTTGGGTTCTGCCTTGCATATCCTTTGCCAATAGATCTTTCCTTCTGAACTCTATTCGCCGAAGCTCGGAATAAGTCGCATACGGCGCTTCACACACGGCTCTTTGGAAGACACGCCCTCTCCTTTCGAATCACACACAGAGAAGGTCCTTTGTTGTCTTGTGACGTTGTTTATGTTTCCAATGGTTTCTCATTTTCCTATTTGTCCATTTTCGTGCATAACTGGAAAACCCCATTTATGAATTTGGTGGCGTGTGCCGTCATATGGCACAGTAGATTGTATAAGCATAATTTGTACAGTAGCGTGTACAGTAGTGTGTACAGTAGATTGTGTAAGCATAGTTTGTACAGTAGCATGTACAGTAGTGTCTGTACAGTATAGTTTGCACAGTAGTGTGTACAGTAGAGTGTGTACAGTATAGTTTGTACAATAGTGTGTACAGTAGATTGTGTAGTGTTTACAGTATAGTTTGTACAGTAGAGTGTGTACAGTATTGTTTGAACAGTATAGTTTGTACAATAGAGTGTGTACAGCATAATTTGTAAAATAGTGTGTACAGTAGAGTGTGTACAGTATAGTTTGTACAGTATTGTGTACAGTTGAGTGTCTACAGTAGTGTGTACAGTATAGTGTTTACAGTAGAGTGTGCACAATAGAGTGTGCACAGTAGAGTGTGTACACTAGAGTGTGCACAGTAGAGTGTGTAAGTAGAGTGTGCACAGTAGAGTGTGTACAATAGAGTGTGCACAGTATAGTGTGTACGGTAGAGTGTGTATGTTTGTATGACATCTCCCGTCATGTGTCAGCCATGTCTTGTCTACACATGTTTGTATGACATCTCCCGCCATGTGTCAGCCATGTCTTGTCTACACATGTTGCTGTTGAGATTCCTAGTGGAGTATAGGCCCACAGCGACGCATTCCAACCCGTGTAGGCAGGTCCATGGCTGTGTAGGCAGGTCCACGACTGTGTATGCAGGTCTATGGCTGTGTAGGCAGGTCCATGGCTGTGTAGGCAGGTCCATGGCTGTGTAGGCAGGTCCATGGCTAGTTGCATGTTGAATGATTGCTGTCTGCAGTGTGAGACAGCCAGTTTTAGACCGACCCTCTTTCGTGGTTCTTTATGACATGCACAGGAGCTATACGTGCTATTCATCTATACTCTATACCTCAGTGTTTCCCAACGTGGGGCCCACGCCCCACAGAGGGGGGGGGGGCAATTCAATTGTTAAGGGGGCAAATTCGAAAATGGACTCGTCCAGAGTTTAAGTTAACCGTATGGCGACTCTCTGTCGCTACTCGAGCTGGGTAAACGTCCAGTATAAGTAACTTCTGTCCGCCAAGTTAGTAGCCGTAATTTCATTATTAGACGTTAGAGTTGAATTACTGGTTATACTGGGCCGGCACTAAGCATTTTGCGCTATTTGTTCTGAATGGCGCGAAATGCTTAGTGCCGGGATCTCAGTTTCTGCAGTGTTTCGCATTAACGCTCAGCATTCACCGTTGATGTTAATTTGAAATAAGCATCCGTTAAATTGTTGTAAAAGTCTCGTTGTTTTAAAAAATATATACATTGTATAAATATAAGTGATATATAGATGGTATGTAAATTCAATTGGTAATTTTTTTGGTTTGTTTTTTGTTTTTATTAATATAAGTTTTAGAAGCATAATTTTCCAGAAAAAAAATTTGTCAAATGAAAAAGTATGTTGTTTTGTTTTTGAGGTGGGGTAAATTTGCCGCCATACATATGTAAATATGCATTTTTAGTCTACGTTTACTCCAGCTCATATTATTATTATTATTTTAGTTTTTAATTGATCTTATATTTATTTATTTCAGCCCATAGTGAAATGTGTGGTGCAAGTAAGAAAAAATTCTTCAGTATTCGGAGGAATATTTAAAATTTGGTTTCATACCCACTGCCCACGGGTAAAAATTAAAAATTAAAAATTATGTATATGTTGGGGGGGGGGGGGTAAGAATTTTAGAAAGGCTTAGGTGGGGCATAGTACAAAAAAGGTTGGGAAACACTGCTATACCTGCACTCTGGAGCCCCGCCAATACACGGTCCATGTTAACCAATATTAATAATAGTGACATCGAATGATATCACCACAAGCACAGATTAATCATGTTGAAAAAGATGTGTACATCATCTCCCACGCTAGTCGGCAAGTATTTGAAGAGTTAAAAAAGTCTTGACATTTTGAATCAACATGGTTGGCGCAATGAAAACTAGCAGTGCAGTGATACGCCAGACGGACATCTGTTCTCTACAGCACAGAATAACAAGCCGCCATTAAGGACAACACTGAATCCAAAAATCCTGCCCTCACATGCAGGCGTCTGTTCACATCCGCTTGTAAACTAGTCTCTCATTGGCTCCAGTTAATAATGTCAGACGTAAACTTGGCTTGGATTTCCATTTGTTTACGCTTTCTCATAAACTTGGATAGGATGAATGTACCTGTTGCTGTTTCACACAAAATTGGATTAGGTAACCTGTTCTGCTTGATCTGAAAAACCGTAAAATTCGCTGGCTCACATTATACTGCCTCAACATGCTTGCTGAGGACTTCTTGCTATTTCGTTTCTCACGCAATGGTCGGGCATTGTTTGTGAAGACAATTAATCCCTGATGGAGTAGGTCATAACTCGGCAGACATCAGCGCTAGGTGGCGCCCTCACCCATGTTTACAAGCTGTAGAATTTCTCCCTAAACATCCTGGCCACGTGATTCTACAATAGTAAACAGATAGTCACAGGAAACCTCCCTGACAGAACATAATTAACAGAAGGGATCTGATCGTCAGAAACCTCCCCGGTTTTGTCATTGTTTGTCACACCCATGTGGGGCGTGGCTTCCGGATATCTTGTGAGACGTTTGTGTGGTGTGCTTGGAGAGGTTAGATGTGGCTGACCTGGTCAAATCGTTACTAAGTTAGTCCCAGCTTCAGGCAGCACTTCCCTTGATTACCTTGCTTTGGTGACTCATTAGTAGATTAGATTGACACAGCTATGGTTGTTATTATGTGGACATTATGAGATTGATACAGCTGTGGCTGTCATTGTGAGGATATTATTGGCTTGAATTATTTGAGGCTGTGATAGAGGGGACATTAGGAGCTGGAGAACATGTGAGGCCCTAATCAGGTGACATAATATCCTCAAACATATTTCTGCACGAGGACGGGTTTACGCTCTCAACAGTACAAACGGCCATACCTGGTCAGCTCGCACACGGCATAGTCTAAATATACATCACCTACTGTTCAACTGGTAGCTGTCATCTAGTCTGTGTACACACCACCAACTGTTCAACTGGTAGCTGGCATCTAGTCTGTGTACACACCACCAACTGTTCAACTGGTAGCTGGTATGTAGTCTGTGTACACACCACCAACTGTTCAACTGGTGTGTACAAGAGTTCTTCTGTCTTCTTCTTCTTTCTCTCTGCTGATTGTCCACCTTTAAGCTTGCATCTACTCTGTGCACGCATCGCCCATGGTTCACCTTTTAGCTGGCCACGTGACCCAGAAATACACCTTTTCAGCGTAGATGTTTTAGTTTGGTCGACGGATCAACATCACGGCACACGAGTGTAACCCATAAATGCTCCGTTCTACTCCTAACTCAAGTCTGAGTCTGGAGAATCTCAGCTCAGTGCACGAACTCCGTAGCACCGGTGAGGATCCTGAAATACTTTGGGTAGATGTTTAACTCGAGATTTTTCCCGGGCAGCGCCGTTAGGCTACTCTTTTTCGATTTCCAACTGCCAAGGAATTTTTTTACGTGCGCACAAGCGTCCGAACTCACTACCCAGAGACCAGGGACAATTTTAAAATCCCGGCCCTCACCTGGGCTTGAACCCGGGACCTCTAGCAGGCGGACACCACACCTCGAGACCACTCATCCTCCACTCGGCTTAGAAAGATGTTCGTGGCTTTGTGTGACCCGGAACTTCCCTGTTTCGGCGTAGAAAGATGTCAATGGCTCAGTGTGACCTGGAACGAGAATGAGATTTGTCCTCTTATGTAAGACCTGTTTTATAGTCTCAGCTGAGACAAGAACTGACATCACAATACTTGGTTCACTCCCATAACGACCCCGTCTTCATCTTCAACAGCCAGCTAAGAGTCGCAAACTACTGAACGTAAAAAAACAACAACTAGCCAAGACATCAACAGCAGCTGAAAAATGCAAAATGCTGGCTTTGACTGCAATGTCCTGTAAATAGGATATGGAAAAAAATATATAGTCTATGGAGGGAACCTAATTTTGCATTTATCACTTGTATGGCACTGTATAAGTTCACAAACTGCCATTTCCTGAAAGAACCTAAAGTTGTATTTATCACTAGAACACAGCAGACAAGTCGGACGAGGTTGGGGGAGGGGGGTGTCAGATTACGGCTATCCTGATATCATTTGACGGCTTCATCAACATGTATCATCAGATATCACTTGACGGTTTCATCAGTTTGTATCAGCAGAACCGCCATCTCCGAGCGCCAGCACATCTCAACTTGGGTGCACAAGGTCAGGAGGGCGTGGCCGGGCAAACATTGTACGTTCGGCACAAGTTGTTTTCTCGCCCCTGGCCGAATGACGACATCAGGGAACTTGTGACGTGCCTGTTTGCATTTCCACGGGAACATAAACAAACTTTTGCTGTTTCATCGAGGCTATGTTCAGAAATCGCCGTCTTTCAACATGACCAAAAACACTTGTTTCAATGCAGTATGCTTCATAAAGTTTCTATTTGTTCCAGTGTGTTCTATTTTATTAACTGTCTTTTCATAGACTGAATTTCTTGCCTGCAGTACATCATTTGTCTCAGACATTCTTCTCCTTCGATTTGGGAATACAACAAGTGTGTCGCCTCTCTTGCATGCAGCCCGGCTTCCACTTCTCTGTTTGCATGTTCTCTCTCTCTCTCTCTCTCTCTCTCTCTCTCTCTCTCTCTCTCTCTCTCTCTCTCTCTCTCTCTCACTCTGTGTGTGTGCGTGTGTGTGTAGATGCGTGGTGTGTGTGTGCGCGTGCGTGCGTTCTTGTGTGTGTGTGTATGCCTGTCTGTGTGTGTATATGCGTTAGCGTGCGAGCTTGTGGGCGTGCGTAGAGTTTTTGCCCAGACTTGGCGAATACAGTACGCATAAAGTATTGATGACTCAACGCGTCTGAGATTCTTGTAAAATGTGTTTTGGCGAAGTCTATAAACGTGCTACCACTTCTAGTGCACTGGACTTATCTTTAAGTGTGTATTAGCTTTCCATATTACCAGTGTCCCTCGCCATCAGGCGGACCCACTCCGACTTCTGAGGTGCTTGTAATTTACGTCCCCAAGTCAAGGACGAGAAGTCAACATTTTAGTCCAACTGACCGGTGTAGGGGTTGAACTCGCTACTACAGTATCAGCACACCGGAAGTTTAAAAAAGGGTGCTCTTATCAATTCGTCCATGCTGACCATCCACGTCAGAGATGTATTGTTATGCATAGTATGATTCACTGGTGTATGTATACTTTCTAGACAAGATCCCTGACACTGAAGTTCTAGAAAGAGCGTCCATGCCCAGTATCCACACTATACAAATGAAGAATCAGATTCGCAGGGCTGGTCACTTAACTCGTATGCCAGATCACAGGTTCCCTAAACGATTTTTTTTTACGGCGAGCTGCGTTGTGGTAAACACTCCCAAGGCGGCCAGAGGAAACGCTTTAAAGACACTCTGAAAATCTCACTGAAAGCTTGTGGAATTCATCTTGACACCTGGGAGACTGCTGCTAAAGACTGTAATTAGTGGCGTACATCGTTACATAAGGGTGCAGTCACTTGTGAAGCAATCAGGACTGCAAGAGCTGTGAATGAAAGGCTGGACAGAAAAACCACTACAGGAGATCCTCCTCCTGGAACGTCAAGCATTCTTTGTCCACATTGCCAAAGAACATTTCGAGCCAAAATAGGCCTTATCAGCCATCTTAGAACTCACGGTTCTATACTTTCAACCCCACTGGATAAAGTGAATGGTCGTCATTATTCTTGATGGACAAACACCATATATATACTTTCTAAGAGAAATGTGTCTGTCTACTGTCTGGTACATTGTGTCTTATCTGTGGCATATTGTCTACTCAGTGACACAGTATCTACTTTGTGACTCATCCTCTACTCTGGTGAAATGTCTACTATTTCACACACCGATGTCTACCCTATGACGACGTGTCTACTGTCCAGTACAGTGATGTCTACTCTGCTGTTTGACAGCCTACTCTGTGACCCACTGTTTGACCGTCTACACTGTGACGCGCTGAATACTGTGAGAGTTGAGGTGAGTTTAGTTGAGTTAAGAACTGACATCACTGCACTCAGGACATTCCCATACGTGCTCCGTCCCCTCATTTAACAGCCAGCGAAGAGTCATACTACTAATCGTTCCCACCGCTATCTGATTAAAAGTTCTCCTGGTCTTCCCTCTCAGTTTTGAGATTCTTCCAGAACCCCTGCCGATCCCCCGCAATCTCATTCTATCCACATATGGGTTCTCAATCTGTTCCTCCGCTTTCTCCACCTGGTTCCACAAGCGCACGACCACCTCCCCCTTGTCCATAGGCAAAATACCACCAAGAGGTGCATTCACTGCTAGCCTATCAGCCTGTTCATTCCCCCGTACACCCGCATGGCCAGGGCAAAATATCCATACAGTTCTCACAATCTGTGACATCTGAAGCGACGACAGCCCTTCCACACGAAACATTCCTTTCTCCACCTTGCTAAGTATACTCTTTGAATCCGTAATGAATACAACGTGTGTTGCAGTAGTCTCCTCTAGCCACCGGAATGCCGCTGTTACTGCCTCCACCTCCATTCTCATGCTGGAGGTCGTAGTCTCATATGCCAAACTCTTCTTTTTCAAGACTCGCCCATTAGCCTTTGCAATAAAGCCCCAGCTATGTGAGACTCATTGTCTACCTCGTTGGCACACTGCCGACTGTCTCCATACGTGTCGCGGGTATCTGCACCCTTGTTTGCTGTAAACTGACAGACTCGATTGCTCTCCTTCTCTACACCTCCTCTCGCCCGCCTCCTGTAAGGATGTATTGACCTCCCCCAAATGCTGCAACTTCGACAATTGTGTCAGGAAAATGAGGCGTCCGTCACAAAACCCAGGACATGCATTTCTTCCAACTTCCTGGCTGTCATAGATTTCTATCGTCTCCAGCTGTTTGCCGTTGCTAGTCTTTTAGTCGTGTCGATGCTCTCTCCCCCAAGAAGAACGTGCACAGCAACATATACACGCTTCTCTTACTGATCCCTCCACGCCATTACTGTTAGTGTTATAATATCTTCTCCATCCCCCACCCCACACTCTTATACCGACCCAGCATCGGCACGTTTTCTCAGTGCCACCACCTCCGTACTGCCAAGGACGAACTAGTCAGGTGTATATTACGTCAACCGTTTAAGTCCAATTTAGGGCTCCTGTCTTGTCCCAAACGTCGCGAAAGATCTCTCCCTGGGTGCTGCTGCCCCTGGGTGTGTGAGAGCGGCGTTCCCCAATGTCACTTTCTACGTCACAGTCCTGAGGTGACTTCTGCACGAGGCAATGCTATTTAAGCCATCGCCAACAAACGCTGGGGTTGACTGCGACGTATTGTAAAGGATATGCAAGTAACTTTGCCTCATTGAAGCCCAGGAAAGATGGGGCCGCACTAGGTTCCCTCCGGTCTCCGAAAGCTCATCTGCCTGGTCATGTCCAGGGACGCCACTGTGGGCTGACCCAGGGCTAGTTTTGTTCAATGGGACAACATTAAAGTGTTGATTTTATTTCATAGATGATGCTGTTTGAAGCAAGAGACGACTGGAAGGACTCTGTTCGAATCTCTGAAAGCAGCAGTTTTCTTGTTAACTAGTTCCGCTCAACTACTGACAGTTTGCAAACCGGAAACAAAGCCTTCTGACTGGAGGCAGTTGGAGTAGGTCGATTCAGACAGCGCATGCGTGATGAGAGGGAGACAAACAAAAATACGCGGATAAGATTCGTTGTCAGGCTCCACATTGAATACAGATAAACATGGGACTGTTTGAATACAGATAAACATGGGACTGTTTGAATACAGATAAACATGGGACTGTTTGAATACACATAAACATGGGTCTGTTTGAATACAGATAAACATGGGACTGTTTGAATACAGATAAACATGGGACTGTTTGAATACAGATAAACATGGGACTGTTTGAATACAGATAAACATGGGACTGTTTGAATACACATAAACATGGGTCTGTTTGAATACAGATAAACATGGGACTGTTTGAATACAGATAAACATGGGACTGTTTGAATACAGATAAACATGGGACTGTTTGAATACAGATAAACATGGGACTGTTTGAATACAGATAAACATGGGTCTGTTTGAATACAGATAAACATGGGACTGTTTGAATACATATATATAAACATGGGACTGTTTGAATACACATAAACATGGGACTGTTTGAATACAGATAAACATGGGACTGTTTGAATACAGATAAACATGGGACTGTTTGAATACACATAAACATGGGACTGTTTGAATACACATAAACATGGGACTGTTTGAATACAGATAAACATGGGACTGTTTGAATACAGATAAACATGGGACTGTTTGAATACAGATAAACATGGGACTGTTTGAATACAGATAAACATGGGACTGTTTGAATACAGATAAACATGGGACTGTTTGAATACACATAAACATGGGACTGTTTGAATACACATAAACATGGGACTGTTTGAATACAGATAAACATGGGGCTGTTTGAATACGGATAAACATGGGACTGTTTGAATAAGGATAAACATGGGACTGTTTGAATACGGATAAACATGGGACTGTTTGAATACGGATAAACATGGGACTGTTTGAATACAGATAAACATGGGACTGTTTGAATACAGATAAACATGGGGCTGTTTGAATACAGATAAACATGGGGCTGTTTGAATACAGATACACATGGGACTGTTTGAATACAGATAAACATGGGACTGTTTGAATACTGATAAACATGGGACTGTTTGAATACAGATAAACATGGGACTGTTTGAATACAGATAAACATGGGGCTGTTTGAATACAGATACACATGGGACTGTTTGAATACAGATAAACATGGGACTGTTTGAATACTGATAAACATGGGACTGTTTGAATACTGATAAACATGGGACTGTTTGAATACAGATAAACATGGGACTGTTTGAATACAGATAAACATGGGGCTGTTTGAATACAGATACACATGGGACTGTTTGAATACAGATAAACGTGGGGCTGTTTGAATACTGATAAACATGGGAATGTTTGAATACAGATACACATGGGACTGTTTGAATACAGATAAACATGGGGCTGTTTGAATACAGATAAACATGGGACTGTTTGAATACTGATAAACATGGGACTGTTTGAATACAGATAAACATGGGACTGTTTGAATACAGATAAACATGGGGCTGTTTGAATACAGATACACATGGGACTGTTTGAATACAGATAAACATGGGACTGTTTGAATACAGATAAACATGGGACTGTTTGAATACAGATAAACATGGGGCTGTTTGAATACAGATACACATGGGACTGTTTGAATACAGATAAACATGGGACTGTTTGAATACAGATAAACATGGGACTGTTTGAATACAGATAAACATGGGACTGTTTGAATACAGATAAACATGGGACTGTTTGAATACAGATAAACATGGGGCTGTTTGAATACAGATACACATGGGACTGTTTGAATACAGATACACATGGGACTGTTTGAATACAGATAAACATGGGACTGTTTGAATACAGATAAACATGGGGCTGTTTGAATACAGATACACATGGGACTGTTTGAATACAGATAAACATGGGACTGTTTGAATACAGATACACATGGGACTGTTTGAATACAGATAAACGTGGGGCTGTTTGAATACTGATAAACATGGGAATGTTTGAATACAGATACACATGGGACTGTTTGAATACAGATAAACATGGGGCTGTTTGAATACAGATAAACATGGGACTGTTTGAATACAGATAAACATGGGGCTGTTTGAATACAGATAAACATGGGACTGTTTGAATACAGATAAACATGGGACTGTTTGAATACAGATAAACATGGGACTGTTTGAATACAGATGAACATGGGGCTGTTTGAATACAGATAAACATGGGACTGTTTGAATACAGATGAACATGGGTCTGTTTGTCTTCACAATCCTTTTACATTCACAGTTGACTATGGTGCAGGTATTTTCTTGTGTAATCCAGGGCTTATTCTTGCATATATACACATTGTCCTAAGTTACATTACACTTGTCCTTATTTTAGTCTGCTAATGAGGCGTTATAGCCGAAACAGCGCCTCGCTCTGTCAATGAGTCTTTGCAGCCGCAACGTCCACTCTAATATTTCTGATCCTATTTTAGATATTTCTGATGATATTTTAGATCTCCTGTTTTGTGTTTATTTATTCTAAAGTTGATTCATTTTGCATATAATTTCAGAAACAGGGGACGCTGGTGTGGAGACTGCACCCTCAAGGACATATACGTAGCGACACGATGGAGGTGACAGGGACATCAGGCCATCGGACGTCTGAATGCCAGCTTCCAGACACCACGTCACAAGATTGCAGACATCATGGTGTTATGTTACATACAACAACAGATCACAATCAATACATGGTACCAGGTCAGACATCACAGCTCCATACAATACTCACCAGAATATAGCAAGAGATGATAATAGTTTAATACAGACATCATGATGCCAAACCAGACATCATCACACCACACGTACAACACTCAGCGGGGCAGCAGAATTCACACCAAAAGTCAACAAATAAGATCAGCAGACTGTAGGCAGGCGGGTACTATAATACAGACATGACATGGAGACATCAGGGAACCAAAAGCAGACATCAGGGAACCAAAAGCAGACACCACCAGAACAGACTTCGGATGCCTGGGAACATAAATACAAAGACGGGGCATCACGCAGCAGACTTCAGCGCACTGGGCATGCACAATAAGGGCAGCATCATGCAACCATCGGCGCGTCGCAACGCATGCAGGACCCAGTGCGGTCGAGAAACGTCCAGCTTACAACACACTGTAACAAAAGAAGAACTGTTTTCTAGAGGCTGCACATACCCTCCCTGTCGTGCTGTGTTTATAATAGCCACCTTCAGGTGTGTGTGTGTGACATGACGTCATTACTGGATGTGAATATGTGACCATTACTCTACCATTTGACGTGGATATCAGCCATTGCTTTTCTATTTGCCGTCATTATGTAGCCAGTGCATGAACTGCTTATTTGGTCAATGCTTGGTGTCAATGTTTGACCACTACTTTGTCATATTTGGCTAAAGTTTGGTTTGAACATGTGAACACTACTTTGTTATATTTGGCCAAAGTCTGGTGTGAACATGTGAACTCTACTTCCTTATATTTGGCCAAAGTCTAGTGTGAACATGTGAACTCTACTTCCTTATATTTGGCCAGTCTGATGTGAACTCTACTTCCTTATATTTGGCCAAAGTCTGGTGTGAACATGTGAACTCTACTTCATTATATTTGGCCAAAGTCTGGTGTGAAAATGTGAACACTACTTTGTGATAAATGACCAGGACTTACTTGCTCTGATCCTGTGACGTATTACACATGTTCTCACAACCACGCCCACATCCGTCCATGTTATAGCCACAGGACAGCCATTTTGTATTTGTATTTATGTAAAACGAATGCTGTTTTTCTATTTTTGTAAGATACTTTATTTTCAGATTTAAACACTATTTTTGAGTGCAATTTCTTGAAAACAAATGTGTTTTGTTTTCTATTTTACGTGTTAGTTAGTTGTATGTCCTTTACAGGATGTAGCAGTCAACCCCAGCATATTTTGGCTGTTGGTGATTCCTGGTCAAGTTTACCTTCAGTAGTTTGCCATTGCTTTCTGAACAATCGACATCCATACCATTTCGTAAAAAACCAACATAGCTGTGTTTTGAACATGGGTATGCGAGATTACAAACTTCGTCTGTAACTCCTTCGCCACAGAGTGTTTTACGTGTATCCTTTCTTAAATAAAACACTGTTGTTGTGCTGGATATCTTGGTGAACCAAAGTTGTATCTTAATAATAGCAGGTTCAACCCCTACACAGTCAGTTGAGACTAAAATGTTGTCTTCTCATCCTTGACTTGGGAATGTGATTTACAAGTACCTAAGAAGTCAGAGTGGGTTCACCTGATGGCGAGAGACACTGGTAATCAGGAAAGCTAATCCACACGCACAAATCAGTCCAAAGCACTAGAAGTAGTAGCACATGTATGGACTAAGCTTGAGATCAAATGTTTAACAGTATTTATATAAGTGAACATGGTTAAACATTCAAAGTACAGCACTGGATGTAAGGTTGAACAGTCATATCACTGTTTAAACATTAATGACAATACCAACCAGTCATATTATTTCTGTGAATGACAGACCAGCCAATCATATCACCCCTAAACTAACCAATCGTATGACCTCTTTGAAAGGGTTGAAAGAATGACCAATCAAAATGTCAATATATGACATTCTTCTGTTGCCTTCAGTGGGGAATCTGGCCAATGCAACCTGGCATCTGCTGCTCTTGTATGTTGGATACATGAATGACCCAATCAGTGTAGAAATCAGTCAAGGGGGCGGCGGTCCTCACAGATTATGGACCTGCCCTTTGCTGGCACAGAGCTGGTTCATTTTGTGACCTGGACTGTGTGGATATGGTATAAAATAGTGAATAAATAATTTACGCCTCTCTGTGTCGAGAGTATTGGATCCAATGTCACACCTTCTAGGACAAGGGCGACACACTCAGAGCCCTAGAGGTTTCTGATTTTGATGACCAAGTGAGACTGGCCAGTGTTTCTGTCATGCTAGGGTCATCTGGTGTGTTCTGTTATATCTCCTTAAGTTTCAACACTAGCGGTAACATTCATCTGTTTCTGCACATTGTGAACATGGCATCAGGGGAAACAAACAGAAAATAACTTACACAAGGGCAATTATTCATGAAGTTTATTTGTTAAAAGTTAAGACAACACATCTTTGCAAATTGAGAATTATTAAAATAATTTCATTAATTTCTTTCAAGCAGTATGACAATGGATAAAAGGCATGGATTTGATTGTAATGAGTTAAGAAAAATTATTATCAACAACATCAGAGCGCAATATAAAACAACAACATTAAACACCCTCCTCATCAGAAGGTAAAAGTGCTGGATACGTACGAAAGACAACTGTGGTGGACACAGACACTCACTTCCATGTGTGTGACACCAGACCACATGCACATCAGAACCATGTACAACATCAGAACCACATGCAACATCAGAACCATGTACAACATCAGAACCACATGCAACATCAGAACAACGTACAACATCAGAACTACGTACAACATCAGAACCACGTACATCATCAGAACCACATGCAACATCAGAATCACATGCAACATTAGAACCACGTACAACATCAGAACCACATACAATATCAGAACCACATACAACATCAGAACCACGTACAGCCTTTACAGACGAAAGGCATACCTGGATTTGTTTCTTGTTCATGTTAATGGTGTTTCAAATACATGCAAGCACAAGCCCATAAACATCACACGCACTAACAAGCCCAGAACAATAACACACACACAAGTTCTTTCACAGCCAAGTGAAAGCATCACACGCACTAACAAGCCCAGAACAATAACACACACACAAGTTCTTTCACAGCCAAGTGAAAGCATCACACGCACTAACAAGCCCAGAACAATAACACACACACAAGTTCTTTCACAGCCAAGTGAAAGCATCACACATACCCATAACAGCAATAACACAAACATATCAGACACATATACATAATAACAATAACATACGTCCATTCAAGCAGCATCAACAACAAACAAACAACAACTAAACAAAACATGTCAGTCAGAAGACACAACCCATATAAAGACATGTACACATACAGTGTTCTTTCACAGCCAAGTGAACACACATACAGTGTACAGAAAGTAACCAATAACTAGATAGACTGAGCAGCTTTGGTAGTGAAAGACTGAAATGAGCTAAAAAAATCAGCCAATCACAGACCAGCTTACTGTATGTTATCATTCATAATTAACATAGTACACAGGTCAACCAATTACAGAACAGTTCACTGTATGTTACCACTCAAAATTAACATAGTATATAGGTCAACCAATCACAGAACAGTTTACTGTATGTGGCAATTTAAAATTAACCCAGGACACAAGTCAACCCATCACAGAGCAGCTTAATTATGTAACCAATACAATTAAAAAGATCCATTTCCACAAGGTGCAAGCCAATGCTAAATTCGTGTTTACACTCGTCCAGTTGCCGTCTGCTGCAAATATACACATGCACACAAACACACACACACAGCACAAAGCAGTCTATAATTGTGAAGTAACTAACACAATGTGTAAAGTTATCCACAAAATTGTGAAGTAACTAACACAATGTGTAAAGTTATCCACAAAACATGAGACTTTGTTTTAACTTAAATTGTATAGCAGCCATCTCTGACAAAATAAGACAGCTGCCCCAACTGAGCGGGACATGTGTGAGGACACTCTACACAATCCCTGCTGGCGTTGTCATTAAATTCTAGACACCACAAACTTTTCAAGAGGTAGAAATAAAAAAATGACAGTAGCACAAACAGTCAGATTTACAAGAGAAAACAATCAGGTTAAGAACAACTGACTTCATAAAGATGTTCTCAGATCAGATCAAGAAATGTCAGAATGATACAAAGTGAGTGTCAGATACAGATACATGGGAAAAACTCAGTCAGCTAACTACTGTTGTAGTTAAAATCATCATCAAGTGCCTTGCCCACTGACAACTGCGAGCTCCGACGATATGGATTAATTCATGTTTTGACCTCTTTTGTGCCATGGCACAAGACTGTCCAGAATTGTTTCTTGTCTCACTGTCTTCCTCTCTCTTTCCTCAAATCTTTCCGGTTGTCACATGTTTCAGTTTTTGTTTTTATGTGGTCATAATGTGGCCAAACAATGATAACTGCCTCTATTTGATGTTTGTGATAAATTGTCTTTGTGACTTAGCCTCCTTACAAATTGCTCATTTTGGCTGTCCAAAACAATCTTCAGCATTTTCCCATAAAACCACATCTCCAAAGCTTCCATGGGTTTGTTCACAAGTTTACTAACTGTTCAGGATTCACAGCCAAAGGTTAAAGCTGGTTCTATGTAACATTCTCTTTTCTAACACCCTTGACAAGGACTTACTGCTTACTGCACGTTTTCAATTTGGTAGAATGCAGTTCTTGCTGGTCCTATTCTTCTCTGTGGTGCTTCTTCCATCTGCTGTTATGTAGTTAAAATACAAAACATTAACAAACAATAAGAAACGTTGAAAAACTGCATCAATCAAATCAGCAGTGAGACTTTAGCAGAAGAAAGGAAATGAATGACTGGGTAATCTAGATAGTCGTTGCACAAAGGAAAACTTACAAAGAAGAATATGATCAGATCAATTCAGAAATTTGAGATAAATTAACAAAGGTAGAAGAACATTCATGAAACAAGTAGTGCAACAAAACTACTTACAGGTAACATTAAATATACACATAAATAAATGAGGGATCTGACAGGCTGAACAATCAGGTTAAACTGATTCAGTGTCATGGGATGATTAATTGCCTTCTCGTATCTGACATGGGTTTATATATTGCTGAAATGTTATCACTGAACATGTCTGCTACCATACTGACAACTTTTAAGTCATAATCCTACTTCCCATTTCCCGCCATCCATTTTTGTTTGGTCAAAATCTCCTTGTTATTTGCCACTGAAACTGTTAAGCACAGAATGTCTGAGGTCAGAAACAGAAAGGTATTCATGGAGGAAGACTTGATGATCATCAGATGGGATAAATAGATAAGAAGGTATATGGTGTCCACGGAGCAGAGTGAACAGAAGAAACTGACCCAGAAGCTGCACAAAGCAGTCACTGATGACATTATAAAACACACACATTTCATATAAAACACAAAACATTTCACATAAAAAACACAAAACAAGCATAAAACACACAACATTTCACATAAAACACACACATTTCACATAAAATACACACACCATTTGACATAAAGCACACACAACATTTCACATACAACACATATTTCACATAAACACATATTTCACCATAAAACACACATTTCACATAAACACACATTTCACCATAAAACACACATTTCACATAAACACACAATATTTCACCATAAAACACACATTTCACATAAACACACACATGTCACACAAAACACACATAACATTTCACATAAACACACACAACATGTCACACAAAACACACATAACATTTCACATAAACACACACATTATTCATGAGCCTTGGGGGGAAACTGACCATCTGGTAGAAGCTGATCAATCATTGAAAGTGAGGAATACCTGGCCACGCTCTCAGACGTGACAACAAATACACGGTTAAATGTGTCCACTTTGTACAGACATTGGATGTCAACCAACTGGTTGGCAAGTTGCTGACAGAAAACATGGAAGAAGAGTCACATTCACAATGAACCTTCCAGTGGTTGAATTGGTGACAATATGAATCTATATATATAAAAGAGACTGTATGTGTGTGGTTGGGAATGTATTTGCTGCGTTCGCGAACGGTCCATCCGATTGAGATGAAATTTTCTACACGTCTTCTTTTCATTCCCGTGCAACCGACTGTAATAGTTTCTTAGGGTGCAATCATCTATTTACTTACTAAAATTTCATTTTGTAATTACATGACTTAACATAAGAAATATTCTATAAAGGGACATAACTTTTAGTAGCATTGCTATATTTTAGGTTAAGTCCCCTGGCTAAATCAAATCAAATCAAAAGCTATAGATAGATAGATAGATAGATAGATCTGACCCGATAGATAGAGAGGGTGGGATAGACGGAGGGAGAGACGGACGGGCAGGCAGACAGACAGACAGACAGACAGACAGACAGACAGACTGCTGGGTCGACAGACAGACAGACAGACAGTCGGGAACGGGAACTTATATGACTACTTACATGCATTAAATGAGATGCTCCCCACCAGGGACTGGGTGAAGCCGGGCCGGGTCAGACAGACAGAGAGACAGATAGTCGGGAACGGGAGCTTATATGACTACTTATATGAATTAAATGAGATGCTCCCCACCAGGAGCTGGACGAAGCCGGGCCGGGTCAGACAGACAGACAAACAAGAAGACAGACAGACAGACAGATAGATAGATTTCCGCCAGGGTCTGGGCGAAGCCGGGCCGGGTCAGCTAGTGTTGTATATATGATGTCTAAAGACTCCATGAATGTTGTACAGATAATGTCTACAGACTATCTAAATGCTGTAAACATGATGTCAACAGGCTGTCTAAATGTTGAATACATATGTCTACACTGTATGAATGTTGTATAAATGGAGTCTACAGACAGCATGAATGCTGTATACATGAGCCAGTCATCCATTCATGGCCTAATCTCGGAGTACCATGAGGTATACTGTTGCCAGAACAGACATGAGCCACCCATCCATTCATGGCCTAATCTCGGGGTACCATGAGGTATATTGTTATGTTGCCAGAACAGACATGCACATGGACATATAATAATACACAGACATACATGGTATTGCCCGGAGCTGACAAAATGGCAGAGCTGACAAAGTGATGGAGCTGTCAAAATGACGGAGCTGACAAAGTGACAGAGCTGACAAAGTGACAGAGCTGACAAAGTGACAGAGCTGACAAAGTGACAGAGCTGACAAAGTGATGGAGCTGACAAAGTGAAGGAGCTGACAAAGTGACGAGCTGACAAAATGACGGAGCTGACAAAGTGACAGAGCTGACAAAGTGACAGAGCTGACAAAGCGATGCAGCTGATAAAGTGATGGAGCTGATAAAGTGATGGAGCTGTATGAGAGGGTTCCGGTCTACTCTGGATACAGCAAGTGGCTGTGACTGACCTTGTAAGACCTGGCAGTGTGGAGAGACGGATGCTACTTCTGATGACTGTAGCCCTGATGTCTGGGTCACCTGTCTGAGTGTTTTGGATGTTATGGAAATATTGACTGCCTTGTTGAGCTCCTCTTGACATCCTGCTTGTGGTCGTGTTGCTATCATGCTGCAGCAACCTGCAACTACTGCTTCTAGTTGCTGCTGTGTGAGAGTGGCCAGATGTTGGAACTGTGATCCCAACACAACCTCTTCTACCCCCCAGAACTGGGAGAGCATCCCCTAGACAAGAGAAGCACCCAATCACACAGGCAATCATATACACATACCAATCAAATGTATCCAGTGAGTGGCTACAGTGTATGATCATATTTTCCAGGTTTGCAAACCAAATTTTGTTCCTCTTCTCACACACCAGTCACACATCTTTTTCTCAAACCAGTCACACACTGTGAGCTTAAATTCTCAAACCATAGTCACAAACTGTGAGCTTAAATTCTCAAACCATAGTCACACACTGTGAGCTTAAATTCTTCTCAAATCATAGTCACACACAGTCAGCTTAAACTCTTCTTCTCTCAGCACAATTATGTAGCATGAGCCTAATGCCTGTCGCCAAGTGTCACCACCTCCCTGCAAGGTGATGTCATGTGGCACTGATCAGTTCTCCAATGCTGCGGAGAATGTATTCTGTACTTCTGGAATGTATGACAGGAGAAGCTGTCTCTCGTTCAAGTGCAGAACACAGCAGCAGGAGCACACAAACAGCAGGAGTAGACAAACATGCAGAAGTACAACCAGCAAATCCACTCCACACCAAGCAACAAGTCCACTCAAAACCAAGCAGAAGTACAAGCAGCAAGTCGGTTTAAGGCAGGACTTAACAATGACCACAACGTCCACTCAAGACAGGACGTATCTAGAGTTTGTCCACTTTAAACATCTGTGTTAATATTACAGCCATCTTGACCATCACGACAACACACCTCACACATTCTAGTATACTATTACAGTCAATATTATATCTATAAATATTTACTCATTATCACACAGTAGTATTATTTTAGTCGGGGCATACACTGAAGCCAGCAGAACAGATTCACACAGAGGGTTCATGAGGGGAACGCCGGGGAAAACTGTCATCTGGACAGATTGGACAGTGTGTTGGTTGATGCGTTTGTCCCGTGAGTCCCAGCACTGCCGTCCGTCATCTGGTCTTCAAATGAAAGCACTTTGAAAGGAGGTCCGGTACGCAAGATGGCTTCCACGGCATCGTGTCGGCTGATCTCTTTCAGTTTTTGTACAAGTTGGCGAATGGAAGCGTCAGGATGTCGTTTGGTCCACTCACAGAGCACCTGGCAGACAGGTTCAGATATAAACAATATTTGACTGAGGAACAAAACTCTCACTAATGTTACAAAATGTGTGTGTGTGTGAACACATTTGTGTGTATATGTGTGTGTTTGTGTGTATGCGTGTCTGTGTTTATGTGTGTGAACACTTGGTAAGCAATGACATAACAAATATTTGACTAATGAACAAAATTATGTCACTTATGTTACACAATGTGTATGTCCATTCCTGAGTGTGAATGTGAACATCAGACAGGCAAGTACATAAATATTGAACTAATGTTATACAGTGTGTGAGAGAGTGTGTTTGTGAGAGTGTGTGTGTGTGTGTGTGTTTGTTTGTGTTTGTGTGAGAGAGTGTGTGTGTGCATGTGAGTGTGTGTGTGTGTGTGTGTGAGAGAGAGAGGGAAAGAGAGAGAGAGCAACAGTTAACAGAGTTCATTGCTGGAAGGGATCTGTCTCCGAGCTTCAAAGATTGACAGATCAACAAGAGCTTCAAAGATTGACAGATCAACAAGAGCTTAAAAGGTTCATAGAGTGCTGTGGTCAGTGAACAAGATACAACAGTTGCTCTATCAGGCAGATATCAAGCCACGTCTGATGTTCCGAGCCATGTCTGATGTTCCGAGCCATGTCTAGAGTTCCAAGCCATATCTGATGTTCTGAGCCATGTCTGATGTTCAGGGGACTTGTCTGATGTTCCGAGCCATGTCTGATGTTCCGAGCCATTTCTGATATTGCAAGCCATGTCTGATATTCCGAGCATGTCTGAGGTGATACCATGAACACACGGAGGCTGCAGATGTATTGCTATAAAACAGTGTTTCTCAAACTTATTCAAATTGTGTTTCATGTTTTGTGAAGTCTGCTTCTTCTGTTGAGCCTGTGTGTGTCAGTTTGTGAAGTTGGTCACATTAGTTGACCCCTCCCTCCCCCATCTCTTTCTGTGTGCGTGTGTGTGTGTGAGTGTGAGAGAGAAAAAGGGGGGGGGGGATCCGTTACTGTATTATCCCCACTGTGTGCCTCGCTGATGGCGATACCCCCCCCCCCCCCCCCCCATGTATTCAACAATGTCATCATAGATGAGCCACAGAAGGCATTGGCTAGTGACCTATTGGTGCTGGGTTTGACTCCAGGAGAGATGAATTTTCCTTCATATGATCTTCGGTCTCCATGACTGACCTGGCCTGACCCAGCCTCATCAAATGAGTATAACCCAGGAATGCTACCTGGTCAAATAAGCACGCTATTGTCGGATGTGTTGGCCTATGGGTTTCGGCCCAAGGGCGCATAACAGACACACAGCAATCACATCTGAAAAAACACTCCGGATGAACGAAAAGAAGAAGAAGAAATGAGTATAAGATAGAATATGTTGTGGGAGGTGTGGTGATTGAAGTGACACTAACCACTCATCCACTGACCTCATCCACTGACCACGTCATCCATTGACATCATCCACTGACCACATCATTCACTGGCCACATCATCCACTGAACACATCATTCACTGACATCATCCACTGACCACATCATCCACTGACCACATCATTCACTGACATCATCCACTGACCACATCATTCACTGGCCACATCATCCACTGACATCATCCACTGACCACATCATTCACTGATATCATCCACTGACCACATCATTCACTGGCCACATCATCCACTGACCACATCATTCACTGACATCATCCACTGACCACATCATTCACTGACATCATCCACTGACCACATCATCCATTGACATCATCCACTGACCACTCATGCACTGACTATTCATCCACTGACCACACCATCCACTGACCACATCATTCACTGACCATAATATCCACTCACATCATCCACTGACCACATCATCCATTGACACCATCCACTGACCATATTATCCACTCACATCATCCACTGACAACATTATCCATTGACATCATCCACTGACCATACATCAACGGATGTGCTGAATCAAGTGAAGACAGGCCTAGCATCAGAGCTCCTGCAGCATGGAAACTAGGTATTTTACCTGCCATACTTCATATACACGAACACACATAAACATTTACCTGCCATACTTTATATAAATTAACTCCATACTTTATATAAATTAACTTTATATAAACATTTACCTGCCATACTTCATATAAATGAACACACATAATCCTGCAACTTCTGTCTGAAACTGACCACGAAGACTAAGTATGCAAACACAAAGACAAGAACATCCAGGAACATAAGTCTAACAACAGCAGCATTCTGACCTTCTGTGTGGGGCTCTCCCTGTGGTTCTCCTCATCCTTGCACTCAAAAGATGGCAGGGCGTCACTGATCCCAAGAGCGACCGCTAACAAGCACCAATCTTTGCCCATGGGCTCAGGAGGGTCCAGCAGAAGGCTGAGCAGTCTCTGGGTGTGGATTGTAAGATGAGAAATTGGCAAGTCCATGCCAAGGGTAACTGTCTCTAGAATCTCCTCGGATCCCAGGCAGGCAATGTCAATGAAGTCCTCTCTGAGGCTCCCGCTGAGGACCACAGATGAGCGGTTGTCCAGCTGCATGCGCAGCAGCTCTGTGGGTGAGTAGGAGCGCACAACCTTGCCGTGCTCCCTGAGTTGTGAAGGGCTGAGGGTGTATCGCTCCACACACAGCCCAGGACACACGCTCTCTACCACCTGCTCGATGATGTTAACAAAGTCTTCAAGAAAGTAGTACAGGTTGGCCCGCTCGCCTTCAGGTGACCGTACTTTGATCTCCAGGTACTGCTCGTTTTTGTCCATGTCGATGATACCCTCCAGGTGAGCACAGCAGTACTTGGAGCCGTGGTGCCACTGATACAGGTCAGCGTCTTTCTCCAGAGCTCTGGGCTTCTCATCCTCATGTGCACTGTCCCCATCGTCCTCATGGTGCTCCTCGTCGCCGGACAGGATGCTACGGCGGAGGAAGACCTGCAGCAAGAGCAGTATTTCAATGATTAGCTCACGCACTGTTGGAGGGTTCATAAATAGTCTTAAGTATTTCAGTATTTCAATGATTAAGCACTGCTGGAAGGTTCATAAATAGTCTTAAGTATTTCAGTATTTCAATGATTAAGCACTGTTGGAAGGTTCATAAATAGTCTTAAGTATTTCAGTATTTCAATTTTTAAGCACTGTTGGAGGGTTCATAAATAGTCTTAAGTATTTCAGTATTTCAATGATTAAGCACTGTTGGAAGGTTCATAAATAGTCTTAAGTATTTCAGTATTTCAATGATAAAGCACTGTTGGAAGGTTCATAAATAGTCTTAAGTATTTCAGTATTTCAATGATTAAGCACTGTTGGAAGGTTCATAAATAGTCTTAAGTATTTCAGTATTTCAATTTTTAAGCACTGTTGGAGGGTTCATAAATAGTCTTAAGTATTTCAGTATTTCAATGATTAAGCACTGTTGGAAGGTTCATAAATAGTCTTAAGTATTTCAGTATTTCAATGATTAAGCACTGTTGGAAGGTTCATAAATAGTCTTAAGTATTTCAGTATTTCAATGATTAAACACTGTTGGAAGGTTCATAAATAGTCTTAAGTATTTCAGTATTTCAATGATTAAGCACTGTTGGAAGGTTCATAAATAGTCTTAAGTATTTCAGTATTTCAATGATTAAGCACTGTTGGAAGGTTCATATGTAGTCTTAAGTATTTCAGTATTTCAATGATTAAGCACTGTTGGAAGGTTCATAAATAGTCTTAAGTATTTCAGTATTTCAATGATTAAGCACTGTTGGAAGGTTCATAAATAGTCTTAAGTATTTCAGTATTTCAATGATTAAGCACTGTTGGAGGGTTCATAAATAGTCTGAAGTATTTCAGTATTTCAATGATTAAGCACTGTTGGAGGGTTCATAAATAGTCTGAAATATTGCAGTATTTCAATGATTAAGCATTGTTGGAGGGATAATAAATAGTCTGAAGCATTTCAATGATTAAGCACTGTTGGAGGGTGAATAAATAGTCTGAAGTATTTCAGTATTTCAATGATTAAGCACTGTTGGAGGGTTCATAAATAGTCTTAAGTATTTCAGTATTTCAATGATTAAGCACTGTTGGAGGGTTCATAAATAGTCTTAAGTGTTTCAGTATTTCAATGATTAAGCACTGTTGGAGGGTGAATACATAGTCTTAAGTATTTCAGTATTTCAATGATTAAGCACTGTTGGAGGGTTCATAAAAAGTCTTAAGTATTTCAGTATTTCATTGATTTAGCACTGTTGGAGGGTTCATAAATAGTCTGAAGTATTTCAGTATTTCAATGATTAAGCACTGTTGGAAGGTTCATAAATAGTCTTAAGTATTTCAGTATTTCAATGATTAAGCACTGTTGGAAGGTTCATAAATAGTCTTAAGTATTTCAGTATTTCAATGATTAAGCACTGTTGGAAGGTTCATAAATAGTCTTAAGTATTCAGTATTTCAATGATTAAGCACTGTTGGAAGGTTCATAAATAGTCTTAAGTATTTCAGTATTTCAATGATTAAGCACTGTTGGAGGGTTCATAAATAGTCTTAAGTATTTCAGTATTTCAATGATTAAGCACTGTTGGAGGGTTCATAAATAGTCTGAAGTATTTCAGTATTTCAATGATTAAGCACTGTTGGAGGGTTCATAAATAGTCTGAAGTATTTCAGTATTTCAATGATTAAGCATTGTTGGAGGGATAATAAATAGTCTGAAGTATTTCAATGATTAAGCACTGTTGGAGGGTTCATAAATAGTCTGAAGTATTTCAGTATTTCAATGATTAAGCACTGTTGGAGGGTTCATAAATAGTCTTAAGTATTTCAGTATTTCAATGATTAAGCACTGTTGGGGGGTTCATAAATAGTCTTAAGTGTTTCAGTATTTCAATGATTAAGCACTGTTGGAGGGTGAATACATAGTCTTAAGTATTTCAGTATTTCAATGATTAAGCACTGTTGGAGGGTTCATAAATAGTCTTAAGTATTTCAGTATTTCAATGATTAAGCACTGTTGGAGGGTTCATAAATAGTCTGAAGTATTTCAGTATTTCAATGATTAAGCACTGTTGGAAGGTTCATAAATAATCTGAAGTATTTCAGTATTTCAATGATTAAGCACTGTTGGAAGGTTCATAAATAGTCTTAAGTATTTCAGTATTTCAATGATTAAGCACTGTTGGAAGGTTCATAAATAATCTGAAGTATTTCAGTATTTCAATGATTAAGCACTGTTGGAAGGTTCATAAATAGTCTTAAGTATTTCAGTATTTCAATGATTAAGCACTGTTGGAAGGTTCATAAATAGTCTTAAGTATTTCAGTATTTCAATGATTAAGCACTGTTGGAAGGTTCATAAATAGTCTTAAGTATTTCAGTATTTCAATGATTAAGCACTGTTGGAGGGTTCATAAATAGTCTTAAGTATTTCAATGATTAAGCACTGTTGGAGGGTTCATAAATAGTCTGAAGTATTTCAGTATTTCAATGATTAAGCACTGTTGGAGGGTTCATAAATAGTCTGAAGTATTTCAGTATTTCAATGATTAAGCATTGTTGGAGGGATAATAAATAGTCTGAAGCATTTCAATGATTAAGCACTGTTGGAGGGTGAATAAATAGTCTGAAGTATTTCAGTATTTCAATGATTAAGCACTGTTGGAAGGTTCATAAATAGTCTTAAGTATTTCAGTATTTCAATGATTAAGCACTGTTGGAAGGTTCATAAATAGTCTTAAGTATTTCAGTATTTCAATGATTAAACACTGTTGGAAGGTTCATAAATAGTCTTAAGTATTTAAGTATTTCAATGATTAAGCACTGTTGGAAGGTTCATAAATAGTCTTAAGTATTTCAGTATTTCAATGATTAAGCACTGTTGGAAGGTTCATATGTAGTCTTAAGTATTTCAGTATTTCAATGATTAAGCACTGTTGGAAGGTTCATAAATAGTCTTAAGTATTTCAGTATTTCAATGATTAAGCACTGTTGGAGGGTTCATAAATAGTCTGAAGTATTTCAGTATTTCAATGATTAAGCACTGTTGGAGGGTTCATAAATAGTCTGAAATATTACAGTATTTCAATGATTAAGCATTGTTGGAGGGTTCATAAATAGTCTGAAATATTACAGTATTTCAATGATTAAGCATTGTTGGAGGGATAATAAATAGTCTGAAGTATTTCAATGATTAAGCACTGTTGGAAGGTTCATAAATAGTCTTAAGTATTTCAGTATTTCAATGATTAAGCACTGTTGGAAGGTTCATATGTAGTCTTAAGTATTTCAGTATTTCAATGATTAAGCACTGTTGGAAGGTTCATAAATAGTCTTAAGTATTTCAGTATTTCAATGATTAAGCACTGTTGGAAGGTTCATAAATAGTCTTAAGTATTTCAGTATTTCAATGATTAAGCACTGTTGGAGGGTTCATAAATAGTCTGAAGTATTTCAGTATTTCAATGATTAAGCACTGTTGGAGGGTTCATAAATAGTCTGAAATATTACAGTATTTCAATGATTAAGCATTGTTGGAAGGATAATAAATAGTCTGAAGTATTTCAATGATTAAGCACTGTTGGAGGGTGAATAAATAGTCTGAAGTATTTCAGTATTTCAATGATTAAGCACTGTTGGAGGGTTCATAAATAGTCTTAAGTATTTCAGTATTTCAATGATTAAGCACTGTTGGAGGGTTCATAAAAAGTCTTAAGTATTTCAGTATTTCATTGATTTAGCACTGTTGGAGGGTTCGTAAATAGTCTGAAGTATTTCAGTATTTCAATGATTAAGCACTGTTGGAAGGTTCATAAATAGTGTTAAGTATTTCAGTATTTCAATGATTAAGCACTGTTGGAAGGTTCATAAATAGTCTTAAGTATTTCAGTATTTCAATGATTAAGCACTGTTGGAAGGTTCATAAATAGTCTTAAGTATTTCAGTATTTCAATGATTAAGCACTGTTGGAAGGTTCATAAATAGTCTTAAGTATTTCAGTATTTCAATGATTAAGCACTGTTGGAAGGTTCATAAATAGTCTTAAGTATTTCAGTATTTCAATGATTAAGCACTGTTGGAGGGTTCATAAATAGTCTGAAGTATTTCAGTATTTCAATGATTAAGCACTGTTGGAGGGTTCATAAATAGTCTGAAGTATTTCAGTATTTCAATGATTAAGCATTGTTGGAGGGATAATAAATAGTCTGAAGTATTTCAATGATTAAGCACTGTTGGAGGGTTCATAAATAGTCTGAAGTATTTCAGTATTTCAATGATTAAGCACTGTTGGAGGGTTCATAAATAGTCTTAAGTATTTCAGTATTTCAATGATTAAGCACTGTTGGGGGGTTCATAAATAGTCTTAAGTGTTTCAGTATTTCAATGATTAAGCACTGTTGGAGGGTGAATACATAGTCTTAAGTATTTCAGTATTTCAATGATTAAGCACTGTTGGAGGGTTCATAAATAGTCTTAAGTATTTCAGTATTTCAATGATTAAGCACTGTTGGAGGGTTCATAAATAGTCTGAAGTATTTCAGTATTTCAATGATTAAGCACTGTTGGAAGGTTCATAAATAATCTGAAGTATTTCAGTATTTCAATGATTAAGCACTGTTGGAAGGTTCATAAATAGTCTTAAGTATTTCAGTATTTCAATGATTAAGCACTGTTGGAAGGTTCATAAATAATCTGAAGTATTTCAGTATTTCAATGATTAAGCACTGTTGGAAGGTTCATAAATAGTCTTAAGTATTTCAGTATTTCAATGATTAAGCACTGTTGGAAGGTTCATAAATAGTCTTAAGTATTTCAGTATTTCAATGATTAAGCACTGTTGGAAGGTTCATAAATAGTCTTAAGTATTTCAGTATTTCAATGATTAAGCACTGTTGGAGGGTTCATAA
>OY992877.1:217530276-217590638 GCA_963921405.1 Cepaea hortensis | reverse complement strand
GTTCATAAATAGTCTTAAGTATTTCAGTATTTCAATGATTAAGCACTGTTGGAGGGTTCATAAATAGTCTGAAGTATTTCAGTATTTCAATGATTAAGCACTGTTGGAGGGTTCATAAATAGTCTGAAGTATTTCAGTATTTCAATGATTAAGCATTGTTGGAGGGATAATAAATAGTCTGAAGCATTTCAATGATTAAGCACTGTTGGAGGGTGAATAAATAGTCTGAAGTATTTCAGTATTTCAATGATTAAGCACTGTTGGAAGGTTCATAAATAGTCTTAAGTATTTCAGTATTTCAATGATTAAGCACTGTTGGAAGGTTCATAAATAGTCTTAAGTATTTCAGTATTTCAATGATTAAGCACCGTTGGAAGGTTCATAAATAGTCTTAAGTATTTCAGTATTTCAATGATTAAGCACTGTTGGAGGGTTCATAAATAGTCTGAAGTATTTCAGTATTTCAATGATTAAACACTGTTGGAAGGTTCATAAATAGTCTTAAGTATTTAAGTATTTCAATGATTAAGCACTGTTGGAAGGTTCATAAATAGTCTTAAGTATTTCAGTATTTCAATGATTAAGCACTGTTGGAAGGTTCATATGTAGTCTTAAGTATTTCAGTATTTCAATGATTAAGCACTGTTGGAAGGTTCATAAATAGTCTTAAGTATTTCAGTATTTCAATGATTAAGCACTGTTGGAAGGTTCATAAATAGTCTTAAGTATTTCAGTATTTCAATGATTAAGCACTGTTGGAGGGTTCATAAATAGTCTGAAGTATTTCAGTATTTCAATGATTAAGCACTGTTGGAGGGTTCATAAATAGTCTGAAATATTACAGTATTTCAATGATTAAGCATTGTTGGAGGGATAATAAATAGTCTGAAGTATTTCAATGATTAAGCACTGTTGGAGGGTGAATAAATAGTCTGAAGTATTTCAGTATTTCAATGATTAAGCACTGTTGGAGGGTTCATAAATAGTCTTAAGTATTTCAGTATTTCAATGATTAAGCACTGTTGGAGGGTGAATACATAGTCGTAAGTATTTCAGTATTTCAATGATTAAGCACTGTTGGAGGGTTCATAAATAGTCTTAAGTATTTCAGTATTTCAATGATTAAGCACTGATGGAGGGTTCATAAATAGTCTTAAGTATTTCAGTATTTCAATGATTAAGCACTGTTGCAGGGTTCATAAATAGTCTTAAGCAACTTCCCATAACTCCCATTGGCTTATATATTGTCATAATGTTGTCATCAAGTTTTTTTGTTTCTTTTCCCAATCTGTTCCACAATTTTAATGTTCAGTAAACTCACATTTACATTGGAGAATTCCCATATTGTTATTTATAGAAAAATTACAGTCACACTTGCTCACAATTTTAAGAAATATTGGAGATATTATACATTTTCTGATTTCAGTAATGACAATTCTCGACCACAGTGATTTACATATTATCGTTTGAAACAATTTTAGATGATGGTGATTCTGAATTCAAGGACTTTGTGAAAGGTTCTAGGGATGTGTAATGTCTCCAGATCTTTTTTCCCTATACAGTGAAAATATTTTCAGAAATGTAGAAGACATGAAAGAAATCAGCATTGGAGGATGAAACATCAATAACATTAGATATACAGATGATACAGTATTGACTGCAGACAATGAGCAGGATCTGTAACATTTAGTAGATGCGGTTGTTGCACATAGTGAACAACTTCTGTCTTGACCATGCCACGTGGCCAAGCCATCTAGGTATTTACTTCTCGGTCTTGCCCTGGGTCTCTTCCCTTCGATCTTGCCAGTTGTCACCAAGTTCTCCAAGTCATTTCTTCTCATAACATGCCCAAAAAATTTTGAATGTCTACGTCTAATGTCTCTAATCAGTTTACGATCTTCATTTGTTTCTTGAAGGACTTGTTCATTGTTTTTCTGTGTATCCATCGTGTTCTTTGCGTTTTCCTCAGAAACCACATTTCCACAGCCATCAGATGTTTTTCAGCTTGACTGCTCATTGTCCACGCTTCACATCCATACAAAAGAACAGGCTCTATGTATCCTCTCAACCCTCTTTTTCTCGTTTCAATTGACATCTTTTTAATGGTCAGTATGTTTTTCATCTTGCAAAAGGCTACCTTTGCAATGGCAATTCTTGTTCTAGTGGCGGGGTATGGGTATTCTCTATCAAAGGAGAGGCAAGGTGCCTCCTTCCCTCTGCTAGCCTATGTTTAGCCCCCCGATCAGGGTTACGTGAAGCCATGGGTGCAGGTGGTGGATGAAGCTGAAAAGCAGCCGACAGATAGTTGTAGGTTATGGTCTCCAGCTTCACGACGGTAGGCAGAGGATCTCTTTTTTGGGAGACAATGGCCACGGTCATCGACCAGTATGGTCTCTGCTAAGAAGGAAAGCAATGGAAAACTACCTTCTTTACAAATTCCAAGAAAATCATGTTGTGCAGTCTCATCAAAAATCAGTGAAACGATGTAAATGGGTGCTCCATAGGAGCAGCTCGCCAGGTAGGGATAGTCAAATCAGACGTAGACAGTCAAAATTGTTTGGACACGTTGAGAAGAAAAATATTGGAGAACTTGGTGACAACTGGCAAGACTGAGGGGGAAAGAACAAGGCGAAGGCAGATAAGTAAATACCTGTATGGCTTGGCCACGTGTTATGGTCGAGACAGAACACTGAGCTGATCCATGACTCTGGTGATTATGTGAAATGGCGTCACATTACCGCCCAAGCTTATCGGCATGGCACATGATGAAAGGTTCTGATACTGACAGTACATGAACAATGTAGTCATTGAGTTCAATTCTTCAGCAGGTGGTCACAGGGAACACCAAACTGACAGTGAAAGTTTGTCATCTTGTGATGCCACATGTCAAATTATGTCTGCTCTAATGGGCCATACTTCTGCTCATAAGTTTGTTGTGCCTATCACAAACAAGTAAGGCAGTATCATAAATAAAATAATGTATATAATGTCAGTTCTCATTCTACTGAGTACAAATCTTTTGTGTGACAATGATGTGCTTCAAAATGTGATTTTATAAATATATACTGACAGTCCTGAGTAGCAGTCCATGTGATATATGTGAAGAGAAATTGTGTATTTATCATGTTTCTGAATTTAATAGTATTATCATCACAAAATGAAGGAAATTTGCCTTTATAAGTGAACATTTTGAATAATGTTCTCAAATTTTTTTTTCAAATTGTGTTGGATAATTTAACAATTTAACATTATTATTTTAATTATTTTATCAAACTATAGTTAAAATATCAATACAGTAGTTTTTCCTATGCAACCCCCTTTAATTTAACATATAATGCCAAACATCTGCTACCATATTAACAACATTTAAAAGACAACTGACACAGCCCTACTTCCCATCTTCTGCCTCCATTTTGTCTAGTCAAAACCACATGTTTGTTTATAATTGAATCAATTAAAACACCACAGAATCAACAATTCTACAGTCATGTAATACAAATGTCAGCGTAGAACAGAATATACTACAGTATAGAACATAGTACGGCACACATGACAGTGCAACACATTACAGTACACTCAGCAATACAACACACAATATAGTACAGCACACCATAAGTACAATACAGCACACATTACTCTACAGCATACATTACTCTATAGCATATATTACAGTCGGAAAAGTCTAGGTAGTGTGCCTACCTGTATGCGAGGAAATAAATACTTGAGTTGCGCGCCGGACTGGAAGCTGGTGTGGAGTCGGATCCCTCCGTAGACTGGGTCTGGGAACCGCTTGTCGTCCCTGAGCCACAGCCCTTCCAGAGCTTCCACAAAATTCAAACAGGGAAATTCATATTCCACATCTCCATCTACCTCACATGAGGTGCACAGTTCCATTGCCTCCAACACCTGGTGACATATGACAACACAGAATGAACTCATCTCCACCTATTCTAGAACCATCTACAGGTGTCCATGGCAGACAACAGTCCCAAGGAAAACAGTACAAGCCTGTTCATTTTAAAATGGCACCCAAGGAAAATAGTACAAGTCTATTCATTTTAAAGTTGCATTGTGTGATCATTTATGCTTGTGTAGTATTCTGGTATATCCAGTGTGATAATAATTTCATAGTATTAAAATATATCCAGTGTGATAATTTATGATTTCATAGTATTAAAATATATCCTGTGTGATAATTTATGCTTGTGTAGTATTCTGGTATATCCAGTGTGATAATTTATGCTTGTGTAGAAGTCTGGTATATGCAGTGTGATAATTTATGCTTGTGTAGAAGTCTGGTATATGCAGTGTGATAATTTATGCTTGTGTAGAAGTCTGGTATATGCAGTGTGATAATTTATGCTTCCATATTTGATTTGTAGGGGACAGAAATAAAACAGATTTGTGCTTATGCTTCATCAAGATACAAGAGGGCATGACAATACAAGAACTTGATAGAGAATGATATGTGATGTGTCTCACCGAGATATATAATCCACATGTGGACAATCCAACCGTGAATTAGCACAACATACACAGGAAACTTATCAGAGATGTCAGAAATACTCAACAATCATAAATGAGAACTACTAGGACATACTGTAACATTCTATAACCATTCTGATGACATCAGAACATTCTATGACCATTCTAATGACATCAGAACTTTCTATGACAACTACAATGACATCATGCTATAAACATTCCAACATCACAAAAACATCATATGAACATGCAAACAGCAGATGTTGTCTCCACACACCCCCATGACAAGACACTTTGATGATGATGATGATGATGATGATGATGATGATGATGATTACGATTACAACACACATGATGAAGACCGCCTATAAAACAATGAAAATTATGATAATGAAAATGATAACACAAATGATGTTGAATGCTGATTTCAGAACATTACCTGCAGAAGACTAAGTGCATCCAAGGCTGGATACATCAGCTGGAACTCATCCAGAGAAAAACAGCCAGTTATCCGTGCGTGCAAGATTCTGTCATGTGACAGCAAAGCTCCTAAGATGTCCATTCCTAGCCACTTGGCATTGAGCACTACAAGGTCTGTCTGGCCATGTAGGTAGACAATCTGAGACAAGAAACAGCAGCAAATATATGGCACTGAGTACAAGGTCTTAAGCAAGATATTGTATCCAATTTTATAAGAAAACGCTGTTGGAACTACATCGGCCATGAACTCAGAATGGACAAGACAAGACTCCCCTACCAAGCCCTCATATGGTTACCAGTAGGGAAAAGAAAACGGGAAAGACCAAGAGAGACCCTGCGTAGAACCATCATCAGAGAAGGCTCATTCAGCGGCCAAGTGAACATCCAAGATCTACAACAGGTAGCAGCGAACCGCCAGACATGGAGAGCCATGACTTCTGCCCTATGCGCCGCCTTAGGCTCAAGAGGAAAGATTAACTAACTAACTAACTAAACAAGGTCTGACCGTGTAGCTAGACAATCTGAGACAAGAAAAACTTAAATTATCTGTTCCAACAAATCTTTGTCAATACTGTTACCTTCTTTCAACTTCTCTCTTACTAACATGTTTATTCCACAAAATAAATTGATACTGCCGGCTATATTTGTGGAGCTGTATATTTCCAGTATATCACTGTATGCTGTATTTGTGTTCAGACAGCCACAATAATACAGTGGCTAGTCTGTATGTCTGCCAGCCTGAGGTCATGTGGTCAAATCCCCATGGAGATGAAGATTCTCAAGGTCCACCCAGCCTAAAACAGGTGCCAGGGAATGCCTTAAGTACACCCAGCCTAAAACAGGTGCTAGGGAATGTCCTAAGTCCACCCAGCCTATAACAGGTGCCAGGGAATGTCCTAAGTCCACCCAGCCTAAAACAGGTGCCAGGGAATGCCTTAAGTCCACCCAGCCTAAAACAGGTGCCAGGGAATGCCTTAAGTCCACCCAGCCTAAAACAGGTGCCAGGGAATGCCTTAAGTCCACCCAGCCTAAAACAGGTGCCAGGGAATGCCTTAAGTCCACCCAGCCTAAAACAGGTGCCAGGGAATGCCTTAAGTCCACCCAGCCTAAAACAGGTGCCAGGGAATGCCCTAAGTCCACCCAGCCTAAAACAGGTGCCAGGGAATGTCTTAAGTCCACCCAGTCTAAAACAGGTGCCAGGGAATGCCTTAAGTCCACCCAGCCTAAAACAGGTGCCAGGGAATGTCCTAAGTCCACCCAGCCTAAAACAGGCGCCAGGAAATGCCCTAAGACTTCAAGATGGCTAGTGTGCTACTGAACACATGAGCCAGCGAGTGCCGACTGCTGTATACAACATGACAGCTAGCATCATGTACCCAACATGCACCAGGGCCTGTTCCTGTCTTCAGTCTGACTTGTATATGTGTTGACATCATCATCAAGTGCCCTGCCAGCTGGCGTAGGCGTCCATGACTCTCCACAGATCTCGGTCTTTGGTTTTCTGGATTAACTCTGCTGCTGATATTCCTCCTTGCCACCGTCTCAGTCCGTCCAGCATCATTTCTCTTGGTCGACCTTTGCCTCTCTTTCCTTTGATCTTTCCAGTTGTCACAATATTCTCGATTGCCTCTCAAATGACCAAAACAAGCTGTCTCTTTCTCATTGTTGTATATATATGTTCTACTCCCATTTGCCTCTTTCAGGCAACCATTGTTTGTTACTCTGGTAGTTCATGGAATTCACAGCAATCGTCTCAGGAACCACGTCTCTGTGATTACATATATCTTAAATGAATTTCACTGATGTCAAGCTGTGGAAATTAAAGACCTAGAAACTAAAACTAAATTACAGTTACAGAAACATTGGATGCTGCAGCGACAAGCCTTCCTCAGCAAACAGCAACAGTACCTCTCCCATCAACTGCAGCTGCCGATCTAACAACTTGATGTCGTCGTCACTGGCCAGGGGGTTGACACAGCCTCGAACCTGCTCCATGAACTGAGGCCAGCTCAGCACAGGGTAGGCGTGTAAGGCTCGCCGCCACTCTGGCATCTGGGCGACCACGGCTGACAGGAACCCGTTGGATCTGGGCAGTTTCTGGAAGCAGAGTAACAGTAACCAAATGTGTTATCATCATCATGTGCCTTGTGTTGTTGATCATTGACACACATACATCATTATATACCAGAGAGAGAGAGAGAGAGAGAGAGAGAGAGAGAGAGAGAGAGAGAGAGAGAGAGAGAGAGAGAGAGAACGAACGAACGAACGAACAGACTTTATTTTCAAAGGGTAACAAATTGGGCACGCAGGCCCGTATTACATTCGGCTCTTCCAATCACTCATCTTTCTTTCATCAACAGTGCATAGGAAAAAAACATTGTCACATGAATTTTGTAAACATAAACAATGCATATTACTATGTTGTGAGACACATCCACCACCCACCCACACATCCCCCATTCACTCCAACTCCCCCACCCAACCACACACACATACAATACATTCCCCCACCCATCCACAACATCATTACACCTACACATCTCCCCGCCCACACACACCTCTCACCCACCACACATCCCATCCACCCACAGCCCAAGCACACATACATTCAATAACCCCCACATCCCCCACCTACACACATCTCCTCACCCACTCACATATCCTCTACCCATCCCATTTCCCACCAACAATCACTCACCCAATATCCTCCTCCACCCACACACCTCCAACCACCCAGCCAAACACACATTCCTCAGCCACACACACATCTCCCCGTCAACTCACATATTCCGCACCTACTCACACACAAATTCTGCACTCACCCACATAATCTCCCATCTCCCCCAGCCCACTCACAGATCCCGAGCCCGCACCTACAAACATCCCCCACCATCTCCTAACCTGCACACACTCACCCACCCACATATCCTCTACTAACCCACACATCCTCTACCCACCCATTCCCTCAGCCACACATCCCTTAACCACACACCCTTACTCATATACAATCACCCACCCACACATCCTCTACCCAACCACACATCCTCCATCCACCCATTCCCTCAGCCACACATCCCTTAACCACACACCCCTACCCATATACACACACATCCCCACCCACGCACAATCTCACCACCCATACAAACATCCCTCACACACATCCCCACCCACCAACACATTCCCCATTCACAAACACACACCTCCCATCCACACACACACAACCCACACACACATCCCCAACCCATACATTCATCCCCTCACACATTCCTAGACACACGTACTTATCCCTCAACCACTAACACCCACACATCCCTTACCCACTCATCAACACATACATCTCCTATCTACCCACCCACACTCACACACCCCAACCACCCATCTAAGCACACATCCCCCACCCTAACACACATCCTTCACCCACCCGCAAACCCAACCACACCTTCACCCACCCACACAAACATCATTTATACACATCCAGCTCCCCTCCCACACAACACCACACCCACCCCAAAGACACATCCCTCACCCACACACACATCTATCCACACATCTCCTACCCATCCACACATCCCCCAACTGCAATCACCCTCACTACCCACACATACATCCTCCATCCAGCCACACACACCCCCACCGAGCCAGACATATCTCCCACCCACACACACATCTCCAAATCCATCAGCCACATCCATCACGCACCCCTCCCTCAACCCACACACATCCCCCACACACATTCACCCACACATCTCTCACTCACACACACTCCCCACCCATCCACCCAAACATCCCACACCCATACACATCCCTCACCCACACACACATCCTCAAACCCACAACCACCCCCACACATCTCCCACACACCACATATCCCCACACCCACATCTCCCCACCCACATATATACCCCCACCCATCCCATAACCCACCATCAATCCTCCACCAACATATCCTCCTCCACCCACTCACCCACAACCACCTAGACAAACACACATCCCCACCCACAAACACATCTCCCCGCCAACCCATACATCTCCCACACACCCACGCACAAATCCCCCACCCACATAATCCCACCCCGCCCACCCACACATCCTGAGCCCACCCACACACATCACGAATCCACCCATACACACATCCCCCCATCCCCCAACCTACTATTATGATCAAACTCCCACACTTTACACACACATACAGTGACGATTGTCGTGAGCATTGTCGCAAAATTGTAAATAAAATGGAGAAAAATTGTACATATACATTTTGTAACTTAAAAATTAGTGATGCAATTCAACTCTCTCTGTCCCCCCCCCCTCTCTCTCTCTCTCTCTCTCTCTCTCTCACTAACGCTCTCACTCACATTACAGTAATGTTATATTATACATGATAAAATCAAGTGTTATACATACAAAATGATAATGTGAAAGATGAAAATACACAAAAAATATGGAATGGCATGTTACAGGACATGCGAGCACTCAATTCTCGCTCTCTCTCTCTCTCTCTCTCTCTCTCTCTCTCTCTCTCTCTATTACACAGGCACACACACATTCCACACACACACACACACACACACATATCCCTCACATACACACCCATACATACATCCTCACATCTAGGCAAATACATGATGCCTCACATGATCACTGAAACTAATAAGAACAAACTCCCACACTTTACACACAATTGAGACACTGACGATTGTCGTGAGAATTCTCGCAATTGCAAGAAGTGGAGAAAAAATTGTACATATACATTATGTAGCGTAAAAATTAGTGATGCAATTCAACTCTCTCTTTTTTCTCTCTCTCCCTCTCTCTCTCTTGCTCTCTTGTGCTCTTTCTTGCGCTCTCTCTCTCTCTCACTAACTCTCTCTCACATCACAGTAATGTTATATTATACATGATAAAATCAAGTGGCATACAAAATGATAAGATGAGAATTAAAAAAAAATAATATGGAATGGCATGTTACAGGACAATCAGGTGTCAGGTGGCATTAAACGATACCTCGTAATATGAAAGATGAGAATACATAAAAAATATGGAATAGCATGTTACATGACATGCGTGGGCTCAACTCTCTCTCTCTCTCTCTCTCTTTACATACACACACTCTCACACTCATTCACTCTCTCTCTCGCTCTCTCTCTCTCTCACTTACACTCACTAACTCTCTCACTTGCTTTACAGCAATTTACATGAATTCATTTAATGCATGTTAAATTCAAATGCATCAAAATGATAATATGAAAAAAATGAGAATACACAAAACATATGGATCAGCATGTTAGATGACATGCGTGCACTCAACTCTCTCTCTCTCTCTCTCTCTCTCTCTCTCTCTCTCTCTCTCTCTTCTCTCTCACACACATGTACATATACACACCCACACACATCATACCCACGCAATACACACACCCGCACACATCCATATACTTACTCACACGTACTCACATAACACCCGAATATACACTCCCTCGCATACACTGCATGCATGCACACTTACACATACAAAGATATACAATACATACACGAGCACACACACACACACACACTCATCCAAACACACATACACCCATGCACATGCATATAAACACATGAACGCACACCTTAACACATGTACAGACATACACACAGAGGCACACACAGATACACACATGTACACACACATATACACCCATACAAACATACAGACATGCACACACATACATCCACACTTTCTCATGCACTCTCTCATTCACCCACGCTCTCTCTTTTACACACTCACTCGCTCTCACACTCACTCATTCGCGCACATACACGCATACCCACAAATTCTCTCTCACTCACTCACGCTCCCTTACTCACTCATTTACTCGATCACTCTCTAACTCACACTCACTCACTAACTTTCACACTCTATCACACAGACAGGCAGACACACAACACACCAACTCTCTCAGATTCACTCATTCTCTAACTAAATCTCTCACACATATGTCCACACACTCACTTACTTTTACACTCACTCAGGCACACGCGCATGCATACTCTCTCACTCTCACTCATACTAATTCTTCCACTCACACTCTTTCTCACTCACTCTCTCACCCACTGTCTCGCTCACACACACACAGTGAAGAATGATAGTGGAAAAATGTTACTAGTAGGTGACTTATGGAGGCATATAGTCGGTATGAAGTAAGTATTGAAAGAGTTTTCGGTTGAATGTGTAGGGACTCATTGGTGTTTTCAGTTCTAGTGGAAGGCTATTCCACAAGTGAGCACCAGAATATGCGAAACAAGTTTTGTATAAGTCCAATCTAGGCTTAGGAAGCTGTAATAAATTTAAGCGCTTACTGTTCATTGCATTAGATTGAATTATCGGTAGAAGATACTCTGGGGTATTTTGAGATATAATTTTATTCACTAATTTGGCTTTGTTAAAAAGGAAGCGCTTTTGAAGTGGTAGAAGTCTTAGATGGCTGTATAATTTATTACTTTCAACGTACTTTATGCTAGAAACTAGACGTATAGCGCGGTTTCTCTATAGAGAGAGAGAGAGAGACAGAGAGAGAGACAGAGAGAGAGAGATAGAGATAGAGTGAGTGTTTGAAAGAGGAGAATGGGGAGAGAGAGAATGACATACAGACAGACAGAGAAAGAGAGAGAGAGGAGGGGGAGGTAGAGAGAGACAATGACACAGTGTTTGAGATAGGAAGTGGGGGGGGGGGGGTGAGAGAATGACAGTGTACGAGATGCCAAGTAGCAGGACAGAGAATATGACGCAAAAGTAAATTTGTGACGAAATCGCGAAACCAATGTCTAGGAGTATCGAATGGGCTGACGTAGAACGGAGAACACGTCAGAAGAATTGTCAACAACAACAAACATTTGGATCACAGAGCTCCACCAGAGAAGCAGCACGTTGAAGTTGTCTGGAACTTAGAAAGATATTTACTGGCAGGACAACCGTACTCATGGCCAACACATATTAGAAAGGAGAACCAGAATAGTATGGCATCTTACATGGCAAACGAAATATCTTTGACAGATGCGGAATATTAGAACGAAACTTAGAATGTCACAGCAGAAGGACACTTTGGCAACCTTGCAAAGGACAGAAGGACTGCGATACGGACTTGATAGTTCTTAGCAGCTAGTCTGGTCAACAGTTGATTATTTATAATTAATATTATTATGACCGTCCCATCTGGAAATAACAGACACGGTCGAAACCAATTATGATTTCATGAATTTTCTGATTGATCATGCAGCACGAGAATATGGGCAAATAAACTTGGCCTCATCAATTAGATTGCCGGCCTTCGAGTCCTTTCATTGATGTTCAGTTGATGCTTCATTGACATTTGCTGGATTGTTCTGCAAACCCTGGACCTTTTTTATTTGAGTTTATTCTGTTGAAGTTATGCAAGACACATCTCAGCACGAGATATGAGGGAAGGGGAGAGAGAGAGAATGACACATAGACAGACATAGAGAGAGAGAGAGAGAGAGAGAGAGAGAGAGAGAGAGAGAGAGAGAGAGAGAGAGAGAGAGAGAGAGAGAGAGAGAGAGAGAGTGACACACAAACAGAATAAGAGAGAGTCTGACCTACCTCAGAGATGTCCAGTTTCATCTTGGCCAGTTGTTGCTTGAAGGCTCGCATGTCATGAGAGGAAGGTAGCTGGGCATCCATGAGAAAAATCGTGGGACAGATGTCAAGGTCGTACTGGAAGATGCCCATCACCCTGTCCAGGATGTACGTGGTGTCCTTGTTCGTGTGCACGCCGCTGGTAGTCTTGTGGCACGGGGTCGAGGACTTGTCTGCATGAGTGGCCACCAGCAGCACCTGGGCTGTATTCTGCAACTTCCCACAGTAATCTGTTTGGTACAATCATCGGTGAATTATTTTTACATCAACTTTCCACAGTAATCTGTTTGGTACAATCATCGGTGAATTATCTTTACATCAACTTTCCACAGTAATCTGTTTGGTACAATCATCGGTGAATTATCTTTACATCAACTTTCCACAGTAATCTGTTTGGTACAATCATCGGCGAATTATCTTTACATCAACTTTCCACAGTAATCTGTTTGGTACAATCATCGGTGAATTATCTTTACATCAACTTTCCACAGTAATCTGTTTGGTACAATCATCTGTGAATTATTTTTACATCAACTTTCCACAGTAATCTGTTTGGTACAATCATCGGTGAATTATCTTTACATCAACTTTCCACAGTAATCTGTTTGGTACAATCATCGGTGAATTATCTTTACATCAACTTTCCACAGTAATCTGTTTGGTACAATCATCTGTGAATTATCTTTACATCAACTTTCCACAGTAATCTGTTTGGTACAATCATCTGTGAATTATTTTTACATCAACTTTCCACAGTAATCTGTTTGGTACAATCATCGTTGAATTATTTTTACATCAACTTTCCACAGTAATCTGTTTGATACAATAATCGGTGAATTATTTTTACATCAACTTTCCACAGTAATCTGTTTGGTACAATCATCGGTGAATTATCTTTACATAAACTTCCCACAGTAATCTGTTTGGTACAATCATCTGTGAATTATCTTTACATCAACTTCCTACAGTAATCTGTTTGGTACAATCATCGGTGAATTATTTTTACATCAACTTTCCAAAGTAATCTGTTTGGTACAATTATCGGTGAATTATCTTTACACCACAGTAATATAATTAATTTTTCCAGGCACAAGGGATACTGCATAGGAAGTATCCAACATGTAACTTATAAGAGAAGACAAGCAATCAAACACCACAAAAAGCAATCAGCACAGACCTACAGAATTGTTAGCTCCAGTTATCAAACCATGGGTCAGAAGAGTGGAGAACAACTGCAAGAGTTACTAACAAACCACAAACATTCACTATTTAGTGCCTGCACACAATAGTGGGGATAAAACGGTATGACAGAATCACCAATGTGGAACTCGTGGAGAGAACTAAAGAAATCTCCGTGAACCAGGAAGTGACGAAAAGATGCTGGCACTGGATTAGACACATTGGGAAAACCTGAGGATGATATAACTAGACACTCTCTTTTCCGGATACCTATACGAACATGGAGAAGAGAATTATAGAAAGAGATTAATAACATAATGAGGACAGGCAGGGAGCTGCAGGATAGCAAAAGATGGAGCAGCTTGCCGTGGGTTGTTGAAGGGCATATGTGCCAATAGGGGATAAGGGCACAAGAAGACAGACCAGGAGCTAAATTATTGAACAATCGAGAATACGATACACACACACATATCACGGCTGTAACTGACTCAGAAAGCATGCTGAGTAGGGTGAGGACAGGCAAGCTTCGGGCATAGTGGCTTGCTTCACTTCAGAGGTCACGGGTGGCAAGCCACGCCTGGATCTTTTCTCCGGGGCATGTCGGTGTGCTGGGGAATGAACAGGCGGACAGATTGGCTTGCTCTGCAAAACTTGGTGGAGTATTGATGCATGACAAGGCAGACGTGGTTGCGGCCTTGTGGGAGCATGTGTACACCTTGGAGGAGCAAATGGATCAACATGGTCTGGCAAGAATGAGACAGCGAGGAGTGACGAGGGGATCTGGCCGACGCTCGACGCTCAGAGGAAAGGCGAGACGGACATATAATCAGATTGCTACTGGTACTATATTGGTGTTGGAACTCTTGGCTGGCTGCTGAAGATGGGGACTGAGCACTTATGGGAATGCCCCGAATGCTGTGATGTTGGTTCCTAAATCAATCAATCAATCAATCAATCAATCAATCAATCATGCCTGGGATGCCAGCACAATCACCACACATCAATGTGACACAGCAGTTCAAGCAACAGGCAACAGGGACAACAATGACATGACTCACCCAAACAAATATTGGTATAGAAATGATTCAACAAAACATTGGTATATAAATGGCTGAAACAAACATTCACACAGAAATGACAAACTGACATATGTAGTCAATAATTATTTTTTCAAAAAATAGCAGGTCAAAAAAGGTTTAAATACAATAGAATAACAGTAACAACAATACACATTGTTATAATTCCACACATCTAGTGTATTGACACTGTTATAATTCACATACACAGTATATGTGACACTATTATAATTCACATACACAGTACATGTGACACTGTTATAATTCACATACACAGTATATGTGACACTATTATAATTCACATACACAGTATATGTGACACTATTATAATTCACATACACAGTATATGTGACACTATTATAATTCACATACACAGTATATGTGACACTATTATAATTCACATACACAGTATATGTGACACTATTATAATTCACATACACAGTATATGTGACACTATTATAATTCACATACACAGTATATGTGACACTATTATAATTCACATACACAGTACATGTGACACTGTTATAATTCACATACACAGTAAATGTGACAGTTATAATTCATCATCATTGGCACCTTGCCGTCTTGACAGACGATAGTTTGTGCTTTAAAAAGGCATAATAACTTTTAACTATGGCGGTAGCGAGTGTGACTGATAAGGCCAATTTGCGCTGTAAATGTCCGTTCACAGTGGGTGCATGTGAACACGTGGTCATTTCCACCATCATGCACCATCTTACGTCTCAAACGCTTGGTGTGTGACTTTTCTGCAATAATTTTCTCCTTTGACTTTATTCCATTTCTGATATTTGCCCTCCATGCAACACGTTCAGCGGCGACTTGCTCCCAATGTGCATTATCAATGCCTGTATCAATCATGTCCCGCTTACACACATCTTTGTATCGTAGTAGAGGCCGACCCTGAGATCTCTTACCCATCTGTAATTCACCAAAAAAGATATCCTTTGGTATTCTACCATCATCCATCCTCCTAAGATGTCCTATCCATCTAAGTCTACGAAGACTGAGCATGGAATAAACTGTCACACAACCTGATCTTTCCAATACTTCAGTATTTGTGATTTTGTCTTGCCATTTAATACCAAGAATTCTTCGCAGACACCGCATATGAAAGCTGTTTAAATTGTTCTCTTGGTGTGAGTAAGTTGTCCAGGTTTCACTGCCATAGAGAAGAGTACTAAGGACACAGGCTTGATAGACAAGGACTTTTGTTTTGGCAGTAAGCTTCCTGTTCTCCCAGACTCTTTTTCTTAACCTGTTCATTGTTGTTGCTGCCTTACCAATCCGGATGTTGATTTCCTGATCTAGGGATAATTTGCTATTTACCACCGATCCTAGATATGTAAAATGGTCTACTATCTCTAGTTCGGCGTCGTCAATAAAGATTGATGGTACCCCATGTGCACCTTGTGACATAATCTGTGTCTTCTTTTTGCTAATTGTTAAACCAAATTCAGAACAAGCATTGGAGAATGCAGATAGTAGACATTGCAATTCTTCCTCAGAGTGGGTCGTAACTGCAGCATCATCTGCAAAAAGCAACTCTCTGATCAGTACCCTCCTAATTTTGGTCTTAGCCTTCAATCTCTGAGCATTGTAGAGGCCGCCATCTGAGCGTGAGTGAATGTATATACCACCATCCTGATCACGAAATGCATATTTCAGTAGAAGTGAAAAGTATATTCCAAAGAGGGTGGGAGCTAGTACACAACCTTGCTTAACTCCACTCTTGATTTCAAATTCTTCAGAAGTTGCACCATCAAACTTGATTATACCCTTCATGCCTGTGTGGAACGATTCCACAATGGACAGAAGAGTTGGTGGGCAGCCAATCTTCTTTAGTGCCTTGAACAGACCCTCACGACTGACCAAATCAAATGCCTTTGTGAGGTCGATGAAGGCAATAAACAGTGGTTGATTCTGTTCACGGCATTTTTCTTGCATTTGTCGCAATGAGAATATCAGTTATAATTCACATACACAGTATACGTGACACTGTTATAATTCACGTACCTATCGGCAGTCTAGGGTGTATCCTGGCCTTGAGAAAGTTCAACCAGAAGATGACCTGAGCCATCTGTTCATCCAAGGAGTCCTCAAGGTTGAACATCACCACGTGGATGCAGTTGATGTCCCCCAGGAAGTGGTCGTAGAACAAGTAGTAAGGCTCATAACCTGAGAAGTCCCACACGCTACACTCTCCAGCTCCTGTAGCAGGGAAGAAAGTCGACCTCAGGCCATGAAATCAGCGAGGACAGACATGTTCATACATAACATCACACGGTCATTGTTTGTAAGCCTACCAGAGCATGGTTACCTCAGGCCATGAAATCAGCGAGGACAGACATGTTCATACATAACATCACACGGTCATTGTTTGTAAGCCTACCAGAGCATGGTTACCTCAGGCCATGAAATCAGCGGGGACAGACATGTTCATACATAACATCACACGGTCATTGTTTGTAAGCCTACCAGAGCATGGTTACCTCAGGTCATGAAATCAGCGAGGACAGACATGTTCACACACAACGCTATCACACAATCATTGTTTGTAAGCCTACCAGAGCATGGTTACCTCAGGTCATGAAATCAGCGAGGACAGACATGTTCACACACAACGCTATCACACGGTCAATGATGGGAGTCTACCAGAGCATGGTTACCTCAGGCCATGAAATCAGCGAGGACAGACATGTTCAGACATAACACAACACATGGTCAATGATGGGAGCCTACCAGAGCAAGGTTATAAGGCTACTCTTCTTCTTCAGGTGCTTAGTCTTGAGCAGGCACTGGGGATGTTAACTCTCCTCTCCTGTCATCTGATATTGTAAAAGGGCACCTCCAGGGATGATAACTCTCCTGTCATCTGATATTGTAAAAGGGCACCTCCAGGGATGATAACTCTCCTGTCATCTGATATTGTAAAAGGGCACCTCCAGGGATGATAACTCTCCTGTCATCTGATATTGTAAAAGGGCACCTCCAGGGATGATAACTCTCCTGTCATCTGATATTGTAAAAGGGCACCTCCAGGGTTGATAACTCTCCAGTCATCTGATATTGTTAAAGGGTACCTCCAGGGATGATAACTCTCCTGTCATCTGATATTGTAAAAGGGCACCTTCAGGGATGATAACTCTCCTCTCCTGCCATCTGATATTGTAAAAGGGCACCTCCAGGGATGAAAACTCTCCTGTCCTGTCATCTGATATTGTAAAAGGGTACCTCCAGGGATGATAACTCTCCTGTCATCTGATATTGTAACTCTCCTGTCATCTGATATTGTAAAAGGGCACTTCCAGGGATAACTCTCCTCTCCAGTCATCTGATATTGTAAAAGGGTACCTCCAGGGATGATAACTCTCCTCTCCAGTCATCTGATATTGTAAAAGGGCACCTCCAGGGTTGATAACTCTCCTGTCATCTGATATTGTAAAAGGGCACCTCCAGGGATGATAACTCTCCTGTCATCTGATATTGTAAAAGGGCACCTCCAGGGATGATAACTCTCCTGTCATCTGATATTATAAAAGGGCACCTCCAGGGATGATAACTCTCCTGTCATCTGATATTGTAAAAGGGCACCTCCAGGGATAACTCTCCTCTCCAGTCATCTGATATTGTAAAAGGGCACCTCCAGGGATGATAACTCGTCTCGTCCTCCAATGCTGCTTCCATTTACATCTTCTACATTTTTGAAAATATTTTCACTGTATAGGGAAAAAAGATCTGGAGACATTACACATCCCTGCCTAACACCCACTTCATTATCAATCCTTATGGCAGCTTTTTGTTTCCAATATTATGCTTATATAAGTCTAATATCTTTCCCATCAATTTGATCAGAAATCAGATAACAGAACGCTGCTCCTCTAAGTGCATGTCAGGGCAGCCATCTTTAAACTGTCCTGTGACATAATTGTGTTCGTCTGCACAGTGAAGTGACATGTTTAACCCTCTTGACATCCATTAAAACAATATTGACAGGTTACAAGACAATGTCATGGTTATTGTAATTTCTATCACGCTTTTAAGGTTTTCATTTGAAGCCCCCTCGTTGTAATGTCTGGTGCTGTCAACTCAACATTTGTCTTCTTCACAACTCAGATATCCTTGACATTCTTCTCTGTCCATGATATTCTCAACATTCTTCTCTGTCCACAATATTCTCAACATTCTTCTCTGTCCACAATATTCTCTACATTCTTCTCTGTCCACGATATTCTCAACATTCTTCTCTGTCCACGATATACTCAACATTCTTCTCTGTCCACAATATTCTCAACATTCCTCTCTGTCCACGATATTCTCAACATTCTTCTCTGTCCACGATATTCTCAACATTCTTCCCTGTCCACAATATTCTCAACATTCTTCTCTGTCCACAATATTCTCAACATTCTTCTCTGTCCACAATATTCTCAACATTCTTCTCTGTCCATTATATTCTCAACATTCTTCTCTGTCCACGATATTCTCAACATTCTTCTCTGTCCACAATATTCTCAACATTCTTCTCTGTCCACGATATTCTCAACATTCTTCTCTATCCATGATATTCTCAACATTCTTCTCTATCCATGATATTCTCAACATTCTTCTCTCTCCATGATATTCTCAACATTCTTTTCTGTCCACGATATTCTCAACATTCTTCTCTGTCCATTATATTCTCAACATTCTTCTCTGTCCACGATATTCTCAACATTCTTCTCTGTCCACAATATTCTCAACATTCTTCTCTGTCCATGATATTCTCAACATTCTTCTCTATCCATGATATTCTCAACATTCTTCTCTATCCATGATATTCTCAACATTCTTCTCTCTCCATGATATTCTCAACATTCTTTTCTGTCCACGATATTCTCAACATTCTTCTCTGTCCATGATATTCTCAACATTCTTCTCTGTCCATGATATTCTCAACATTCTTCTCTGTCCATGATATTCTCAACATTCTTCTCTGTCCACAATATTCTCAACATTCTTCTCTGTCCACGATATTCTCAACATTCTTCTCTGTCCATGATATTCTCAACATTCTTCTCTGTCCACGATATTCTCAACATTCTTCTCTGTCCACAATATTCTCAACATTCTTCTCTGTCCACAATATTCTCAACATTCTTCTCTGTCCACGATATTCTCAACATTCTTCTCTATCCATGATATTCTCAACATTCTTCTCTATCCATGATATTCTCAACATTCTTCTCTATCCATGATATTCTCAACATTCTTCTCTGTCCACAATATTCTCAACATTCTTCTCTGTCCACAATATTCTCAACATTCTTCTCTGTCCACAATATTCTCAACATTCTTCTCTATCTATGATATTCTCAACATTCTTCTCTGTCCATGATATTCTCAACATTCTTCTCTATCCATGATATTCTCAACATTCTTCTCTGTCCATGATATTCTCAACATTCTTCTCTGTCCATGATATTCTCAACATTCTTCTCTGTCCACAATATTCTCAACATTCTTTTCTGTCCACGATATTCTCAACATTCTTCTCTGTCCACAATATTCTCAACATTCTTCTCTGTCCACAATATTCTCAACATTCCTCTTTGTCCACTATATTCTTAACATTCTTCTCTGTCCATGATATTCTCAACATTCTTCTCTGTCCACGATATTCTCAACATTCTTCTCTGTCCACGATATTCTCAACATTCTTCTCTGTCCACGATATTCTCAACATTCTTCTCTGTCCACAATATTCTCAACATTCTTCTCTGTCCACTATATTCTCAACATTCTTCTCTGTCCACGATATTCTCAACATTCTTCTCTGTCCACGATATTCTCAACATTATTCTCTGTCCATAATATTCTCAACATTCTTCTCTGTCCACGATATCCTCAACATTCTTCTCTATCCACGACATTCTCAACATTCTTCTCTGTCCACAATATTCTCGGCATGGTTCTCTGTCCACAATATTCTCAACATTCTTCTATGTCCACAATATTCTCAACATTCTTCTCTGTCCACAATATTCTCAACATTTATCTCTGTCCACGACATTCTCAACATTCTTCTCTGTCCACAATATTCTCAACATTTATCTCTATCCACGATATTCTCAACATTCGTCTCTGTCCACAATATTCTGAACATTCTTCTCTGTCCACAATATTCTCAACATTTATCTCTGTCCACAATATTCTCAACATTCTTCTCTGTCCACAATATTCTCAACATTCTTCTCTGTGTTTCGCTGCAAGAACAAGTGTACTTCGACACCTGAATGAGTGTCTAGTTGGTCATGCATTGAAGTACCCTTGTTCCTACAGTGAGGCACTACCATCATGTGGAGGTGACAAGTTCAGATCTCGATGGTGTAATTATATTTTCAGTTGTTATGTTGTCTAATGTGCCTTCTAATCTCGACTTTTTTCTGATACTTCTGTGAGTGCCAGACAATGATTGGCACCTTGCCATCTTGACAGATGATAGTTTGTAAACTAGAGTTGTACCCCTCCACAGCACAAAACTGGGGCTGAATTTAGAGACCATGTGTTGACCATGCAATGCAGCATAGTCTCTCTCTCAGCCTGCCTAGTTTACTCCAGAGGCAAGGTAACACCAATACGTCTGGAACAAGACAAGCTGCAGAAGCTGCCAGATCAGCAAAGCAATGCTCTAACTGACTGCCTGTCGGAGCTTCAATCCTAGACCAGTTGCCGATGAAGGCTTAGGATCTGGTCAGCCCTGCCATGACACTTAAACTTCACGTTGCATTTCCTCACGCTGTGCTAAGACGTGAATTTATTTATGAGTTGTCTTGATGGTTTCAAATGGGTTGCCCACTTGATAAACCATAACCAAACATGGCACACACACAGCACAATGTTACCTGCAATATGAACTGTCTGTACATCAATGCCTTTAGTGTAGGTTGGGTTTCCGACCGTGTAATTGAGCGGAGTTGGAAGACTAAACTGGCGGGACAGTTTGCTGGGACCTGCAACAGCCACAAATAGGTTCAATATACAACAAAAGTTAGGTCACTGTTACAGTGGCAATCTAGTCATGGCAGATGCAATGTAGGCTAAAGTAGTCATGTAGTAAGTGAAGAGGTAATGTAGTAGTAGATGAAAGAAGTGATGTAATAGTAGACTGAAGATGTAATGTAGTAGTTGACTGAACAAGTAATGTAGTAGTAGATTGAAGATTTAATGTAAAAGTAAAATGAAGATGTAATGTAGTTGTTGACTAAGCAAGTAATATAGTAGTAGACAGAAGTTGTAACATAGGAGTAGATGACAGAAGTGATGTAATAGTAAGTCATCACAGATGACAGATCACAACACAGATGACAGATCACAACACAACACAGATGGCAGATTATAGATCACAACACAACACGGATGACAGATCACAACATAGATGACAGATCACAACACAACACAAATGGCAGATTATAGATCACAACACAACACGGATGACAGATCACAACACAGATGACAGATCACAACACAGATGACAGATCACAACACAATGCAGATGACAGATCACAACAGAGATGTCAGATCACAACACACATGACAGATCACAACACAACACAGATGACAGATCACAACACAGATGACAGATCACAACACAACACAGATCACAACACTGATGACAGATCACAACACAGTTGACAGATCACATAACAACACAGATGACAGATCACAACACAACACAGATGACAGATCACAACACCTATGACAGATCACAACACAACACAGATGGCAGATCACAACACAACACAGATGACAGATCACAACACAACACAGATGATAGATCACAAAACAACACAGATGATAGATCATAACACAACACAGATGACATAACAACACAACACAGATGATAGATCATAACACAACACAGATGACAGATAACAACACAACACAGATGATAGATCATAACACAACACAGATGACAGATCACATAACAACACAGATGACAGATCACAGCACAACACAGATCACAACACAGATGGCAGATCACAACACAGATGACAGATCACAACACAATGCAGATGACAGATCACAACACAGATGACAGATCACAACACAGATGACAGATCACAACAGAGATGTCAGATCACAACACACATGACAGATCACAACACAACACAGATGACAGATCACAACACAACACAGATCACAACACTGATGACAGATCACAACACAGTTGACAGATCACATTACAACACAGATGACAGATCACAACACAGATGACAGATCACAACACCTATGACAGATTATAACACAACACAGATGACAGATCACATAACAACACAGATGACAGATCACAACACAGATCACAACACAGATGACAGATCACAACACCTATGACAGATCATAACACAACACAGATGGCAGATCACAACACAACACAGATGACAGATCACAACACAACACAGATGACAGATCACAACACAGATGACAGATAACAACACAACACAGATGATAGATCATAACACAACACAGATGACAGATCACATAACAACACAGATGACAGATAACAACACAACACAGATGATAGATCATAACACAACACAGATGACAGATAACAACACAACACAGATGATAGATCATAACACAACACAGATAACAGATCACAACACAAAACAGATGACAGATCACAACACAACACAGATGACAGATCACAACACAACACAGATGACAGATCACAACACAACACAGATGTCAGATCACAACACAACACAGATGACAGATCACAACACAGATGACAGATCACAACACAACACAGATGTCAGATCACAACACAAATGACAGATCACAACACATATGTCAGATCACAACACAACACAGATGACAGATCACAACACAACACAGATGTCAGATCACAACACAACACAGATGACAGATCACAACACAGATGACAGATCACAACAACACAGATGTCAGATCACAACACAAATGACAGATCACAACACATATGTCAGATCACAACACAACACAGATGACAGATCACAACACAACACAGATGTCAGATCACAACACAACACAGATGACAAATCACAACACAACAAAGATGAGAGTTCACAACAACAGTTATGTATAGGAGATCATGAACAAAACTGAGAGATCAGGGGTAAGACAGACAGCAACACTACACACAGCAAATAACAAACATATAAATCTTCCCAAACCTACCCTTATGTTTTGTCGTGGTGGCCCCTGACGGATGAAGTTTTCTCCGAAAGAAGCTGCCCAGAAAGCCTGTCTTGAGTGCCTCCACAAGCATAGACTTTCCAACTCCAGTAGAACCCAGCAGTTTTAATTTGACTCGACTGATTGGCTGAGGCAGTGGTTTGAGCTGACCAATCAACACCAGTCGTTTCTCCTGACAAATACAAAGAATGACATCACCAGCTGGTCTAGAGTCAGTCAGATACAGACTTGCCATGAAGGTGAGTTGTTGAAGATGTACAGCCACACATGAAGATACAGAGATGAAACTGCATAGTTACACACCAAGATACAAGGATGGAAGCATGTTATGTCTGACATTGATAAAGTATTAACAATATTATTCAAGGTCTCATGAATGACACTTCTGGAATGTGCAGGAAAATATATTTAAATACACTGGCAGGGAGTTGTTGTTGACTAGATGGAGAGCGGTGGGTTAAACCTGACAAAACTACAACATTCGAGAGTTATTTGTTTAGTAAGCAGTGATGGGTTAAATTTTTTTAAAGTTGTGGCACTCAGACAGATGTTCTTTGCTTGCAGGGCAGTGATGGGTTAAAGTTGTAGAAACTGAGACATCAAGTCTGTAACTTCCTGCCTGAGTGGGTGCAACAAGTGTGAAGTCTTGTATATAGCACCTAGATAAGTGGGTGCATCAAGTGTGAAGTCTTGTATATAGCACCTAGATAAGTGGGTGCATCAAGTGTGAAGTCTAGTTTATAGCAACTGGATAAGTGGGTGCATAAAGTGTGAATTTTCAGTTATAGCAACTAGATAAGTGGGTGCATAAAGTGTGAATTTTAGTTTATAACAACTAGATAAGTGGGTGCATAAAGTGTGAATGTTAGTTTATAGCAACTAGATAAGCCATGAGGAAGCAGTATTGAGGTTATTTGTTTGGGCAGCACATGTCTGTATACATCCCAGACACAAGTACCCAGTGCAGATTGAAACATAACAAACACATCGGATGGCAGACAAAACATCCCATACAATATCACCCAGTGCAGACAGAACTGTCACAAAATGAAACCGTGTGTTTATCCGGTTGATTATTACAGAGGATTTTCGGATTAAGCGGACGATCGACCAGCGACATCTATTTGTACTAACAGAGTAAACACAGTTGTACAGGTTACATCGTGTCAGCCCATAAACACATTTGGTGGTGAGGGAGAAGGATATGGAATGGTTCCGTTTGTCATCTATACTGCCGGACATCAGACGGAAATGGCTGCTGGGATTGTCACCACGGAACAGAAGAGTGACAAGTTTGTCAACATTTGAATGCAGATGGAAGCCGTGAGATCACAGGGGCAGATGTAAAACGGAAGTACCTAGTACGGAAAACAGTGCATCTGTCAATTCTTGGTTTCCGGAACATCAAGATGATTGGCAGCTTGGTATCGAAACTCTTTGCTGGGAGTTTACAGAAACTAGCTGGCTTGTTTTGAGAATCTAGGCAATTACTGACAACTTTGACAGGATTTAAGCCAGGAAAATAGTTCTTGACAGGGGATGATTTGCCACTGTGCCACCTGTGTGGGGGAGTAAAGGATAACGTCACGTGGACATCTTTGGTAGTTTGCCATATAAACTCGAGTTGAGATCAACTAGGGTGGACTTGAATAATGCTCTAGACAGAGTGCAGGGCACTGCAGTGCCAGTGGAAATAATATCTACCGTGTGTTAATTAGTGACTTAATTTTACACGTGCCTATATGGCAGATGTAGATATGATTTATAGGACTGCAGGAGTGCCATTTAAGGTATAACCTATTATAATATATTCGTTATAATTACTTTAGGCAGTAGCCTTGTTAAACTATAGTGTGATGATTAGCACTGTTAGTGGAAACTAGCTAGAGTAGTGAAGTGATACTTGGCTCTGTTAGCTAGAATAGATTAGTGTAGTGTTGATAAGCTTTACTAAATGGAGTAATGAGGGATAATTGGGATCTTCCCGTAGGTGTCCCTGGTGGGCGGGGTTCCGCATTCTGTTTGGTGATTTTTCTTTTGTCATAGCCTGATGCGACTCTAGGTGGGTAGCTAATCTGCTCTATGACTAATTCTAGTTAGCTAAAGATCATTAAGCAAGGTGATAGGCTTACACTCAGCCGAAAGGATCAGTGACTAGTACTATCACCAGATGTGTTGTTTCTATCCTAGGTTCCCTACCAGATCCAAGGAAACTCAACAAGTTTTTGGGAAAGAATCCAATCCCATTAGGAAGAACACCAGTTCAAGAGTCACTAGAGTTGCATACAGAACGTAACTTACGCTAGAAGGAAATTGATTCATCAAAGAGAGTGATGCATACTGATGCACCACACAGCATCATACAGTAGTAACGAACCGAGAACCGGCTAAGAGTACCTAGTGTTAGTACAGCAACAATTAACATTAGAAATTAGCACTTATGGACTGAATGGTTCGATGTGCAACGAGGATGATCTGTCGACTAACTAACTAACTAACTAACTGCGTACACACTACAAAAGACTTGTGCAGTTTGTTAAGGAACGTTAGGAACGGACATTGTGTAGAGTGCAACCGGTCCATGATTAACTGTTAATACCACCGGTGTCTATTTCGGATGTTCATGAAATTGGATTACCAGAGGTCTACAGAGGCAAAGCAGTATCCGGCAAGATGGTTTCGGCAACGGGTGAGAAGTACATGTTCTGACGTAACGTGCTGTGGTCTATCTTTGCTGGGATCAGCTGACTGGGTTGCTGTCTGAGAGTCAGAGTCTACACACTTTATAGAACACGTCATACATTTTCTTCACATACACGTCTCATATACGTTACACTTTTATTTTAATAAATTACTCTTTATTAATTTCTAGAAGCAAGAGTTGTTGAGTATGTTGCGTTGGGGAAGTATGAGAAGGGGGCATAGTACGACAGTGTGAGAGTGATAGGAAAAGGTGTCCATAGGCTGATGGAGTGTGTTGGACGGAAGCTGGTGGATTCTCCAGAATAGTGAGAGGAACAAAATATTATAATGTGGGTGTCGACTCTCTTCACTCCAGGGACGACACTTTAAAGGAGGACACGACAAGAACATCACACACAATACTACTCAGTGCAGACAGAACATCATAGACACTTACCCCTTTGACGGTTGTCATCAGTTCAGCAATATTTGTAAATCCCTGAGCTAGAGCCATGATTTCTCCCGTAATACCATCCTACCAGGCAACAGAGAGAAGATCTAAATCTGACATGATCCCAGCTTTCAAACATGTCATGGTTTATGTAATATCAACAAGTCTGGCCTATTTATTCTTCCTCTTCTTCGCTGGTCTTTCAAGGGAAAATCGCCACACCTAGTTACGCATGTCAAGATCAGTATTCAACATCAGCATGCATTTGTGTCAGGCTTGCTTCCTGTCGGCAGATTTCCACTCCAGGTCACGAGTTTTGCCAACTCACGGCTAGGTTCTCTTGTCTACAGGTACAATGTTTCTATGAAGCTATTTCAATATATGCCATACATTGAACTCAACATGTGGCTTCCATCTTAAGTCAGGTCATTTTACTGATACTGAGTACATTTGAGGTGGCCTAGTGTACCTTGATCATATTCAAGAAATGTCAGTTATCCCTGGCAGTTTTCCCAGCCTGACAGTTTTCCCAGCCTGACAGTTTTCCCAGACAGTATACGTGTCCTGTCCTGTCCTGTCCTGTCCAGACAAGGAGATGTCTGCTGCAGACTGACTTCAACACATTCTTCACACTGCACTCACATCATCTCTCCATCTAAAACACTTATATCTTTCTCTGTTGTATGTGTATCTGTGAACTAACATCATCTAAAACACTTATATTTTTCTCTGTTGTGTGTGTATCTGTGAACTAACATCATCTAAAACACTTATATCTTTCTCTGTTGTATGTGTATCTGTGAACTAACATCATTCTAAAACACTTATATCTTTCTCTGTTGTATGTGTATCTGTGAACTAACATCATCTAAAACACTTATATCTTTCTCTGTTGTATGTGTATCTGTGAACTAACATCATCTAAAACACTTATATCTTTCTCTGTTATATGTGTATCTGTGAACTAACATCATTCTAAAACACTTATATCTTTCTCTGTTGTATGTGTATCTGTGAACTAACATCATCTAAAACACTTATATCTTTCTCTGTTGTATGTGTATCTGTGAACTAACATCATTCTAAAACACTTATATCTTTCTCTGTTGTATGTGTATCTGTGAACTAACATCATCTAAAATACTTATATCTTTCTCGGTTGTACGTGTATCTGTGAACTAACATCATCTAAAACACTTATATCTTTCTCTGTTGTATGTGTATCTGTGAACTAACATCATCTAAAACACTTTTATCTTTCTCTGTTGTATGTGTATCTGTGAACTAACATCATCTAAAACCCTTATATCTTACTCTTTTGTATGTGTATCTGTGAACTAACATCATCTAAAACACTTATATCTTACTCTGTTGTATGTGTATCTGTGAACTAACATCATCTAAAACCCTTATATCTTTCTCTGTTGTATGTGTATCTGTGAACTAACATCATCTAAAACACTTATATCTTACTCTGTTATATGTGTATCTGTGAACTAACATCATCTAAAACACTTATATCTTACTCTGTTGTATGTGTATCTGTGAACTAACATCATCTAAAACACTTATATCTTACTCTGTTGTATGTGTATCTGTGAACTAACATCATCTAAAACACTTATATCTTTCTCTGTTGTATGTGTATCTGTGAACTAACATCATCTAAAACACTTATATCTTTCTCTGTTGTATGTGTATCTGTGAACTAACATCATCTAAAACACTTATATCTTTCTCTGTTGTATGTGTATCTGTGAACTAACATCATCTAAAACACTTATATCTTACTCTGTTGTATGTGTATCTGTGAACTAACATCATCTAAAACACTTATATCTTACTCTGTTGTATGTGTATCTGTGAACTAACATCATCTAAAACACTGATATCTTACTCTGTTGTATGTGTATCTATGAACTAACATCATCTAAAACACGTATATCTTACTCTGTTGTATGTGTATCTGTGAACTAACATCATCTAAAACACTTATATCTTACTCTGTTGTATGTGTATCTGTGAACTAACATCATCTAAAACCCTTATATCTTTCTCTGTTGTATGTGTATCTGTGAACTAACATCATCTAAAACACTTATATCTTTCTCTGTTATATGTGTATCTGTGAACTAACATCATCTAAAACACTTATATCTTTCTCTGTTGTATGTGTATCTGTGAACTAACATCATCTAAAACACTTATATCGTTCTCTGTTGTATGTGTATCTGTGAACTAACATCATCTAAAACACTTATATCTTCATGGTTCCGTCGCCCTGCTACTGAGTGAGTGCGTGGCGCGACACTGTGAGCTGTGATTTCGTGTGCAATGCTTCTGAATCTGCCCAAGGTTTTTTGGAACGTGACTGCATGTTCGGAGCGATGGCAGCTGGCTATGTCCCAGAGTTGACCGGTTTTTGCCTTATGCAGAAATGCGTGGCTGCTGGGCTTCTGGTTGACTGCCACTGCCATCGATGATGAACTGTATTTTCGTGTACTGTGTGGGTGAACATCTAGGAAACATCCAGATGGGAAAATGACTGCCGATTCCATCAGAATGTTTCGTGGGGGACTATTGTGTTGACATTCTGGCAGCGGCATTATGCACAGTGTATCTGTGCGGGCTGTCGTTTGTCGAGACTCCTGTCTTTTCCACTTTTCACATTGGGCAGTGGGAGGCATTTTGTGTGATATTCACTGGCACAGGAATGGAGCATAATGGGGACGACCCATTGCTGTGAAGTTGGAACCGCGACTAACTAACTAACTAACTAACTTATATCTTTCTCTGTTATATGTGTATCTATGAACTAACATCATCTAAAACACTTATATCTTACTCTGTTGTATGTGTATCTGTGAACTAACATCATCTAAAACACTTATATCTTACTCTGTTGTATGTGTATCTGTGAACTAACATCATCTAAAACACTTATATCTTACTCTGTTGTATGTGTATCTGTGAACTAACATCATCTAAAACACTTATATCTTACTCTGTTGTATGTGTATCTGTGAACTAACATCATCTAAAACACTTATATCATTGTCTGTTGTATGTGTATCTGTGAACTAACATCATCTAAAACACTTATATCATTGTCTGTTATATGTATAATTGTGAACTAACATCGTCTAAAACACTTATATCTTTCTCTGTTATATGTGTAATTGTGAACTAACATCGTCTAAAACACTTATATCTTTCTCTGTTATATGTGTATCTGTGAACTAACATCATCTAAAACACTTATATCATTGTCTGTTATATGTATAATTGTGAACTAACATCGTCTAAAACACTTATATCTTTCTCTGTTATATGTGTATCTGTGAACTAACATCATCTAAAACACTTATATCTTTCTCTGTTATATGTGTATCTGTGAACTAACATCATCTAAAACACTTATATCTTTCTCTGTTATATGTGTAATTGTGAACTAACTTCATCTAAAACACTTTTATCTTTCTCTGTTATATGTGTATATGTGAACTAACATCGTCTAAAACACTTATATCATTGTCAGTTACCAGTTGGGGTATCTTCATTGCACTCAGCACAGGTCCATAGGTGCTCAGATCCTTCCCCCAGCATATGCATCAGCGTCCGGTGGCTAATAGTGCCAGTTCTGTGTTGGTTGACAAGGCACGTTTTCCTGATGTACCTCTCGCGTCTGGCCGTGCTGATTCTTACTCCCAAGTCTTTCATCCTGGACAGCGATGCGGATTCATTGACGTCAAAGTCCTCTGTTCTCGACATATCTTTAAGGACGTTAATAACATTGGCACGATCCATGGGCTGGCCATCTACAGGGGGTGCAGAGCCAGCCAGTTTATCCGCTCGTTCATTTCCGACTCCCGCATGTCCCGGGACGAAGATTTTAGTGACTTTATGGACAACAGACTTCCGCAGCGACTCAGTCCACTGTCTACGTACAGATCCGGCTTCGACCTTCTGAATCATTCTCATTGAATCACTTAGTACACACACTGTCTGTTATATGTGTAATTGTGAACTAACTTCATCTAAAACACATATCTTTCTGTTATATGGGGATCTGTTAACTAACTTCATCTAAAACACATATTTGTATCTGGTATATGTGTATCTGAATTATACGCTTGGACTTCTTATGACAAAGTTGACTGTTAGTTGAGGATGTCTGAAACATACCTCATTCACATGGGAATTCTACAAGAGTTCTGTCCAGAACTTTCGTCACTCTACTAGACTAAGATCAAATCCTAAGAGAGCTAGGAATGAAGGTTAGGAAAGCTTAGAACCACCTGTGTCAAGTCTAGATGTGAAGAGTCTGGTTGGGCAGGCCTAACATATGGGTCGGTTCTAAAAGAAACTGAGAAAAGACAGAGGGGGAAAAGATGTATGTCATGTGACTATTATGATCTTGGTCTATGTGGGTGAGTACTCCTATGTTGTTCTTGTTCCAGGATCCACTTTTTTCTGCCTAGATGGTGCATGAAGAGCCATAACCAAAGTTCTCCAGTAAGCTAGAGCTTACCTAACCATTCAGAGTTAGTGCCACGAAGTTACCCTTGGATAGAAGCCTCATCTGCTGGGACATATAACTCCGGCCATTGAAGAGATACAATCCACCTACCACAAGTCTAGCACCTAGCGGGCAGGACAACTACCACCTACCACAAGTCTACCACCTAGCGGGCAGGACAACTACCACCTACCACCAGTCTAGCGGGCAGGACAACTACCACCTACCACCAGTCTAGCACCTAGTGGGCAGGACAACTACCACCAGTCTAGCGGGCAGGACAACTACCACCTACCACCAGTCTAGCACCTAGTGGGCAGGACAACTACCACCAGTCTAGCACCTAGCGGGCAGGACAACTACCACCTACCACAAGTCTAGCACCTAGCGGGCAGGACAACTACCACCTACCACCAGTCTAGCACCTAGCGGGCAGGACAACTACCACCAGTCTAGCACCTAGCGGGCAGGACAACTACCACCTACCACAAGTCTAGCACCTAGCGGGCAGGACAACTACCACCTACCACAAGTCTACCACCTAGCGGGCAGGACAACTACCATCTACCACCAGTCTAGCACCTAGCGGGCAGGACAACTACCACCTACCACCAGTCTAGCACCTAGCGGGCAGGACAACTACCACCTACCACAAGTCTAGCACCTAGCGGGCAGGACAACTACCACCAGTCTAGCACCTAGCGGGCAGGACAACTACCACCTACCACAAGTCTAGCACCTAGCGGGCAGGACAACTACCACCTACCACAAGTCTAGCACCTAGCGGGCAGGACAACTACCACCAGTCTAGCACCTAGCGGGCAGGACAACTACCACCTACCACAAGTCTAGCACCTAGCGGGCAGGACAACTACCACCTACCACAAGTCTAGCACCTAGCGGGCAGGACAACTACCACCTACCACCAGTCTAGCACCTAGCGGGCAGGACAACTACCACCTACCACAAGTCTAGCACCTAGCGGGCAGGACAACTACCACCTACCACAATGCTAGCACCTAGCGGGCAGGACAACTACCACCAGTCTAGCACCTAGCGGGCAGGACAACTACCACCAGTCTAGCACCTAGCGGGCAGGACAACTACCACCTACCACAAGTCTAGCACCTAGCGGGCAGGACAACTACCACCTACCACCAGTCTAGCACCTAGCGGGCAGGACAACTACCACCTACCACAAGTCTAGCACCTAGCGGGCAGGACAACTACCACCTACCACAAGTCTAGCACCTAGCGGGCAGGACAACTACCACCAGTCTAGCACCTAGCGGGCAGGACAACTACCACCAGTCTAGCACCTAGCGGGCAGGACAACTACCACCAGTCTAGCACCTAGCGGGCAGGACAACTACCACCTACCACAAGTCTAGCACCTAGCGGGCAGGACAACTACCACCTACCACCAGTCTAGCACCTAGCGGGCAGGACAACTACCACCAGTCTAGCACCTAGCGGGCAGGACAACTACCACCTACCACAAGTCTAGCACCTAGCGGGCAGGACAACTACCACCTACCACAAGTCTAGCACCTAGCGGGCAGGACAACTACCACCTACCACCAGTCTAGCACCTAGCGGGCAGGACAACTACCACCTACCACAAGTCTACCACCTAGCGGGCAGGACAACTACCACCAGTCTAGCACCTAGCGGGCAGGACAACTACCACCTACCACAAGTCTAGCACCTAGCGGGCAGGACAACTACCACCTACCACAAGTCTAGCACCTAGCGGGCAGGACAACTACCACCAGTCTAGCACCTAGCGGGCAGGACAACTACCACCAGTCTAGCACCTAGCGGGCAGGACAACTACCACCTACCACAAGTCTAGCACCTAGCGGGCAGGACAACTACCACCTACAGGTGACTTTGGTCTCATACTGACCTTCACATTGACTGTCACGGACATATCTGCAACCCCTGTCTTCCCCAAAGTTTCCATGATGCAGATGCCAACCGGCCTAGTCACCTTTTGAAGCCATTTTCTGTAACTTTTCAGTGTTATTTTTAAAGAGAAAGAATCTCTAATACATTTTCTTTCTTGTTATTCTCACTACAATGGTGACTTGTCGGTTCTCTTAACTGTTTTAGACAGTTCCTGTAGTTTGTCTGCAAGTGTCCATATTCCTGAAGTGGGCAGTGGGAAACCTATCAGAGGACAGACAGAACCAATTCAAGATCTATAATGGCAAGGATGGGTATCCCACCCCATTTTCACCATAATCAGACAGAGTAACCTCTTTAGCAATCATCACTATCATCATCTAGTGTCTTGCTAACTGGTGTGGGTGATGTGCCTCTTCATATCTTGTGGAGTTGAGTTTAATTAAGAACCGTAATCACTGCACTCAGGACATTCCCATACGTGATCCGTCCCCTCGTTCAACAGCCAGCGAGGAGCACTACTAATTGTTCCCACTCCTATAAGATTTAAAGTTCTCCTAGTCTTCCAAGAGACTATACCACTTCATTGTTTGAGTAAATGGCAGTTATTTCTCAGCCCAGAAAATCCTTCAGAAATTGTAGCTGTCTAACCTCTGTATAAAAACCTGGTCCACTTACTCACACCAGGAGAAACGTTTAAATAAGACAATGTAACAAACTTATCACCTGTCAAGGTGGCCAGGTCCCAGTAGTGTTAGTATAACACTGAATGCATCCACTTCTATGGAATGGTCAGCTTTACAAGAACGCAAGTAGCATACTGGACATTGTGGCTAGAAAGTTGTCATAAACAAACACAAACACACTAACATAACAACATTAGAAATTACACAAAATAGCACTTTGCTGGAAAATGTGGGAACTTCATTGAAGCCAGGTGTGCCTTCTTTAAACAAAAAGACAAGACACATGGCTTCTCTCAAAGACCACACCTAATAACATGACAATCATAACTGTGTATAGCATGAAGCAACAAGTAACCAACACAAACTGACCTTGTTTATAACATCTGGGTTGGCACCAATCATGAGCAGACATCGAACAATTTCTATATGACCAAATTTACAAGCCAAGTGAAGGGGTGTTAACCCATCCTGTAAAACAACAGTAGTTTCCCTTTAGTCAACAAATTCAGAAGTATGAAAATGTAAAATAGATATGATTCCACGACATCTCACATACAAATAAGAACGTGCATGCAAAATTGTGGATATGACAATCAAGGTGCACAACAGACAAAGGGACACAGGCTCGTACCTGAAAGAGAATGTTGTCATTTGATTATCGGTAACAGATTTAGAAAAATGTGTTTAGTTACTAGTAACAAATTTAGAAAAAATGTGTTTAGTTACCAGTAACAGATTTAGAAAAAATGTGTTTAGATACCATAAACAGATTTAGAAAAGTATGTTTAGTTACAGTAATAGAATTAGAAAACTGTGTTTCGTTAACAGTAATAACTGGTGTTTTTAATGTGTTTAGCTATCAGTAACAGATTTAGAAAAATGTGCTTAGTTACCAGTAACAGATTTAGAAAAATGTATTTGATTATGTGGTTGTTTCGGGATTTGAAATTTAAATATTGAGCACAACCCACTACTGGCAACGCCGATCGCATTCTGGTATGAACCTAAGGCCTATCCACGTCAATATGGAAGCACTATACTCGAGTTTCGCCCTCGTTTGAGCTCGTCAGTAGTGCATATCCCTGACCGGATCCGGAAACAGTCCCGGATCACGCGCGTGAAGCGGGTGTGTAACCACGCGGCACACACTGGACACACCAAATTATCACAACAGAACATCACAACGCTACCCATTGTAGGCTATGCTCAAGATTACCCAATCGCCGCGACCGATGTCCGTCAATCGATGGGACCCGAACGATCAGGACTTCTCACTGGCAAGGAACACCAGGCCTCCTAAATTATTTACCAGTAATGGATTCAGAGAAAAAAAAATTTGTTAACATAACAGTAACAGATTTAGAAAAATAGTTAGTTAGTTAGTTAGTTAGTCGACAGATCATCCTCATTGCACATCGAACTATTCAGTCCATAAGTGCTCGGATCCCCTCCTCAGCAAATCCCGCAACGTGTAGCGGCTAACGACGCCAGTTCTATGTTGGTTTATAAATCTTCTTTGGCTTCCTGCGTAGTGTTCTTGTTTGGCCACCCCTCTTTTAATTTGCTGCTCTCGCAGTCTGGCCATTGTTGTAGATTCACAGTCATCACTTGGTTCTCGCAAAAGTCTTACTTCTCGTAGAGCATTCAGAATGTCGGCCTGGTCCATGGCGCGTCCGCCCTCCACAGTAGCCTCACCTGCGAGCTTGTCAGCCCGCTCATTTCCTTGTACTCCCGCATGCCCTGGCACGAAGATGAAACTAATCTTTGCCAGTCGAGACCGCTCCAAAGGCAGCAACCATTCTCTTCGGATCGACCCCTCCTCTATCCTCTTGATCATGTTCATTGAGTCACTAAGGAAACAAGCCCTAGTGAATGTCTGTGTCTCGAGCCATGTTATTGCTTTACTTACTGCCATGACTTCCATGGTCAGGCTACTTGTGGTTTCAGTGAAAGCACCAGAGTCCTCCTTCACAATTCTCCCTCCAGCCCGAGCTGTAAAGGCCCATGAGCTTCTCACATGTCGGACGACCGACCCATCTGTGTAGATGACCGCGTCACCGTCTAGCGAATTCTCGAAAATCAACGCTTGTACTTCAGCCTCAACAGCAGCCGGATTTTCTTGTCTGCATTTTCTATCTAGTTGGATGCAAACTGAAAAGGATGTGCAGAAGTCTGTTGGCACTTGCACCCACTCCTCGCCAGGTTCTAAGTCCTCAAGTGAACACACCTGTTGAAGAATGTCTTCGGCTTGACCCATCCACGACCGTCCTCTTTTTAACCTGCTGCCCTTCACCTTCCTAATTTCACTATGCAGTGGATGTTGTGTGTTTGCGTTAATTCTGAGGTAGGCGTGTGCCCTGCAACCTTGTATTCTCTCTTCTCTCTCATCATCTCATCATGTTCCTCTTGTACCTTGCGGTGTCGAGGTGAAGTATAAACTTCGTGAGAGTGCCCGGTTATGGGCTTCGTATATCGACATTCCCATGGATTCTGTTATTCCCTCCGTCCAACGTTTACGTGGTCGGCCTCTTCCTCTGTTTCCATCTGGTCTGTACATCATTGCTTGTTGTGGCATGCTGTTGACTGGTAGCCTACTTGCATGGCCAAACCATTTGACCTGCTGCTTTCTAATAAAATCTAGAGCAGCTTTAACCCCCACTTTAGTCCTGATTTCTTCATTTCTGATCTTATCTCTTCTTGATACGTTGAGTATTCTTCTCAGGAACCTCATTTCTGTTGTTGTGATTTTTCTTTTCTCTTTTTCTGTCATTGTCCAGGTTTGGCATTGGTAACACAGAGTTGGTAGGAAGATTGTGTTGTAAAGTGCTTTCTTAGTAGTTATTGATACATGTTTGTTCTTTAGTATTGGTGCCATTTGTCCAATGAGTTGATTTGCCTTATTGCACCTATTTTCGATCTCGTCTTCTGATCTGCCATTTGATGATATTATACTTCCTAGGTACTTGAAGCTCTTTACTTGTTTCAAGGGATGTTCGTTTAGGTGAATTGTTGCTGTTTGTTCTTCTTTAGTTATAGTCATTACCTCTGTTTTGCTTGTGCTAATTTTCATGTTATGTTCCCTACACATTTCGTTTAGACTATTCATGTGGTCTTGTAATTCAGCTTCTGATTTTGCTATTAGTGCTTGGTCGTCCGCAAACAGGAGTTCTCTAATGGTTAGATTTGCAGATGGTTCTTCTTCTGTGTTCTCGTCATGCGGTATTCTTGCTGTCTCTGCTTGGCTGGTTTCTTTACATATGTTGTCTATATATGTTATGAACAAGAGAGGGGACAGGACACAACCTTGTCGTACTCTAGATCTTATGGTGAAGGGTTCTGAGTGTTCTCCAGTTGCTCTCACTATGCATTCACTGTTGTTGTATAAACTTCTACATAGGTTTGTTAGATGTGTACTCACTCCATATTGTTTAAGGATTTCCCACAGCTTGTTTCTATCTACCCTATCAAATGCCTTTTCTTGGTCGACAAAGGCTAAGTAGAGTGTTTCATTGAATTCAATTGATTTTTCTATAAGTTGTCTAAGAGCAAAAATGGCGCCTGTGCATCCTTTGTTTTTCCTAAATCCAAGCTGCATTTCGCTTAGCTGGGGTTCTAAAGTAGTTCGTAACCTTTTTTCAAGAATTTTGCAAAATATTTTCCCAGTATGACTCAACAGTGAAATGCCTCTGTATTGTGTGCAATCTCTTTTGCTGCCTTTGTTTTTCCAAATTGGGATAATTATGGCGTTTCCCCAGTCTCGTGGTGTCTGTTGTTCTACCCAAACATGGTTGAATAGTCTATGTAGCCAAGCTGTTCCTACTTCCCTTGCTGCTTTAATTAGTTCATTTGGTATTTCATCCTGTCCTGGTGATTTGTTTAATGGGGCTAATCTGATGGCTTCTATAATTTCTTCTTTTAGTATGTCTGGTTCTAGTTCCTCGGTGACATCTGTGTAGGTCTCTTGAATTCCTGTGACATCTGATGGGATGTTGAGAAGTTGTTCGAAATACTGCTTCCATCTTATTAGGATCTGTTTTTGTTCACTTATTGGTTCTCCATTGTTGCTGTTAATTATTTCAGTTGGGTCAAAGGGTTCTCCTCTGGTTCGCATTGCACTTATCTTTTTGTAGAAGTTTCTGGTTGCCTCCTTGTAGTTTTTATTTAGGGTTTCTCCATACTCTTCCCAGTCTTTTTGTTTTTCCCTCTTTACTATTCTACTCACATGTCTTCTCGCTATTCTGTATTCTCTGTAATCACATTCCTGTTTGCTCTTCAACCACTTTTTATATTTTTCCTTTTTTTCTTTTACCGCTTTCTTTACTTCTGCGTTCCACCAACTTGTTATTTTCTTTATCCGTGTTTTGCGTTTTTTCGTGGTTCCGCATGTTATTTTTGCAGTATTTAAAATGCTTGATTTGAACATCTCCCATTCTTCTTCCACTGTTTTTCTTTCCGTAGGTAATTTTACAAAGAGTTCAGTTCTTTCTCATAATTTTCCCTTACTGCCTCGTCTTTAAGGTTTTTTAAGTTTACTGATTCGCATGGCATGTATTTTCCTGCTCTTTGTTTTCTTCTTCTAATGGTTCTTATTGTGGCAACGACTGCTTTATGATCTGTGTTTATACTGAAATTGGGCACTGCTCTTGCATCTAACATATTTCTCTTTCTGTCATTTCTTGTTAATATAAAATCAATTTGGCTTTTAGTATCTAGATTGTTCCATTTATACCAGGTGTATACTTGCGAATCTTTGTGTTTATAGAATGTGTTTGTTATATAGAGGTCGTGTTGGCTGCAAAGCTCTATCAGTCTACTTCCGTTATCATTCCTTTCATTTTGCTGATCTCCAAATGCTCCCAGGTGTTTTTCTACGCCCACTCTGTTATGTCCTAGTCTTGCACTGAAGTCTCCCATAACTATGACTCTTCAATGGTTGGAAAACCAAGAAGGTAGCTCATCGCCCTGCATGCTGTATCTCTTGTACATCCAAGAATAATGCGCATAGCTTCATTCTGTATCCTTTCCATCCTTTCTATCTGCTTATGGCTGAGAGTCAGGATTGCCATTGCATACTCCAAAACAGACATGACCAACCCCTCGTACAGAAGACACAGATGGCGCTGCTCACAGTTTGCTGCCGCCATCACCCGCATCGCTGCCAAACCCCGCTTGGCCTTTGTTATCACCTGGTCTATGTGCACATTATAAGCAAGGCTTCGATCAAACCGTATCCCCAGGTAATTCATTGCCTGCGTTCTTTCCACCGTCTCTGAACACAGCATTACAGTTGGTGTTGGAGTGTTGACAATATGATTATTCAACGAGAACCAAGTCACTGTTGCCTTTGTTGGGTTGACCATTGCCCCCGCTTCATCACACCAAGTACTTATGCGATTGAGTTCGGTTTGTAGTTCCACAGCAACCTCCTCTCTATCCTTCCCCTGACGATACACTAAAACATCATCGGCATATGACAATGTCCTGCCAGGTCCAGTGATCTGCTCACTGGTGATTCTCACTGTGTAGGCGTTGAACAGTACCGGAGATAATGGTGATCCCTGTGGTAGGCCAGGATATATTGTTGTTGGTTCCGAAGTCCAACTGCCACATCTAAAAACTATTTTCCGTTGGAAGAGGGCTGCAGCGATCCAACTAAGGAGGAATGGACTTACGTTTAGTTCGAGAAGCTGAAACATTAAAAAATCCAGTGGTACTCTGTTGTATGCGTCCTCAAGATCAATCGCTGCAGCAACGGTTTCAGTGCCTGAGTGGAAACCTTCATAGACATCCTGGGCAAAGACAGCTGCATTGGTCCAGGTTTCTCTCCTTGGACGGTACCCACCCAGGGTGGGTGGGAAAACACCTTGCCTCTCTAGTTGGCTTGATATTTTCCTGGCAATTACCTTCTACAGCAGCTTGCCTATTGTATTCTGCATGGTTATAATTCGATATCCCTGAATTTTTTTGTGGTCTTTGTCAGGCTTCGGCAAGGGAATCAGATAGCTGTGTAACCATTCCTCCTTGATGCTAGCACTCCCTATACTGTTGTTGTACATGTCTGCTAGTTTCTCTAGCTCATTGTCGGTACACATATTTATGTCGTCGTATCTTATGCCATCAGGACCTGGAGCAATGTTTTTTGATCGTCGAAGCACAGCCTTGATTTCTTTCACTGTCACTGTGTCTTCATCCGAAGTGTTCTGGGCCTTGCATCTGTCTGAGGTGACCTCCTTGGCCAGATTCCGGCCTCCCATGTTTGTCTGGTTGCTTTGCTCAAGGTAGCGTTCAAAGAGGGCTTTGCCCTTGTCCTCGTCAGTCCTCTGCCAGATGAGGTCAGCACCTTGGAAGTCAGAAATGCTCTTATTCTTGACTACACCACTCATGCTTTTATGTAGTCGCCAGAACAATTTCAGTGACTTGTCTGTGCTTACTCTTTGACACACCTCTGCCCATTTTTCGCTTTTAACAACCTTGACCAGTTTTTTGAAGTAGCTTACTTTTGTGTGCATCTCTCTTTCTAAGTGCAAGCAGGGACTAGGATGACCAGCTCTGTTCTTCTTGGCATTTTGCCATCTCCTTACAGCACTACGCTTATCCACCCAAGCCTTCTCCACCTCGAAACTCCACCACGGTGGCTGCTCCCAGCTTTTTTTCCTGCCCTGAAACGTTCTGCGCTTGTCACGTCTTATTTTACTCACCACATCTTGCCCTGTACTGTCATACTGGAACGTCTTTACCTTTAGCTTGTGCTGCCTGGTTCTGCCTTTCTCCACCAGTATGCTGCACGGGTGGTGGTCGCTGCCATGGTGTCCTAGGACACCCCATCTACACACTGTAGTGAGTGAAGGTGAAACTAGCGCCAGATCAATAGCACTGTCCTCATCGCTCGGATGGCTTGCTGTCCTGGTGACACAGCCACTGTTGATACAAACCAGGTCGATGGTTTCCAGTGCAGTCTCGAGCTCCTCCCCCTGTGTATTGGAGGAAGTGTTACCCCATGATCTGCCTTTAGCGTTGAAGTCACCACAGAAAATAACATTTCTCTCGTGGCCTAATATGCCACTTAAGCACTGCCACTTCTGGGCATCCACACTGGCATTGCGGGCATAAACATTAACCACCACGAATGGTATACTGGAATGAACTCTCAACGCCTGTATTTGTATATCGTCACTGTCCCAACTGGACATGTCTAGCTCTGACGCCACCATGCTGTCGCGAACGAGAATCGCCGTTCCCAGATGTCGTCTGTTGTAGAAACATTTGAAGCCGGCAATTTGGAGTAGCTGATCGCCCAGTCTCGTCTCCTGGAGTGCTACAATGTCGTTCCTGTAAACTAGGGTTTCTAAAATAGAGCCCTGTTGTTTTACACTGGCACAGTTCCAATATAGAATACGGATATTCCTGAGTCCTAGTCGGTGACACTTGAGTCTAAAACGCCTCAAACCTCCACACTTACCTTGCTTCTTTTTCCCTGCGCGGCTACCACGCCGCTTCGGTATGTTGACTGCTGACCGCACGAAGAACACACGTTGTTCCGCCATGTTGGAAAAAACGTAAACACAGACTGAGAACACCACACACGCTGCTGAAAATTAACTCAAGGATGGCTTCGCTCGATGCACGAACTCCGTAGCACCCGCGCAGATCTTGAGTAGAAACTCCTGGTTTTACATCCTGGCACACCAATTACACGCAAGAGATGAATAAATCCATCCCCTACGCGAAAAAGTTAATGAACACAAAACAACACGACCGTCCGTCGCCATCTTGAAACCGGAAATCGAGATTTAGAAAAATGTGTTTAGTTATCAGTAACAGATGTAGGAGAGTGACCATTGGCTGGTCAGGCCACTTACTGTTGAGGTGGTGTCCACATTAGCTCCCAGAGAGCACATTGTCTGTACCACAGAGAGCAGACCCTCGCGGGCAGCACAGTGCAGAGCACACTCGCCAGTCTCCTGTCCATAAAGAAGACATTTGTACATATAGGATAATACTGTCCAGTCTGAGAATGTAGGACATTAATATTCCCAAACCAGATAATTTAGGATAATATTAATTCTGCCTAGTCAGAGAATTGCTGGGATCACAAACTGCAGTTGCCAGGGGCTGAAAAATAGGGCATGGTCAGGAACTACGACTGTGTTCATTGTTAGCTAAGTTAGCAAAAATCTTGCCACCTATTCAGGCCCACAAAATGTGATGGCCCTCGTACATCACATCGCTTCCTGCTGGGGAATTTAACAAATATGATCAAATCAGAGAATTTTGAATAATATTTATACTGTTTAATCAGAGAATTTGCCGGTCTCCCTGGTCTAGGAGTTACACAACTTTCTCGGTAATCCCATATACTCTCGTGAGTAATGTGACGTGCACGAGAATTGGTAGTGGTTCTCTCTGCGCCGGTAACTTAAGGGGTATGTGAGCCGGTCGCTCAGAAAGCAATTGCAAACTACTGTATGCAATCTTGCCAAAAAATCAACAATCAACTGAAAGATGCTGTTGTTGACAGCGATGTCCTGTAAAGGATAAACGAACCCAAAAAAAAATTTAAAAATCAGAGAATTTAGAATAAGATTTATAATGTTTAGTCAGAAAATTTAGGATAATATTAGCATTGCTCAGTCAGAGAATTTAGGATAAAATTTATACTGTATAGTCAGAGAATGAATATAATATAAGCAAGGCTCAGTCATAGAACATGGTTTCAATGGAAAACGGCACATCTTCATGGAAACTCTGTCTTTCACAATTATACACTCAGGCAGGTTCACATGACAAACCTGACCGTGTTTGTTCAATTCCTCTTTAGCTCCTTACAGCTCAGAGTTAAGTGATGATTCGCTGGATCAGTATACCTGTCTTAGTTCACTGCACACAGGACAGTCCTGCCCAGTATGTTCAGTAGTTTGTTTATTTAGTCCATATACACATACGGGTGAAGCAGGCAATCAAAAGTTATGCAAGTGTGTCTTGAGTCTGTTATCTCTCGTTCTGGAGCCAAGAATGGTGATCTGCCCCTGCTGGTCTGCTGTGTGTGCTGATTCTGTACCTCTCTGATAGCCTGGGGAGCTATTGAGTGTCCTTTACAGGATGTTGCAGTCGACCCCGAGGTAGTGGCTGGCCAAGTGGCTAAGAATGCTGAGTTCTCTATCGAGAGATCCAGGTTCAAATCTTCGCTAAGGTTTGAGTTTGTTGTAGGGGACAAAAAAGAAATCCCTAACCTGCACAGTTCGCTGTGACTGCACTAGCCAGGCGGCCTTAATTCCTCAGGCTCAAGACCCCCCCCCCCCTCCCCCAGCCCTACACCGCAAGGTACAATAGGTAGTAGATGAGTTTTTGACAGACAGCTGTTGACCCCAGCATCTTTATTGGTTGTGCATGGTTGACTAGACAACTTTACATTCAATTGTTTGCCTTTGCTTTCTGAACAAAAAGTCAGCATTTAAGTCCTACAGACCGGTGTGTGAAATGAACATGCTACACCGCCATTAGCAGAGAAAGTTTCAGCATGAATGGGTTAATCCTCTCGGTTATGCCAACCTCTTTATGATAATACTAAAGCAAACATAAACATACAATAACATTCTAGAGGTCCTAATGACTAAACATGAGACAAGTCAAGAGAAAGTAATTCAAAGGAACATAAGTAATCTGCAGGAGTGCTGTACCTTGTCCATGATGTCCAGTTTGCATCCACTGTTGAGTATGAGTAAGGCAATCGTTGAATTATGTCTCTGGCAGGCCAAGTGGAGAGCCGTACTGCCCCTCTGCAACAGAAACATGCAGAAACTGTCACACACTCACACCAGCTACCTCATCCCAGCTATACACACAGGTCATGTACTATCTTATCTGTCTACACTTAAAATATACTATCTTATCCGTCTACGTTTGACATATACTTTCTGATCTGTCAACATGACACGTACTATATATTATCTGTTTATATATGACCAGAACAACTTTATCCGTCTCCATATGTCATGTACTATCTCATCTGTCTATATATGCCAAGTACTTATTTATTTGTCTATATATTTCATTATTATCCTATCAAGGTGTTATTCCTGAGATGAATGTTGTGAATAACTTGGACTGCCAGAGTAACTAACAACGATTGTCTGGATGCAGCTAATGAAAGCAGAACATTCTATACAACTACACAAACTTTCAAATACATACTACAAAATTATAGATATAAACAAGACTATTGAAATACATACCACAAAAATGTAGGTATAAACAAGACTAGATACATTCTACAAATATATAGGTATAGACAAGACTATCAAAATACATACTACAAAAATAGAGATATAAACAAGACTATAGAAATACATTCTACAAAAATAGAGGTATAAATTAGACTATTTACCTTATCTGTGTAATTGAGCGGGGCACCAAACTCCAGTAAAACTCGGACACAGTCTACATTTCCCCTGACAGCAGCACAGTGCAGGGCTGTTTCCTTCTCCTGTCAATACAGCATAGACATTACTGTCAATGAGACAGCTCCAGTAGTGCCAATCTCATATATTGTACATGCTGTGCCACATGTTGTGAGGCACAACAGAGGTGACAAACAGATCATTAGTAATCAGCAAAGACATACACACAAAAATGACAGAGATATTTTGCAGATTAAAATATATTAAAAATTAGCAAAATAAAAGAACTACGAAAAGGCTATTGTATATTTTTAATAACAAAGACACAAACAATAGATTGCACGATTTATTGCCTGGCATATTCTGCTGCATCATCATCAGGTACATACTGTAGAAATCACACAACATAAACTAAAGCAATAAGATAGACCCTTCAATCTGAAATATACAACACAAATATTCAGTGTCTCCGGTGTGGTTGTCTGTTTTTGTGTCTGTATAAGTGGAGGGGGAGAGAGAGAGTGAGAGACTGACTCTGACAGTATAGAGAGGGAGAGCTAGAGAGAGGCAGGCAAGCAAGCAAATATGGAAGGCAGACAGTCACAGAGAGCAGTGTGGCTGAGGAGATATGGTGTCTACCTCAGCTTCACAAGTTACCAGGTTCAATCCCAGCACACAGCTGGACATCTCTACCAGAACTATTGGTTTCTAATGATGTGACATGTCCACCATATATCACTAGTGCCATGTGGCAACGCACATTCACTGGATGGATAACAACATTGGGTAGCAAGATCAGATTCCGAGACTTCTTAGATAAAAAAAACAACAAACCACACACACATGCACGCAAGAGCACACACACACACACAAACAGGGATTATTTTTTTAAATATTCCACAGCAGTTAGAAATCCCAATGAGTAGGCTATAAGGCTGCTGCCCTGGCAGAATACTTCAGAATTCAAACCCACCCATAGTTGTACATCCCAGTCAGTATTCAAGGATGGAATCTCTCTGCCAGAATACTTCAGAATTCAAACCCACCCATAGTTGGACATCCCAGTCAGTATTCAAGGATGGAATCTCTCTGCCAGAATACTTCAGAATTCAAACCCACCCATAGTTGGACATCCCAGTCAGTAATCAAGGATGGAATCTCTCTGCCAGAATACTTCAGAATTCAAACCCACCCATAGTTGGACATCCCAGTCAGTATTCAAGGATGGAATCTCTCTGCCAGAATACTTCAGAATTCAAACCCACCCATAGTTGGACATCCCAGTCAGTATTCAAGGATGGAATCTCTCTGCCAGAATACTTCAGAATTCAAACCCACCCATAGTTGGACATCCCAGTCAGTATTCAAGGATGGAATCTCTCTGCCAGAATACTTCAGAATTCAAACCCACCCATAGTTGGACATCCCAGTCAGTATTCAAGGATGGAATCTCTCTGCCAGAATACTTCAGAATTCAAACCCACCCATAGTTGGACATCCCAGTCAGTATTCAAGGATGGAATCTCTCTGCCAGAATACTTCAGAATTCAAACCCACCCATAGTTGGACATCCCAGTCAGTATTCAAGGATGGAATCTCTCTGCCAGAATACTTCAGAATTCAAACCCACCCATAGTTGGACATCCCAGTCAGTATTCAAGGATGGAATCTCTCTGCCAGAATACTTCAGAATTCAAACCCACCCATAGTTGTACATCCCAGTCAGTATTCAAGGATGGAATCTCTCTGCCAGAATACTTCAGAATTCAAACCCACCCATAGTTGGACATCCCAGTCAGTAATCAAGGATGGAATCTCTCTGCCAGAATACTTCAGAATTCAAACCCACCCATAGTTGGACATCCCAGTCAGTATTCAAGGATGGAATCTCTCTGCCAGAATACTTCAGAATTCAAACCCACCCATAGTTGGACATCCCAGTCAGTAATCAAGGATGGAATCTCTCTGCCAGAATACTTCAGAATTCAAACCCACCCATAGTTGGACATCCCAGTCAGTATTCAAGGATGGAATCTCTCTACCAGAAGTCAACCTGACACAAATGTATGCCAAGGTCAGACCCACTGACCTCAGGGCTAGAGTAGTGCATGATTGGGTGACATACATCTCTTACAAGAGGAATGAAGAAACGGAAGAAGAAAGATAGATAGACAGAAGATATATATATATATATTCCACATTAATTAATCCAGTACTCTCAATTTTTTCCACCTATAATATTTTCTGTTTTGATGTCAACAGTGATATATACTCTTGAATGAAAAACAAAGAAGAAGAAAGACATAAATACAGTGTTAAACTTTAGTTCATCTAGTGCTCTTTCACTTCTGTCCTCCTGTAATCTGTTCTGTTCTTGTGTCAACACCTGATTTATGTGAACACAGCCACAATGGCTACCTCACACATAGACATGCCAGGATTCACAGATCTGAAAGCACCCAACTCTAATCCCCCTCAGTCAAACACTGGGCCTGGCACTTCAAACACATGCTGACCTCTCCTGACCCAGATTTCTATTCAGGATTCTATTTTTGTACACCCCCCCCACCCCCCACCCCAAAAAAAAAAACAGCATTTGGGCTCCATATTTGCATAGTGTGACCTAGATAAACTTTATGCCTCCCACAGCACACAATACCAGGAATTTGGATCTTTCTTTCAGTGTTCCAGTTTGCAGGTATTGAGCAGACATCATTAAATGATTGGATGTAACCCATAAGTGCCCTGTTCTCCTCCTAACTCAAACCTAAGTTTGGAGAAACTCAGCTCAGTGCATGAACTCTGTAGCACCAGCGAGGATCCTGAAATACTTTGGGTAGATTTTTAACTCGAAATTTTGCCTGGGCAACTCTTTTTCGATTTCCAACTGCCAAGGGATTTTTTTAACGTGCCCAACAATACACACGGGCATCCGATCTCACTACCCAGAGACCAGGGGAAATTTTATTACTAGAAGTCCACATGAAAAAATCCCGGTCCTCACCAGGGCTTGAACCCGGGACCTCCAGCATTTGTGGCGGACACCATACCTCAAGACCACGCATCCCCCAAGGGAAGCATAGAGTAGTATCACTGTAAGCTGCCATACATGTCCTAAGAGGCCATCATGGAGGGTTGGCACTATGAAGGAGGGTTGGCACTATGAAGGAGGGTTGGCACCATGGAGGATTAGAATAAGCAGGATTGGCCTAAGGAGGATTGGACCAAGGAATGTTGGTACTGGTTCCCTCACATGGTAGAAAGCTTGAGCTGTTAAAATCCAGCCAATCATAAACCAGCATACAAATGACGTGCTGTAAAACCCTGCCAATCATAAACCAGCCTACAAATGACATGCTGTTGGTTGGTTGAGGGGCCTAGCTGTGCTGGAAGACTATCACTGGCAATATTCATTCATTTATTCAGTAGCGTGCAGTAATAAGTGGCCAGAATTACTGTCAACATAAGTTGATAAATAATAAAATTGACCAGAAATTGATGCAAGACAAAGTGCACTTGAACCCTACAGAACAATAAATAACAACCAGCATGCCACATACATGCTGCATGCACATTTGTACAGACACAAATATGTAGATTCTGTAACTATAAATACATATTTGTTCACTTCTATATCTATAAAAGAGACTGTATGTACGTCCGTTCTTTATGCGTTCGTGAACGGTCCATCCGATTGAGATGAAATTTTCTACAAGGTTTCTTTTCATTCCGGTGCAACTTTCTGTCATAGTTTTTTATTTTTTTTTTTGGCTACTAACTTACTAAAATTTAATATTTCATTTCAATTTCTATATAGCAAGGGGACTTAACTCTAGAAAAGTTATTTCAAGGGGCATAACTTTTAATAACATTTCTATATACTTTATAGTCATATTGTTGCATCGTTTTCAAAGATTTATAAACTCTTTGTCTGTAGTTATTTACAGGCATATGAGTTATAATAAATAATGATATAATCTTTAAGGCATTTTCAGTTTTCATAAAAATAATGCATAATGCATAACATTGTAACTCATCTTTTTATGCTTAAAGAAGTTATCTACAGTCATGTAGGTAATTAAAAACAGTTTTCATTAAAAATAATGGATGGTGTGTGGAAGGACATTCTTTTAAGTTACTGTATGAATTTAATGAGACGCTCCCCGCCAGGAGCTGGGCGAAGCCACGCCGGGTCAGATAGACAGACAGACAGACAGATAGTCGGGAACGGGAGCTTATATGACTACGTATATGAATTAAATGAGATGCTCCCCACCAGGGACTGGGTGAAGCGGGGCCGGGTCAGACAGACAGACAGATAAACAGACAGACAGACAGATAGTCGGGAACGGGAGCTTATATGACTACTTATATGAATTAAATGAGATGCTCCCCACCAGGGACTGGGTGAAGCCGGGCCGGGTCAGCCAGACAGACAGACAGACAGACTGATAGATAGATAGATCCCCTCCAGGGACTGGGCGAAGCCGGGCCGGGTCAGCTAGTTTAATATAAATTCTAGACTTTTTACATTGGACAGTGGGGAGCATTTTGTGTGATATTCACTGGCACAGGAATGGAGCATAATGGGGACAACCCGTTGCCGTGAAGTTAGAACATCTTCTAACTAACTATAAATTCTAGAAATATTGTGGCAGATTCAATCAACTTCTGGAAAAAAAATAACAAAATGAACACTTCAATAACTGTAATAAAAAAATATATGTTTCATTGCTTGGCCACTCTCAGAGAGAGAGAGAGAGAGAGGGGGGGGGGGGGAAAGGAGAGAGAGAGGGGGGGAGGGAAGGAGAGAGAGAGAGAGAGAGAGAGAGAGAGAGAGAGAGAGAGAGAGAGAGAGAGAGAGAGAGAGAGAGAGAGAGAGAGAGAGAGAGAGAGAGAGAGAGAATGAAGGTGCAGACTGAGAAAACCATGTATAGAACAGATATGTACAGATCTATCAGTGCCAATGTACATGGAAGTACAGAGAATGGCACAAGACAGACAACTATGGGGTGGAATGATCAAAAAGCTTCCAGACAGCCAGACTCCACAGGAGTCCACAGGCTGTGAATTGTCCACATACAAGTTCCTAAACTTCAGAGGATGTGACATATCACATTGACAATTTTGACCATGTCACCCACTGAGAGCCAGCTGGTCTATACAAATATGGGGTTAACACCATATACCCATACACCCCATGGCATGTGATGGTTACCACCATATACCCATACACCCCATGGCATGTGATGGTTACCACCATATACCCATACACCCCATGGCATGTGATGGGTCCTGGACTTGTCTTCCTGGCTCTACAACTGATGGCCATGGTGGGGCTGTGCTCTAGAGTACATGAAGGATGCTAGAACCTGGAATAGTGGTCTTAGACAGACTGCTGTCGGAAATACTGCTGTCAGAAATACTGCTGTTAGAAATACTGCTGCTAGAAATACTGCTGTAAGACACAATGCTGACAGAAATATGCTGTCAGACACACTATTGCCACAAATAATGTTACAGTTAATGTTACAAAGTCGCCACTCAGCAATAAACTAGTAGCATCGTTACCTTGTTCTGCAACGTTAGGATGGCTCCGTTCTCACACAAGATCCGTGTGATCTGCACATAGCCGTGCCAGGCGGCACAGTGTAGAGGGGTCTCACCAAGCTGGGCAAGGACAGGGGTCAAACATGCAGTGTTAGACACACGATCTATACAACACTATCTCTACAATGGGGAATAACTCCATGTTTAGTCATGAGGGACATAACTGTGCATTTTAAGAGGAAGAACTCATTAGTCAGGATCATCCACTCTAAAATTAAGGAAATTTTATAACACTTATGCAGTGAATAAAGCGCTTTCAGAATGTATTTGATTTGCACACACATATTGACAAATAATTGGTTTTAAAGGCCTCTGTCTTAGTCCCACTATGCGCCTTTCAGCCATTGTGGTCAACCAAGGCCCATCTGCCAGTGTTAATGGTCCAACTTCACAGCAACGGGTCGTCTCCTTTATGCTCCATTCCTGTGCCAGTGAATACCACATAAAATGCTCCTCACTGACCCATGTGAAAAGTGGAAAAGACAAGAGTCTTGACAACCATCAGCGCGCACAGGTACACTGTGCATAATGCCACCACCAGAATGTCAACACATAATGCCACCACCAGAATGTCAACACAAAAGTCCTCCACGAAAAATACAGTTCATCTTCGATGGAAGCTACAGTCCCTATAAAACCAGCAGCCACACATTACTGCACAAGGTAAAATCAGTTCATTCTGTGACAAAGCCAACTACGCCATTTTCCCGAACATGCAGTTCACGCCACAAACAACCGCGGACAGATAGTAAAACTATTTCCCTGTGCATAATGCAGCCACCAGGATGTCAACACAAAAGTTCTCCACGAAACATACAGTTCATCTTTGATGGAAGCGGTAGTCATTTTCTCATCTGGGTGTTTTTTTAGATGTTCACCTACAGTCTAGATATTTCTAGATGTTGTTTGTTCCATTTCTAGATGTTTTCTGTCAAAGAAAAGTGGCAACCCTGAGCCACCTATGCCATTTTTCAGAACATGCAGTTCTCAGTTCATGCCACAAATAACCGCGGACAGATAGTAAAAGCATTTCACTGTAAATAATGCCATCAGATAGTAAAAGCATTTCACTGTAAATAATGCCATCAGATAGTAAAAGCATTTCACTGTGCATAATGCAGCCACCAGGATGTCAACACAAAAGTTCTCCACGAAACATACAGTTCATCTTTGATGGAAGCGGCAGTCATTTTCCCATCTAGATGTTTTTCTAGATGTTTGTTCCATTTCTAGATGTTTTCTAGCCAGCTACGTCATTTTTTCCGAACATGCAGTTCACGCTACAAACAACCTTGGACAGATGTAAAAAGCATTTCACTGTACATAATGTCATCACCAGAAGGCCAACACAAAAGTCCTCCACAAAAATACAGTTCATGGTCGATGGAAGTGGCAGTCACTAGAAGACCAGCAGCCACTCATTTCTACATACGGCAAAAACCGGTCAATTTTGCGACACAGGAGCCGCCATTGCTCTGAACATGCAGTTCACACTCCAAACAACCTTGGGCAGATGTAAAAGCATTTCACATGAAATTCACAGCTCACAGTGTCGCGCCGCACACTCAACTCAGTAGCAGGGCGATGGAACCATACACTTCCAGTCCAATATGAGGAAAATGCGAATGCAAACGGCAGCCACGAGCATAAACTCTCTAGACGGCTTAACCGTTTCAATGCCTATCCTCCATGTTCGCGACCGGAAGTCAAACAACACTTTAAAGTATGGATATATATGCAATGTTTCATGAGTCATTAAAAAAATGATGTCACACAGTTTCCTAATTGGAATATACTTATGTTGTGGGGGAAATGCATCATACAGATTGTTATTACCTTCTCTAGACAACAGTCACGTTCAAAGTAATATCCTGTTTCTAGTTTACTCGGTCACAGGATTATTAATCTGAGCCAGGGATGGACCCTAATATAACTTCCCTTTGAGGTTAAATAGTGTCAAAGTAATGGTATCATGGAAATCAAAATAACTCACATCACTGTTTGTAATAGCTAGTGAATGACTACATCAATGTTTGTGCTAGCTAGTGAATGACTACATAACTGTGTGTGCTAGCTAGTGAATGACTACATCAATGTTTGTGCTAGCTAGTGAATGACTACATCAATGTTTGTGCTAGCTAGTGAATGGCTACATCAATGTTTGTGCTAGCTAGTGAATGACTACATCAATGTTTGTGCTAGCTAGTGAATGACTACATCAATGTTTGTGCTAGCTAGTGAATGACTACATCAATGTTTGTGCTAGCTAGTGAATGACTACATCAATGTTTGTGCTAGCTAGTGAATGACTACATCAATGTTTGTGCTAGCTAGTGAATGACTACATCAATGTTTGTGCTAGGTAGTGAATGACTACATCAATGTTTGTGCTAGCTAGTGAATGACTACAATGTTTGTGCTAGCTAGTGAATGACTACATCACTGTTTGTGCTAGCTAGTGAATGACTACATCAATGTTTGTGCTAGCTAGTGAATGACTACATCAATGTTTGTGCTAGCTAGTGAATGACAACATCACTGTTTGTGGCAGCTAGTGCATGGCTACATCACTGTTTGTGCTAGCTAGTGAATGACTACATCACTTTGTGTGCTAGCTAGTGAATGACTACATCATTGTTTGTGCTAGCTAGTGAATGACTACATCACTGTTTGTGCTAGCTAGTGAATGACAACATCACTGTTTGTGCTAGCTAGTGAATGACTACATCACTTTGTGTGCTAGCTAGTGAATGACTAAATGACTGTTTGTGCTAGCTAGTGAATGACTACATGGCTGTTTGTGCTAGCTAGTGAATGACTACATCACTGTTTGTGCTAGCTAGTGAATGACTACATCACTGTTTGTGCTAGCTAGTGAATGACTACATCACTGTTTGTGCTAGCTAGTGAATGACTACATCACTTTGTGTGCTAGCTAGTGAATGACTACATCATTGTTTGTGCTAGCTAGTGAATGACTACACCACTTCTGAAGGTCACTCTCCTACACCACTGTCGATGTTCACAGATTCTGGGAAAGTGAGCAGAAGTTACATCTAGACACAGATGGCCATTATCACAAATTCTATGAAAACCCATACTAAAGCAGCAACTGTCACAATTACATACGTAAAAACTCAGACACAGACACACATTGTCACAAATTCTTATATCAAAACCCAAAGACAGACATAGTCATAAATTCTTATAACAAAACCCACAGACAGACATGTCACAAATTCTTATATCAAAACCCAAAGACAAACACGTCATTAATTCTTATATGAAAACTCAGACACAGACAGACATTGTCACAAATATTTGTGTCACAACTCAGACACAGGCAGACATGTCACAAATTCTTACATTGTCAAAGAGGTTGATGTTGGCATCAATGCTGCACAAATACTGTACGGTTGAGGTATGACCATATCTGGCAGCGACATGCAGGGCTGTCTCACCAGACTGTAACAACAACAGATTATTGGTAAAGAGAAGACAACACATTAATATGTGTACGAACAGGACAATACAACACAATAATATGTGTACGGACAGGACAACACAACATGTGTACGGACAGGACAATACAACATAATAATATGTGTACAGACAGGACAATACAACACAATAATATGTGTGCAGACAGATCAATACAACAAGACATCAGTGTTCTATGTACTACTGAAATGACCCACATTGTTCTATGTACTACTGAAATGACCCACATTGTTCTATGTACTACTGAAATGTCCCACATTGTTCTATGTATTACTGAAATGTCTCACCATGTTCTATGTACTACTGAAATGACCCACATTGTTCTATGTACTACTGAAATGACTCACATTGTTCTATGTACTACTGAAATGACCCACATTGTTCTATGTACTACTGCAATGTCCCACATTGTTCTATGTACTACTGAAATGACCCACATTGTTCTATGTACTACTGAAATGACCCACATTGTTCTATGTACTACTGAAATGACCCACATTGTTCTATGTATTACTGAAATGACCCACATTGTTCTATGTACTACTGAAATGACCCACATTGTTCTATGTATTACTGAAATGACTCACCCTGTTCTATGTACTACTGAAATGACCCACATTGTTCTATGTACTACTGAAATGACCCACATTGTTCTATGTACTACTGAAATGACCCACATTGTTCTATGTACTACTGAAATGGCCCACATTGTTCTATGTACTACTGAAATGACTCACCATGTTCTATGTACTACTGAAATGACCCACATTGTTCTATGTACTACTGAAATGTCCCACATTGTTCTATGTACTACTGAAATGGCCCACATTGTTCTATGTACTACTGAAATGACTCACCATGTTCTATGTACTACTGGAATGACCCACATTGTTCTATGTACTACTGAAATGACCCACATTGTTCTATGTACTACTGAAATGACCCACATTGTTCTATGTACTATTGAAATGACCCACATTGTTCTATGTACTACTGAAATGTCCCACATTGTTCTATGTATTACTGAAATGACTCACCATGTTCTATGTACTACTGAAATGACCCACATTGTTCTATGTACTACTGAAATGACCCACATTGTTCTATGTACTACTGGAATGTCCCACATTGTTCTATGTATTACTGAAATGACTCACCATGTTCTATGTACTACTGAAATGTCCCACATTGTTCTATGTATTACTGAAATGTCCCACATTGTTCTATGTACTACTGAAATGTCCCACATTGTTCTATGTACTACTGGAATGTCCCACATTGTTCCATGTATTACTGAAATGACTCACCATGTTCTATGTACTACTGAAATGTCCCACATTGTTCTATGTATTACTGAAATGTCCCACATTGTTCTATGTATTACTGAAATGTCCCACATTGTTCTATGTATTACTGAAATGACTCACCATGTTCTATGTACTACTGAAATGTCCCACATTGTTCTATGTACTACTGAAATGTCCCACATTGTTCTATGTATTACTGAAATGACTCACCATGTTCTATGTACTACTGAAATGACCCAAATTGTTCTATGTACTACTGAAATGACCCACATTGTTCTATGTACTACTGGAATGTCCCACATTGTTCTATGTATTACTGAAATGACTCACCATGTTCTATGTACTACTGAAATGTCCCACATTGTTCTATGTACTACTGAAATGTTGCACATTGTTCTATGTACTACTGAAATGACTCACCATGTTCTATGTACTACTGAAATGACCCACATTTTTCTATGTATTACTGAAATGACTCACCATGTTCTATGTATTACTGAAATGACTCACCATGTTCTATGTACTACTGAAATGACCCACATTGTTCTATGTACTACTGGAATGACCCACATTGTTCTATGTACTACTGAAATGACCCACATTGTTCTATGTACTACTGAAATGACCCACATTGTTCTATGTACTACTGAAATGATCCACATTGTTCTATGTACTACTGAAATGACCCACATTGTTCTATGTACTACTGAAATGACCCACATTGTTCTATGTACTACTGAAATGACCCACATTGTTCTATGTACTACTGAAATGTCCCACATTGTTCTATGTACTACTGGAATGTCCCACATTGTTCTATGTACTACTGAAATGACTCACCATGTTCTATGTACTACTGAAATGTCCCACATTGTTCTATGTACTACTGGAATGTCCCACATTGTTCTATGTACTACTGAAATGACTCACCATGTTCTATGTACTACTGAAATGTCCCACATTGTTCTATGTACTACTGAAATGACCCACATTGTTCTATGTACTACTGAAATGACTCACATTGTTCTATGTACTACTGAAATGACTCACCATGTTCTATGTACTACTGAAATGACCCACATTGTTCTATGTACTACTGAAATGTCCCACATTGTTCTATGTACTACTGGAATGACTCACCATGTTCTATGTACTACTGAAATGTCCCACATTGTTCTATGTACTACTGGAATGACCCACATTGTTCTATGTACTACTGAAATGACCCACATTGTTCTATGTACTACTGAAATGTCCCACATTGTTCTATGTACTACTGAAATGTCCCACATTGTTCTATGTACTACTGAAATGACCCACATTGTTCTATGTACTACTGAAATGACCCACATTGTTCTATGTACTACTGAAATGTCCCACATTGTTCTATGTACTACTGGAATGTCCCACAATTTTCTATGTACTACTGAAATGACTCACCATGTTCTATGTACTACTGAAATGACCCACATTGTTCTATGTACTACTGAAATGACCCACATTGTTCTATGTACTACTGAAATGATCCACATTGTTCTATGTACTACTGAAATGACTCACCATGTTCTATGTACTACTGAAATGACTCACATTGTTCTATGTACTACTGAAATGACTCACCATGTTCTATGTACTACTGAAATGACCCACATTGTTCTATGTACTACTGGAATAACTCACCATGTTCTATGTACTACTGAAATGACCCACATTGTTCTATTACTACTGAAATGACTCACCATGTTCTATGTACTACTGAAATGACTCACATTGTTCTATGTACTACTGAAATGTCTCACCATGTTCTATGTACTACTGAAATGTCTCACCATGTTCTATGTACTACTGAAATGACCCACATTGTTCTATGTACTACTGGAATGTCCCACATTGTTCTACGTACTACTGAAATGACCCACATTGTTCTATGCACTACTGAAATGACCCACATTGTTCTATGTACTACTGAAATGACTCACATTGTTCTATGTACTACTGAAATGACCCACATTGTTCTATGTACTACTGAAATAACTCACCTTGTTCTGTGTGTTGATAGAGACACCTGCCTCAACTAAACACCTGATGACCTCTGTGTGACCTTGACGAGCAGCCCAGTACACAGCACTGTCCCCTTGCTGAAGATAACAGGAAAAATAGATTTGTTAGTGTCATCATGACAGGTGTGTCTGTGTCATGACAGGTGTGTTAGCGTCATGACAGGTGTGTGGTTCTGTCATCATGACAGGTGTGTTGTGTTGTTTGTCCATCAGTAATGATGACCTTTCATTTGATCCAGTGGGTGGAAAGTATGGAACTGTGGGTTCTAAGATGGCTGATAAGGCCTACTTTGGCTCAGGTGTTTTAGTCTCAGCATGACAGGTTTGTCTGTGTCAGCAAGATAGGTGTGTTACTGTCAGCAAGATAGGTGTGTTACTGTCAGCAAGATAGGTGTGTTACTGTCAGCAAGATAGGTGTGGTACTGTCAGTATGATAGGTGTGTTACTGTCAGCAAGATAGGTGTGTCACTGTCAGTATGATAGGTGTGTTACTGTCAGCAAGATAGGTGTGTTACTGTCAGTATGATAGGTGTGTTACTGTCAGCAAGATAGGTGTGTTACTGTCAGTATGATAGGTGTGTTACTGTCAGCAAGATAGCTGTGTTACTGTCAGCAAGATAGCTGTGTTACTGTCAGCAAGATAGGTGTGTTACTGTCAGCAAGATAGGTGTGTTACTGTCAGCATGATAGGTGTGTTACTGTCAGCAAGATAGATGTGTTACTGTCAGCAAGATAGCTGTGTTACTGTCAGCAAGATAGGTGTGTTACTGTCAGCAAGATAGGTGTGTTACTGTCAGCATGATAGGTGTGTTACTGTCAGCATGATAGGTGTGTTACTGTCAGCAAGATAGGTGTGTTAGCATGATCACTTCATACAGATAAGGGCAAAAATGTATCTCTGTATACAGATAATGGTGAACATGTAACTCTGCATACAGATAATGGTGAACATGTAACTCTGCATACAGATAAATGTACCTGCCTCATACAATGAGGCCTTCGGCTGTGTGCAAAGGTGGACCAGCATGGAGACAAGGCCAGGGTGGACCAGCACGGAGAAATGGCCAGGGTGGACCAGCACAGAGATGGACACAGGACACTGCAGACACGCTGGGTAGGAAGTGGAAAAAATAGCAAGAGATAGAGAAGCTCTACAGCGTGCTATTTTGAGATCTGTGTTTTGCAAAGGGTCTCCTACATAATGAACCAACAAACAAACTGCATTTTCAAAGGGTTCAGAATTGGGCACACAGGCCCATATGACACTCTGCCTTTCTTATCTCTCTGCTCTCATACATTATTTCATTCCTTCATCAATAATGACAATAGATAAGGGTGAAATATTATCTCTGCACATAGATAAGTGTGAATTGTCTGTATACACATACACATAAGTGAAGTATTATCTGTGAAGATAAGATTAGGGGGAAATATTATCTATGAAGACAGATATGGGAAAAATGGCATTTCTGCATACAGATATGGGTGAAATGCTATCTCTCTTCATACAGATACAGGAGAAAGGTTATATCTGCATACAGGTCAGGATGAAGTACTATCCCTGGTGCTGTTCAACACCCCTCTCATGTGCATCCCTTACTGACAGCCTCTCACTGAAACCATTGCTGTCCTCTTGTACATTAGCCGTGCACATTTCCCTCAGGAATAGATTTTAGCACGCTGTTTCCTTCAGGGTTCAAAATCAGCTGTAGACAGTCTGGAAGCAGACTGTACTGCATTGATTTAGAGCATCAGTCGTTAAGAAAGCAATGGCAAGCTACTGAATGGAAAAACTGCCTAGCAAATCACAGTCAACAAATCTTGGAGTTGATTGAAAATGTCATGCTTGCTTGTGTTCGTTGGCTTGAGCTCCAACGCGAAGTCCTGTATGTCGGATGAAGACATCCTGTTGTCCAACATCAGTGTGATGTCATACAGAACCTGAGGTTTGCGTGAGTATCCGTTGTCCCATGTCTGGCTTATTGGTGTGCAGACTGGTGGTTCCTCGCCGTACAGGCAGACACTCTCCGACTTCGGAGGAATCGGCGATCCTACTGACTTTAGCCAGGACCCCGAAGGGACCTGTTGCCCAGGACGCTCGACGAGGATGCGTCAATAGGTCTTGGCCAGTATATAACCCGGCCCTGGTGCCTTGGAAACACCTCTGCGTCCCGAAAATGTCATGTAAAAGACATGAACTAACTTTGTTATGTGTTCTATATTTGGTCAAAATATGTGATTTGCTGAACATTGTTGAACAATATGTGATTTGCTGAACATTGTTGAACAATATTTGATTTGCTGAACATTGTTGAACAAAGGTAATGTAATCAACTGGAAACCTACTTTATTGAACAGAGGTAAAGTAAACAACTGGAAACCTACTTTGTTTAACAGAGGTAAAGTAATCAACTGGAAACCTACTTTGTTTAACAGAGGTAAAGTAATCAACTGGAAACCTACTTTGTTGAGCAGAGTAAAGTAATCAACTGGAAACCTACTTGGAAACCTATGTCTCCTACATAATGAACCAACAAACAAACTGCATTTTCAAAGGGTTCAGAATTGGGCACACAGGCCCATATGACACTCTGCCTTTCTTATCTCTCTGCTCTCATACATTATTTCATTCCTTCATCAATAATGACAATAGATAAGGGTGAAATATTATCTCTGCACATAGATAAGTGTGAATTGTCTGTATACACATACACATAAGTGAAGTATTATCTGTGAAGATAAGATTAGGGGGAAATATTATCTATGAAGACAGATATGGGAAAAATGGCATTTCTGCATACAGATATGGGTGAAATGCTATCTCTCTTCATACAGATACAGGAGAAAGGTTATATCTGCATACAGGTCAGGATGAAGTACTATCCCTGGTGCTGTTCAACACCCCTCTCATGTGCATCCCTTACTGACAGCCTCTCACTGAAACCATTGCTGTCCTCTTGTACATTAGCCGTGCACATTTCCCTCAGGAATAGATTTTAGCACGCTGTTTCCTTCAGGGTTCAAAATCAGCTGTAGACAGTCTGGAAGCAGACTGTACTGCATTGATTTAGAGCATCAGTCGTTAAGAAAGCAATGGCAAGCTACTGAATGGAAAAACTGCCTAGCAAATCACAGTCAACAAATCTTGGAGTTGATT